>WAAD01031161.1:196367-344353 GCA_013389945.1 Fregata magnificens
AAATCACACTTGCAATGGCATTTGCAATATTAAAGCGCTAAAGGAGTACTTACAACTTCTGCTTTAATTTTTGCTTTGCCTGACTTCAGAAGATGCAAAGGAGAATAATCTAGCAGCGCAGTACAGCCTGCATTAGTCAGGGTCTGGGCAATTAGCATCCTTAATAAAAACTGCTTGAGGATAAGGTATATTTGGAGGCAAAAAAAATTTAAATTATCTAATTTTGATATGCTCGGGATTCAAAGCAAAGCCTCCTGCTGTCTTCAAAGCATCACTGAATGTCAGTAAGAGGAGAAAAGTATCACTGTGTCTCTTGTTACAACATTCATTTATTACCATCTATTCACTCATAAATGTCAATGTTATTTCACCCTCCCATTCTCCTCCCTCCCTCTACCCTCCCCCACCAAAAAAAAGTGTGGCTTTGCCTAATGAACTTGGTTGTATGATTTTTCTACTGCTGGAGACTTAAATAAGGCAGAGTCCTGTCAAGTCCTGCAGTGCAATGGAAAAGTGTATGCTAGTGTGTATGCATATATTACATAAAACAGAGCATGTGTAATAAAGAAGTCTTTATGAGTGTTGATTTATTCCTATTATGGTATAAAAGCAAAAAAATTGCATTGTATTCCTAACAGATATCACGGCTCACACCTAGTAATGTAAATCACACTACCATGGAATGACATTGCAGAACCGCAAAGGGTCTCTCGCTTTACACAACTGTCAATAGCTACAATGCTGGGAGTCCAGCAACAGATGAGTATGTAATGTATTCTGAGCTACAGAGCTTGGAAAATTTACTGAATCTATTCCAGCTATTGAATTGTCATAAAGAGCTCTGTCAGACTGGGGACATTCATCAGATCAGCCTGATCTAGCAAATTTATACATTATCCTTTCCCTTTTCTTCTGCTAGCAAAGGAACATTACTTGGGTTGGAGACCATACACGTGCACAGATGGGCACACTCTACTCCTGAACTCTCTCAATGATCCTTTAATCCTACCCAACACCACAGGATTAAGAGCAAGGAAAATAATAGTAAAAGGAATACAATAGAAATTTGAGCACATTCCAGTGAGGCAACCCCAAATGTTGGTCTTGTCCAAGAATCCTGCTTTCTAGCAAGGAGAGGAAGGAACGAGAATTATGATACATCACAATGGGGCCAAGATCATGCCTCACTCATCCCCCCTCCCTCCTGATGTTTGGCCAGGTTTATTACAAAGGAAAGACCTCTTGATTAGTAATGCTGCTTTGAAGCTATGACAAATGACACTATAAGACAGACCATTTTTAGGGGCACAAAAAGTCAAATAGCTTACCTGGTGGCAAGGGGAAAGCAACTAATGAGTTTAAAAGAACATTAAAAACCTACAGGTTCTGGCTCATGACCCCTGTGAATTCCACAGTACCATATACACACCTGCAACACAACAAAGCAGCACCTTCTCTCAGACTAGGGAGCAGTGAAATCTTCATTGCTACTGAAGTCACACTGAAGCCCCACTGAAAGATTAAGGGCTTCTCTATGCCAAATGCCACTTCCTTCCCCAAACTGCTGTCAAGTTACTACAAGACAGAACAACTCAATGAAAAGCAAACATGGGGGTTGGCAGGGGGAGGATCACAGCAGGATGCTTGCCCAGCTCATCTTCATTTTCCCCATATATCAGAAAACTAGGCCAATGAAGTAGTAGCTGTGTTTCAGCAGCCAAGCAGTTCTTTAGCAGAATAATGTGCCTGTAAAATAGTTTACATATGCAAAATTCTGCATCTGCCACTTGCAAACAAGCAATATCTTGTTTTTCAATGCAAACAACTGTGTATTTTTTGTGCACACACAATGACCGTGACTCATCTGGGCTATGGGTGTCTAAACACCAAGTCTTGCTCCACTGTATACAACTAGGTTTTGAGATATGGAGACAGAAGACATCAGCATGCTGCTCAGACCTCTGGAAGGTAGCACCTATGTGCACATTCAGTTTGGCTGTAAGGATTTCCCTCAGAACAGAAAACCCAAGCAAGGGAAGTTTTTTTTTTAAACAAACATTTTTGATAATTGCATACATGGCAGGAGAAGATACAAAAGGAACATGAAAGCTGACTGTGTTTATCTGAAAGGACAAACCAATTTGAAACACTTCCAGTTATGGAAGGTCTACTTTAAGAACTTTGTCATTTCAATTTTTCTTGTACACTTTGTGGTGCTTTACATTTCTGTGAATTCTTATCTCTTCAGCCCAGTGCCACAGGCTACAGGTCTGGAACATAGCCCAGTTCCCATTTTAGTCAAAACAGAAAAAAGGGAAAAAACCCACCAAACATATCTCATGTCATAGCAGAGCTAAGCACTGCCACTTCTATCCCCATAAGACACTGCAGGATCTTCTGGTTCGCTAAGCAAATGTGAATCTGAGGGGTATCTTCTAGTGCTGCTGCCACTTCTTTCTCCATCATCACTGCTGTTTAATTTGTCTGAGGAACCCCAGCTGAGGAACAGGATAGTAGCACAGCCAGTTGCTGGCTGCCAACCAGAGAAAAACAGCTCTGCAGCTGACAAAAGCCCATGGTCCACCTCCTGTTCCTCCAGAATAACCCATTTCTGGCTGGCTGACAGAAGCAAGTGAGAATCTTCCATCACAAAAGCATATCCCTTCATAGGATGCTGGTGGTGACTCACCCACCAAATTGGCTGCCCTCACGTTAGCCGCTTGGTCAAATGGTCCAATTTTTAAATAGATAGCCTCGGTGAAGCTACAAGTTCAAATCTCAACAGGATCTGCTTGGCACCATTTCCTTTTAAGGCAGAATAACATAGTGTTATACCATTTTATAGTCTAAAATTGTAACAGAGTTCCTCTGGGGTCTTCAAATGAGCACACCCCACCCCACCCCCCGTATTTGGCTTCCTGGCTACAGTACTGGGTTGGACTGGTCACCACAACCTCCCTTACAGCTGTCAGACTGCTGTTCTCTGCTACCAGCTCCCTGATGCATGGAGCATGGATAATAATTTCTTCAATACTTGATAAAGCTCTCGAGATCTGAGTGTTATTTTATTCTTGTAAAGACATTTCATAAACTTTGTGTCCATAGCCAAAGTTTTTCCATCCCTTTACACAGTTTGCTACATGCTGATTGCTACACTTAACTCACGCAGGTCACCTCATCTCAGTGGTGTCCTCTGAAAGGAGCTATAGCACTGACTTGAAATAAAAGTAGATGTGAAACAAAATATTGAGGGGAAAGAAGGAAAGAGCTGAACCAAGTAAGAGTCCTTGTAATGCCATGAAATTACTGTCTCACTGTTCAGTCTTTGTCTCCTTTTATATCTATGCTCCTAGGGACAGTGGAGGAAAAGAAAATAATTGAATAAGTGTCCTTCACAGGATGCTAGCAGCACAACAAAAAGCTATGCTTTTAATGGCTTGGTTAACCCACGTGCAGGCCAGCTATTTCAAACCCATCCAATTTGTACTGGCACTACACAATTAGAAGTCAGGTTCACTCCTGGTGTAAGAGCTCTGATTTAGGTTACAGACTAATTTGTACCTTTCTACACGATAGCTTCTGGAAGCCACTGCAACAGCATATATAACCAAGGAGAGGATCCATGCTCATGCAGGTGAGGAGCTCTCCTTTCAGTCAATGCAAAGCTAATAATTTTCCTAAGAAGCAATAGCACTTCAGGTTTTCCTTGACATTTTCATTTTCTTGTTATATGCAGACAATGCCACCTCTTTAGGGCTACAGAGAAAATATATGCAGTACATCAGAGCCTATTTTATGCATGGCACTTTAGCAATCATTACACTTAAGGGCATACTATCAAGCAACTTAATACCCCAAATGTTATACATCCTCTGCTTCTCACAACCATTCCAGTGCAAGACCACATACAGTGTTTATTGTCTAATGGGTCCCTCTGGGATGCTTACGGATTTCTCCACAGCACCAAGTTTTTAATCTCATCAACACAGCCCTTCCTTCCATGGCTTATGCTACGCTATGACTGCCAGCTTCCTCTCCTCCGCGGAAGTGCCACTCCTCCTCCCTAATTGGAGGCCACTGTTTAATGTTTGCAGAGTTTTCTGCCGCTTTGTCCAATTTGTTCACTTGTGAAAGAACACTTTTGGCCTAGCCTCCATGAGCATCATTCCCTCAGCAGCCTGACACAAAGTCTATTGCATGATGTATTGGCCTTCAGTTCTGCTCCTCTCCTTACATGCTTTAATAATTCTACATTAGGTAGAAGTGACAATATAATCCTTGGGCTGATTTTACCATTACTATATTGAAAGTTAGTAAAGGTTTTTTAAAGCTTGTCCAGTGTTTCAAGGACCAAATGCAATACTTGCTCTTAATAGCAGCTCTACAATCTAGTAGTAAATTAAATAAAATCAGAATATGAAATGAGTTAGGTAGTCAGGTGTTTGCTTGTCAGGAATTTTGGGGGGGGTGGGGTTTTGTGTGGGTTTTTTTGTTGGGTTTTTGGGGTCTTTTTGGTTTTGTGGAGTTTGGTTTGTGTTTTTTAAAAAAAAAAATGATGAATATCAGCTTACCCAATATTTACAAGAGGAGAGACATTTCAGAAGACCTGTGCTACCTATATGCAAAGGAAGGATTGACCTTGTTGTATTATACCACAGTTCTGACCTTTTCTTAACCAATTAAGCACAGCACTGCAGGCATCGCTTCTGCATGAAGCAGCCAGGCCTGCTGAGCACCTGGCCACCGCACTCCACAGTTTTCTAGTTCTTTAAACACAGCCACAGTAACCGAACACAAAATTCAGTCTACAGCTACAAATCCAGCACCATTAGCAGTTACACCATATACTTCAAGATATCAAATACAAGCATGAAAAGGAACGAAAACATTTTTTCCAGTTGCTAGGATGTTCCACCCCATTCCTGGGACAAATACATTTACCCAATGTCTCTTCAGGCAGCTTTACAGATAATTCAAAAGCAGCACAACTTTGAGTGCCAAGATTTAAACAAGGTAGGAGGCTTTCCTGAGACTGGATTATTCGCCACCATTGCCTACTGCAGGGTTATTTAGATGCCCAGCCTTTGACATCACCTGATATATTAATCCAGCTGAGCAGTCAGCGTGTCTTCTATGGTTTATGCCATTTCTACATTGGTCCCAATTGGCAACTGTCCTATGGGTTAACTTTCCATGCAGATATCATCCACCAAGGAATAGACTCCTCTGTCTCTCTCCATTCTACCCTCACAGCAAGTATGCTGCAAGAAGAGAAGTGGCAGTGCCTCAATGCTACTTGGAAGATCCCTTAAATGAGGGATCGTTTAAACCCAGATACCACCTCTGATTTACACCCCACTGTACACTGAACACACCCATCACCAAGAAAGAACTAGCTGATGAACAAATTTTAGGAGGAAAGGCAAAAACAAAGAGCTGCAAGAGAGAAAAGAAGGTAATACCAACAGAGCTGACAAATAACTTGTCACAGAGAAGTGCAAGACTTAAATCAGGAATTGTCTCACTGATGCTCAATAAAAAAAAAAATAAAGATAATCAGGACCCCCCATGGTGGCCAGAAGATGTGCATTGCAGAGTGCAGTCAACACCAGCAGTTTACTGGTAGCTGGTGCAATCTATGTTACATGTCAAACTGATGGTAACGCTGTTCCCGGGCTGCACTTCTAATCAGCCTGCAATTTGAAGAGAGGTCTCCCAGATTTAATACAGGGCTGGGAGATTACTGAGCATATCATGGCTCATCTGTAATAAAAGAAGCTGCTGCTAAGTCTTGCTTCTCCCTGTAGTGATTATAAGCCAGCACATAATCTTTGTAATGTTGGGGGCAGGGATCTGCTTCATCATGAAGCTTAGGGAATATGGCAATGACAGCAGGTTTGTACCAAAATTCTTCTTTCCTATTTAGAAATGTTTAAGAAGTGATTTGGAAAGACAACAACAAAGTGTTTAAATTAAAAAAAAAGTTTCCCCAAAGGTGAAACATCCCATCTCAAGGTTCAGAATTCCTCCTACAGCTGAAACGATCAATGGCTATACCCAAGAAACAATGAAGCACTGCCAAACATACATTTTCACTGAAAAAGATTCAGACAACATTTTGTGTGCAGTGCTGTCTCCTCCTGCTCCTCCATGCATCAGATCAATGCTCCTTTGTATGGAGTAACCAGGTGCTCGGATGCGCAGTACAGCAGCTCTATGGATACAAATACAACGTATTTATGCAACTGTTTATTAACAGTTAAGAACAAGGAAATTCCATCCAACCATAATGACATAAGGAATAACACAAAAAGGCAACTCTCAGATCAGGCTGGGTGAGGGCAACATTTAAAATTGACCCTTGGTATCAGTAAGCACTGCGTCATTATTTTACTGCCAGAGACACTAGCATCCATTGAGAAATACCATTTTTCTGACCTCTTCAACTTGCAAGTCCTTCTTCTCAGATACAGAGAGGTTGCCCAACTGCTCAAAACAAACCAACAGCCCTCACCAGTCACCTCAGAGGTGCTGGGGGCAGGTGGGTCAGACCTCCCAAAGCATCAGCACAAAGCTATTCATTTCTTCCCTATCCCCCATCTCTATCTGGCACCAGGACAGGCCTTTTGAATTATTTTCTTCCTCCCACTTTAACTTCATTCCACAAAACAACATTGCAGCAACCTGCTACAAATAACAGCCTCCCCGTTTTCAGGCCACCACCGCACTCTCCCGCTGTCAGTGCAAGGGCATATGTGCTCTTCGGCTTCCTCAAGTGAGCTATTCTGAGCCCTGCTAAGAAAAATCTATGACTTTACACCCTGTCTGAGTCTCAGCAGCAATCACTAACACTCTACGTTTTCAAATTTAATCTCATTTCTGATTAAACTTTTCTCTCTCCCATTTGTAATCTCACTTGGCGGTGTGATTTGTGCAGCTCAGTATAAATATGTGCTTTAGAATTAAACTGGTTCAGCAATTTTGACAATGATTTCTCGGAAATTAGGCCTGGACAATTTGTTTGGCTGAAGTAGAATCATTTGAAACATATATGATAAAAAGGCTATAAAGTACTTTGTAGTGTAGTACTCTAATAAATATTAGCAATGGAGATCTCGTTTATGCCTGGTTGCAAGGGTGTTAGGAAGAGGCTAGTGACAACATGGAACCCTCTGACCAAATGCAGAAGCAACATTTTTACTTAGAATATAAAATAACTGCAAAGCAAAGGACTACACCCAGGTGGCAAATGTCATCTCCCCCCAGGGAATAATCTGATTAATAATAGCTGTTTAAAATAGGACTGAACAACCAGAGGAAGATATCTGAAGACCAGGCTTAGTGTGTGAAGAAGAATGACCCCAAACCCATGCTGTCCCACTGCTCAACACGAGGCCATTGGACAACTGCTCTGGGCCAGCTGAGAAATAATGCAATTTTTTTTAAAGCAGTCTGAAAACTTCAGGCACTCTCGTCCAGGAGCCCTGAAGTCCATGACAGCAGGAAAGGACATAAGCAGTCTCAGCCATACAGCGCAATTTCCCCAATACTGGGGCTTCCCCAGGAAGCTTTGACACACAGCGAGGTACCCAGGAGCCTTGATGCAGAGCTTTGCGCTATCGCTCACCAGGGACTGCAATGCGTAGGTCCCCAAGAGACTCAGCCTGGGAACATACAGATTTCTTCACTCTCATGGGAAATATTACATACATGATTAAAGCTTCCTAAAATTCTTGCCAAATAACTTCTTCCTAGGTCCTAAGCCATCCATGCCAGATCTTGTCTTTGCATGATGTTTATAGCAACTGCTTCCTCAGTCTCACAACTGCTTTGTTTTGTAGCAACTCCTTTAGTCAACCCACCTTATTTTTAGTTCTTTAGTAATTTTTGACTTTGTTTCCCCCGCTCCAAAACACACACCTTCTTCCTCCACTTTCTCCGCATTCTCCTCACACATTTTCAAACTCCGAGGGGGCCTTCTCTGTTCTGTTCCTTAGCCCTTGGAAATCTATTCCTCCTCTTGTTCTGTTTCTTCTTTACAGCCTATTTTACCTCTATGTGTTTTCAATCGCCCCCAGACATTACTCTGGTGCCCTGACCCTACCACATCCTGACACATCTCGGAATAAACAAATCTCTCCACCACCTCAGCATTCACTTATACTTACGTCACGCAAAATTTACAATACAGCAACACCCTGATGAACATCACTTCTCTACAGTATTTCAGAGTGCATCACCAAACATTTAATAGCTACCTCCATTAACCATTATTTGTCTGAGATTAATTTCCCATATCAATTAATACAGAGGAGTCAGAGGAATTAATTCAGGGACCTAAGAAATGCACTGGGCAAATACAGGGGGGTGGTATACGTGACGTGAAGGATGGAAAAGGAGAAGCAGGATGACTGGCCAGAGAGGATGCTTTCACTCTTCTGCAAGTTGCCAACAGCTTCACCTGGAAGACTCAATGTCCAATGCAAGTCTTGGTGCGAGCACTCCTAGTGCCTTTTCTGAATGCTTACATATTTGTTGTCGCACCCTCCTCTTCAAATGAATCAGCAGCACTCATGGTTAAAGGAAGGAAAAAAAAAAAAAGAGGGGGCAATAGCTGGGTATTCAGTGTAGCAGATGGAGAGAACAATGATCCATCCCCCAAAACAGCTATCAGAAAACCAACATATTCTCTGGCTGATAATCCCAAAGGTCCTCCTCCTCCCTCTCCATCCTCCTAGCAACGTACCCATTCTGAATACACAGGGCAATATACTACATAAGTCCCTACACATATCCTCCCCCACTCAGCTACAATATTGATGCAAACAAAGGTAGTCTGCTCAGTAAAAATCAGTCATGCACACACAGAAACCCTCATCACTACTTTTCAGGTCTTTAAATAGGAGGAAACCCTCAGATCTACTGTAAATACTTACCTTACAATGTCTGTTTACAAACTGCCACTGCCCTGTGGTGTAGGCTTTTAAACATGCCAAATCATTAACACCTTTAGATCAAGGATTTTTCTTCCACATTATTCAGGACTGAGCTTCCACTCCTGAATAGGGCCTCTAAAAACTAGACAAAGACACATTACTAATGGATGTCCAAACACGCAGATTTTAATTCTCCACTTTTATCTCTGCTCTACTGATCTAGGTATTTAACAGTCTCTTCTAGCGTGGCAAAATTGTAATTCCTCTCCCCGTAATTAATCCAAGGTGCTGCTGAACAAAGTAAGACAAAGGGACTAATTTAATCCTAGCTGAAATTTCTCCAAAATCAGTAATAACATACTTACAACAATGTTGAACCTATATTACTGCTTTTTCCCAAGGTTTTTTTCCTATGAATACTGCTGAAGGACTTCTTCACTAGCTTTTAAAGAGAAATATAGTATGATAAACAAATCCTGGCATTTTGCTGTAGTAACTATTTTCATAGGCAGGAAGAAGAATGAAATTTAATTGAAGATAGCTACAGAATACAACCATTCTCAACTGAGCCAGTATAAAGGCCAATTATAATACCCACATACCTTCACACAAGAACTAAGCCAGCCATCCTGTCTCTCCACATCTTCATAAATACACCTCCAAAGCTTCCCTGTTTAACCATCTACTTTTACCGCAGGCACGAGTACATATTTTTCTAACTATGTGAAGCAGCAGGAGAGACCATGACAGGGCCAACGTGCTAAGGAACACGTGGGAGGCAGCAATAACAAACTAACACGAAGAAACAAGGTTGTAGTTAGCACAAACAGAGTTATAGGGAAAAGTTAAGGGGCTTTCTCTCTAATCTAACATGCCATCCCATCCACGACTAGACCTAGATATGTGTTATTGCCCTCTGACATGACCAAGCCATCCTGTGCAAAGGAGGTTTGTATCTGGATTACCAATGCTCTTCTGAAAAGTGCTTTTATTCTTCAGAAAGCACCAACAAGACCTAGTTTTCAGCTGGAAGGAATTATCCAGGATGAAACTAATTTCTGTGTTGTCATTATCCAACAGTGTTTTCTCACTAGTTATCCTGAATTTTAGAGTGGTACAAAACATTTGCTGGTGCTTGCGTGAATGAATTCAATTGTGGCTTACCCAATGGCATCACCTTCTTCTAGCTCTCCATCTCAAGGCCAGATTTCTGTAGTTTAGCAGTAACACCTCATCTAAGGCTTGGGAAGCTTTCAGCTAGCTAAGCAGAAGCAGCAAGCAAAGAGTAGTAAGGTTGCAAACGTAAGCAAACAAGGACTCAATTCAGAAAGAAGACAGGTTGGTGTCCATAAACTCATAGACACACACAGCAGACTAAAGTAGTCTATGTATTTTAGTTTGTTTTTCTATAGCCAATCTAACAGCAGTGTGAATTCCCATAGCTCAAGTACTCATTAGTCTGTGCCTGCTTTAGGCACACAAAACATATCATCCCTCTAGGAAATGGTCTGGCTATGTTGTCCACTTGATGTTATTGTAAGATTGTTTGATCTCTATCTCGGTATCTCGGATCCACACTGTGCAAAGAACAGAGCTGGGCTCTGAAAAGTGTTAACAAACTTAGTGTTATCTAAAATCTTGCCTTGTGCTTCCCTTTCTCCTGTGCCATACAGTCTAGGGTTCACTTAAAGCTCATACATAGCTTGCACTGAAAGACTAATGTCAGCTCAGGATTAGGTGTACGCTTAAGAATGTGTCCCTGTCCTTATTTCGGTGCTCGTGTCCTATATTTAGATCCAGTGTTGTGCTGCCACGGGTCCCAGCAGTAGTCTAGCTATAGCAGCACAGATCATGCTACAGGCTACAAAACACAGCTGAGGAGTGGGGTACATCAGCCACAGCTCTTGGCTGCCCCATCTAGATAGAGCCCAATAACCAAACTGTGGGTGCATCTACATTACGCACCTGTGAACGTAGCAGCAACATTTCCAGTTCCCCCATGTGAATCTAACCCCTCTTATATTGTGTTTAATCAGAGAAGAACAACAGAGACAAGGATATTCTTACAGGAAAGTAAGCTAAGTACCTGGGCTTTCACATTTGGCAGGCAGCTCTGTGTGCAGAACTCAGGACTTTTGTTTATCAATTGATTTTTAAATAACATTTCCCATCTTGGATGCACAGAACAGTTCCCTGTAAATCTTCTTACTGATGTCTTACTGAGCTGACAGCCTGAACCAATAGCACTACCAGGGCTGTGACCTTCTCCATCCATCTTAATTAGGTGTTAACTTCAAAAGCCTTTTTGCTACATGTTACCTGCCAGCATCAAACAAAAAGACAAACACCAGCCTTGAGTCATCAAAAATGTAATTACAGGGTCTCCTGGAGAGGTGGCTCTGCCTGCTTCTCTGGTTTTAACTCTAGGAATTTATAGCATAGAAACAGCACTTTAGCAATACTTAGAAGAGCCCTACAATGAGAAAATACACCAAGAGACACTTGCACAAAGTACAATTTTATTTCAAACAGCCCTGAATATCACAGGGGCTCACATTGCTTATTTAATGCTCTCCCACCTAGATTTTCAGAAGACATACTCCCCTCCACCTTTTTTCTTTAAGACAGGTATAGACAGCACATGCAGACTTTGCAGTCCAACCTGTTGGCGCCCATCAATCCATTTAATTACACAACCTGGAATGAAGCAAACAATTCAGGAAAAAAATGGGTTATCAGATAATATAAAGTTACTAAGGCACTCAAGAGCACATCAACTGCATTTGCTATAGGCCTTCCTTATGCACTACCAAGTGGTAACAAGTACCTGCGTCTTGCACATCAGAAATGCAAAGTAACAGCAGATGCCAAAATATAGTGAGGAGCTCTGTCCAAACCTGTAGCACCCAAGGTACCTTAACCCATGTACCTTGCACACTGCCTTATGAAAGCTATGTTAATAAAAAGTTTTAAAAAAATAATTAAGTTGAAGAAAGTCATACTAAGCACACCCTGCAAACATGGTTTAGTTCACCTATAGGCTGCCGTGACAATATCATAGCCCTGTTCCTGCAGACAGACTTGAAACAAACAAAAACCCCCCAAAACCAAACCACAGAATGGCAACATTGAAAATCTGGACTGGGAGACTCCTTGTCCAGGAGGGGAATCAAAGTGCAACTGTAGGGAGGGGGCCAGTGACCAACTACCCAGGAAAAATCTCAGCATTTATGGATGTTCAGAGCCAACATTTTGATAAGGGAACGTTTGAAGCTGGGGAGATGGGAATAACCAGTTGATCACACTACTAGCCCTATGCTCCTTTGTGACTTGATGGAGCATATGAGGGGAACATGCAACTATTTTCCAGTCCATCCAGCCCGATAGCTCACCAGGGCCTTCTCACCAGCATCAATATTTTTCTGATGTATATTTCTGTGTGATGTAATAACTCCTTTTTCTCTTTCCACAAGCTTCTTGAATTTGAAGACTGATCGAAGCACCAAGGACGCTGGCATTTACCAGTTTTCCTATCATTATGAGAAAGCTAAGCAACTATGTTTTACAAGCAAGCTCTTGATCTGGATAACATCAACATTCCCCCACCTTTTACCCACAGGAGCTCAAGCATATGCACAATACTGATGAAAAAAATGACTGTTTTCTGAAAAACAGAGTTGAAGCTGCATGATGTGCTGCTAACCCACACAACAGAACACTGACATTTATGCTTACAACTGAGAAATAGCTGTATTTTACAGAGAAGACTTCAGGATTAAGAATCTTCCAAATCAAACATATCCTTGCCTTAAATCTATTAGCTTTTCCTGTACTAATATATTAAACTAAAGTTCCTTAAGAAATGGTATGAAGCAGAGATTACAGTGGAAGTCTCAAGAAGCCCTGATTTTTCTTTCATCTGATGACTTCAAAAAATGAACATATGTCATTAACAGAGCAATAAAAGCATTGGAAGTGGGCAATTTTTTATTGTGGCAAAGTGTTAAACAATAAGCTTCCCCCACACCTGTTTTTTCCTCTTTTCATTTTAAGAGACTTCTTGCAATTTTGAACAAGTTATTTTGAAGCTATCTGTTTATTCTTCTGCCAAGTGGTCGAAACACTTCTCTCACAGAGACAACAAAAGAAGAAAACAAATTATTTCACAGAAAACAGAATAAGAGAATTTAATCCTACAGTGAAGGCCAAATCAACAGTTTTTAAAACAAATCTTTAATCCACTGAAAATGTTCTGTTACGATAACGGTACGTTGAAGCAAACAAGCAATGTAGATCCAGTCATTTAGCTGTCAGTGAAGAAGAACAAGCATTCATTTCTTACACAGTAACTTTTTGTTCTAAATGGGCAGGTGTAAAATAAATGGAACTGTAGTTGCAGGAACATCACCTGCGACTATCCAGTGACATAAGGTTAAAAGTGCTCACTGTTGAAGAATCCCACATGAAGCTGTAAATATAACTGCATTAACGTGGATCATACACGTTCCAAAGCCTTTAAGCTGGTGAATACCAGGGTTCATTCAAGGGCTGCTTAGTGCACTACATGTGTTCTGCTATGGGAAAATTTCATCCACCACAGTAAGTCACAGCTGGCTACCGTGCTAATCTTAACAAGTAAAGTTATTTAAACTTACTCCCTCACCCTTCGGAGGCAAAAGCATTCTCCAGTGCGAACTCTAGCTCATCTCGGTGCAACTCTCCACGGGCTAAAAAGTTATTCTGCGTTTCTCCTTTCTCCTGCAGTGTCCTTCAGGAACCAAGTGCTTTTTCAATCTTAACCTGATGCTTTCTGCAAATATACTCTAACTGAGCATCTTGCTGCCACATACACATAGCCCTGAACTGCCAGCCCTTCTCTCCTCAGTTGCATATATGCTGCCCAGCTTCTCCTGGAGGCTACAGACACCAGAATTTGGGTCCAAAAAGGACTCTTTACATAAGATCCCTCCTGACGAAGAGGTACGTCCACTTTCCTGCTAACTGGACTGGGCAAGAAACAGTTTTGTCATGCCCAAGTTTAAAATGCCTGTAGTCCTCAGAGGTATCAGGAGACTGACTTCATCAGGTTTTGTGGAGTTCTTGCAAGTTACCAAATTGAATTTAATTAATTGAAAGGTATTAATATCATTCAGCTGACTGTTCAGCAATTCTTATCAAAACCCTCGTCTCCAGAGACGATAGTAATCAGCTTCACAGGTAAAAGCAAAATATAAGGGTCTGGAGTTTTGGGGGGTTGTAGATTTGGGTGGGGGTTTTTTGTTTTGGGGTTGTGTTTTTTGTTTGTTTTTGTAGAAGGCAAAAATAAATTTACAACCATTTATATCTGGAACACTGGAAGTGGCTTTTGCCCAAAAGAAGACAGTCTCACCTCTCACGGGTGGGATCAAGGAAGGGTCAGGTCACTGTATCAGTCCTTATTTGCTGCACAGGGAAATGTTCTTTTGGTTGTTTTAAAGGCCCTCAGAAACACAGCTGAGCAATTTACTGTGGTCTTTCAGCTAAGGTATCACAAGGGCTTTTAGTGCCAGGTTGAGCCAAAGATGTGCAAAGAAAAAAAAGCCCAGTGTGATCTAATCACCAAGAGCCTGCAAAAGATGAATTTTTCAGTCTGCACCAAGCAAAATACTACTTTACTTTATTTGATGATTTTCAAACTCAATCAATATCTCAGAGTAGACACATCAGTCAATGCAAAAAAACTTTTCCAATCATTGTGCTAAAGGAAGAGAAAACCACAGGAGAAAGCCTTCACTTGCTCAGAGCTGCACTCTGAAATCAGGGTGTGCCACAATGAGTATGCAGAATAAATGCAAAGCCATGTGAAGGACGCAGTAACACTCCACACTACTATAACACATAACGTCCTAGTACAACCATATTTCAAATAGTGGGGTGACAGAAAAACATGAATGACATCTCTTGCAAGTCATTTCTGTGGGAACGCTGTACCAAGCATATTAAAAATACTGAGATATGTTATACTTCGTTATGCTCTTCAGCCATGCACCTTCTCATCTCACACTTTCTCCCACTCCTCAGCCCATGCTGGAAGGTCCCCATTGCAGGTCCATGTGAGGCAGGTAGCAACACCTGCTAATGGTAACCCTGCGCTTGTTGGGAGAGTTGCAGCTGCTGTCTTAAAGTCCCTTTGCACTGCTTAGGTGTTATAATCTCATTTATTTAATTTCACAGGCCATTTGATTTTTCAATCTTGGTGTGCGTTTTTTTTTTTAAAAAGCTTCAATTTTTCATGTATTTTAAACTTTTAAAAAACTTTTTTAAAGATAAACTTGCTGAAGCTGATCTTTATTACCTACATATTTCCTCCCCGCTGCCCTGAAGTACCCTTCAAGGAAAAGCAGCTGAGCAGGTATTCTGCTGAGTTATCAAAATATCCACTTGTCATTCTCAATATACCCTAATGTCTTGATGTGGCCTAAACCCAGAAAAGAACACAAAATGAGACTGCTTTAGCACCTTCTTCTAATAGAAAACCACCCAAACACAGTACTGTAGCATAATCAAATGCTTCCTGGAAATTCCCTCCAGTTTTGAAGAAAAAGATCTGATGATAGGCCGTGGAGGGAGGGAAGTACCTCTCAGCTCTTTGGGTTACAGCTTTCCACTTCATTTACTTGAATCATAAACAAAGATAAACTTTTATTGACTTAAAAGATAAAATGGAAACAGCCCCCACCCCCCCATCAAGCTCCTGAGAACTGCCAGCCTCCCTCATCCATTTTTACCCCATATGCAGTCTTGAAACTATGGAGTCCTTTTCTTGAAAAATAGTACCTCTTCACAGCTACAAAGTCTCTCCCCAAGGGAAAGACATGCTTCTCCTTGTCCTGCAGATCTACTATTACTCTGAATCCCCTTCTTGCAGCAAGGGCAACATCCTTTACTCCTCCTTCAGATAGTCACTACCTCAAGTAAAAATACTCTAGACCTGGTTTATCTTCACTCCACAGGATGACATGACCTGGATGATATTTTATGACTCATTACAGAAGTCCTTTTCCCTCAAGAAGAGTACCAAAAGCCACATTCACTTACAGGTACTGAAACTCTGAGGATGCACTCCATGTTTAGCAAGCTATTGAGAGTTTGCTTGTCCAATGAGCCAACCGTTCGCTATGAATCTCCCCATTTTGGTCTGAATTAATTTGGAAATTACTATCAAAAGTTAGGTCACTATGGTCTGTTTAAAAACCCACATTGATTCAGCTTTGACTTCAACTGCCAATACTCATCCTATTCATGCCTTCTTAAGAAAAGAAAACAAGAAACCCCCGCCCACTACTAACACGTCTCTCAGCTAGAATTTTAAAAGCTGGAGACCATAGGGAAGATAAAGCCAGGCTGTTTGAAGGTACACAGCAATAGGATAAGAAGCCATGGACACAAGTTGCAATAAGGGAAAATCCAATTAGATTTGGGGGAAATAATTACATACATATTTATATTTCACAGTCAGAACAGTCAAAAATTGCCAGAGGGGCACAGGGTGGTTATGAGATCTTTATCCGTGGAGATTATCTAAATTTAGCTGGAATAAGGCCCTCAGCAACACACTAAATCCAAAGTTGGCCCTGTTTTAGGCAACACAGCTTATACCAGATTGCCTTCAGAGATCTCTCCCAACCTACATTTTTCCTGCGGTAAAAGTCAATTCAAAGGTTTGACTCTTGCTCCAGAATCCAAGCCTTGCTTGTCTCTGCACTCCACACGGAAAATGCGGTCCATTGTTGGCAGAGAATAGCATTCATACCTTTGCATTCATTTAAAGTCCTGCAGCTGGACTTGAGATGTGTCGGAAGAATAAAAAGCTTTTCAGACAAATATTACTGACATTTAAATTAAAACAAAAGAAAAAATAAGTTTCTTTCTAGAGCTGGGAGAAACCCTGTTCCTCTGTGGGTGGTGACCTTGACGGATATGCAGTAGAGTGCCAATAACCCGTACTTTCTAGGAGAAAAAGGCAGCTGCTTCACACGAGATCTTGGCTGGCATCATCTTGATGCTGGCAAAGAACAACTCCAACAGTTCCAAGGACCTTTTGGAAAACCCTCTCTTTGCCCAAGGCACATGGCACCTCCCAGCAGGTGATGGATGTTGAAGACAGAGCAGAAAACTGCAATAGTAGCGTAGCTCATATAAAAAGCCTGTAGGGCATTTGCATTCAGAGAACATCGCCCTCTCCTACCAAGTGCGTCCTTCCCCCCCCGCCCCCCCCATCCCAAGTATTTCACATCTGGCTCCAGGAGGAAAAGAAGGAGCAAAAACATGTTTGTCGTCATCTTTGGAACACCTTTTCCAACACTGAAAAACATTCAGATTTATTTCTTTCAGTATGGAAAGTCTATCAATCCTCGCTACAAAATGTGTCTTTCAACAAATTTTCCTCATCTCAGAAAACTCCAGGCTTCCCCTGGGATAAGTCTTCTTATTTATAGCATTTAACCTCGATTATACCTTGTCCAGCAGTTCACATGCAAGGTGTTCACCTAACTATCAGTTTTCTTCCTCCAGTCACACAGACACTAATGCATAGCACAAGCAGCAAGTCATGTGTGTATAGAACAGACTAACCACCCAAGCTGAAGACTTCATTCATAATAATTTTATAATCTCTACATGCCAACAGTCATGTCTATCAATCATCTGTGCTGATCCATTCCAAAAATTGTTCTGCTAAGATGCTGTCCTCATTTTCAGACATGTTTGTCTCTTAGCATTCTCTCTGAAGATATACAGTAGTCCTGCTTTCTAGTATTTTGGCTTGAACCCCCCCCCATGTGGATATGTATCTCAACCACAAAGTTCGCTAAATACAGTAAACCTCCTTTATAAGTGGCTGGCTGAAAGCCAAGTCTTCCTAGAGCCCTGGCATTTGGCTACAACCTATTTGGAAAGCTTTCCCAAGTGTAGTTTCAGTTTCTTGCAACCTCTCAACAGGGACCAGCTCATGGCTTATCCTCTGTTAGCATGCATGGCCAGTTCTACATTCACCAGGATATTTAATTTTGTTCCGTGCTGCTGAAAAGTGTATTACTTTATTTTAACAAGGGAAGTCCACATACCAACATTTTGTGACTAACTCTCCCATTGCTTCACAGGAGTCTAGCTTCCTTCAAGGCAAGATTCCTTTGTTTTCTTCTCACTTCCAGGTTATTTGCCTGAGTTTGTAAAAGCTAAAACTCTTCATACTTTCAAATGTCCAATTTTTGAGGTATTTATAACACTGGGCCACTTATTATTTCAACAGGTGAGTTAAAGATGAGAATTAAGCCTTAGAAACTTGACCACATTTTAAGGGGCACATTTAGCTTATTAAATCCTTGCAGTCTATGCATAAGCCTTGCACACTTTTTTTGGCGTCTGCCGCTATGAATTCCTGCAGTTCTGAGCCACACAAAGTTGCTTTCTGCTAGCAGTCACCCATGAATTCTCGTTATTAATGCCACAGACTGGTCTATCCTGCAGCATATAGCTTAATGAGCTATGTGCTGCTACTCTCTTTAAATAAACTCTCCTACACACAGAGCTACAGTTCCACCTTGCCTCCTCACCCGTTACCAAACTTGAAACGATTTCCAGTGCAGCCTGTCTGTTGCAGGTACTACTGTCTTAAGATCCTTCACAGGTCTGTGCTTTCATCTCCAGAAGTCTAGCAACCTCAGAAGTCAGAAGAGGGAGTAAGCTTTTATTGCCAGACATACTGAAGAAAAATTGATTTCTGTTTGTCATTATTTCCTTCTCAAGAAACTTGAGAATGAGGCTATTACTTGCTCCTGCTAACCATTCCACCTTGGATACATTAAACTCATTATTTTCCCATAGCTGTATTTTCCTCATTACCAGCAGGTTCACTTGGCTATTTATTATGCTACAGGCCCTGTCATATGAAGGCGACTAAGATCACATTCCCCTTTCCCCTGCACCCTACCCTGTCCAGGCCATATGGCATCACATAAGTACCCTGCCTATTCTTCAGATCTTGTCCATGCAACCTTTCAATTCCTATCCAAACCAGGACTTTGTCCTCAAAATACTGCTCAGAATTAGCTGCTTTATTACATACAGACTGAAAGGACTGCCAGCGAGCAAACATAAAGGAAGGGGCAGTGTGGCTGGGTAATCTAGTTAGCAAAGCACGCATAGCTGCTAGTAGCATCTCAAAGATGAAAAGAACCATTTCAAGCATCACATCACCTCAAAAGCAAGCAACAAAAAAGGTAGCAGCGGTACAGCTTGTCAGACTAAGTTCATTATGAATCAAGCACATTCACAGATCCAGGTCACAACATTCGGGCTCAGTCAATTAGTTCATTAGTAAGAAAAGATTAAACAAACAGTGGCATTTCCTTTTCATGGCGGCAGCGTCAAAAACCAGCTTCTGAGTTTTGTTTTGGTACAGAACCCTGATAAAAGGCATCTATTCATATCCTGTCTGTTTTCAAACAACACTGAAAGATATTTTGCCTTTTCTAAATCAGTTTTGAAAAACTGACTTAGTTTTTAACCACAATATCGCAAAGTCAAATAAAGGTTCAAAAAACATCCAAAACATGAACAAGAGTTTACCTGGATAACCAGTAGATTACTGTATGCTCTGTATTACACTCAAGTTCAGAACAGACTTCAACTTCAAAATTACTATCTAAAAAAAAAAAATCATCACTGAACCACAGTAGCAGAAAGCAGCTCATTTAAATGTAGTAATTCTGAGAATCATTTCAGCTTTGATTACCAGGAAGACAGGAATATGGAGAGAGTTGTCAGGAGAGCAGCTTAAGGGCATCTAGTCTACAGAAACAAGAGAGAGTTCTCTAGAAAGTCTTGCCATTATCCCTAAGAAAATATATTTCAACCTCCCTGGAGTCTTATTCAACCTCCTTGCATCTGTCTTAGAAGTCCAAGTTTAGAAGTAGCGCCAATGATAAATGAGATTTCCCCTATGCAAGTTCTACTTCTCCCTGAACAGTTACGTAAACCTAACAAGAAAGGGATGCTGCTTCCCCTTCCATCTCCAGCTTTCCTCATGTTTTAGAGCTGCGCACACACACACACAAAAAAGGAACAAGAAACTGCCAAAAGATATTAAAATATAAAAACTTATTATGCTCACCCTAAACTATTGGTCGATATTATTTCTGGCAAAACCACACCATTTAACGGGCGCTTTCCATTTTACAACCATTTACAAAGCAATTCAGTTGTGCCTGTAGAAAGGAACTCAATTGTGTCTTCAAAGGAAGAAAGGAACAATATAGAAAGCCCAGAATAAGGTTTAATGAAAAACAAGTTTCAGCCACCTTATTTTCCTATTCCACCTGTTTAAAAAAACCACCTCTTTTTTTATTAAATGTAAAAATTGTTACATTTAAGTTCCAGTATGCTGTTCACAATGTAGCATTTGCCTTTCTGTTTGAATATTTTTTTTTTCCTAGGCTTCCAAGCCCAGGAGCAAGTACATCTCTGCATATATGCCACGTCTCCAAAGCAACATCTCCACTTATTTCCATATCTTATCTGAAGGACAGTCTGGGGGTGCAGTACCTTTTTCTATAAAGATGGGAGACCAAGTCTAGTAGCACCTAACTCCACCTACACCAACAAAAGGAGGGCTGAGGGAGAAGACAACAGCACACCTTGCAATAGATCAGCTCTAAAGCTCTAGCCCAAGTTTAGAAACATTTTTGCAAGTTATAAATGAGTAATTCTAAACTTATTTTTTTAATTTCTATTTTTGTGGCATAAATCCCTTCTCCAGCAACATTCAGAAGTTAATTGCTTTCAAGAAGCGCCATGAGTTTAACAGGTTGCACAGTATAGGACTAGTTACAAAAGGACTGTCCTCTACCTGTTACCTGTGTCCCCCCAGTTAATGGGGAGAAGAAAAAAGGGCTCCCAGTACAGGCGTGAAGTGGAAGACAACACATACGCATGATGCAAGACCTGTCTACTGCAAACTGGACTGAGATACCAACCTTGTTTCACACAGGCCATTGGACAGCTACCAAACTAAACCTTCCACTTAAACTTGGAGTTTAGTTTGATAACCCAAAGAGAGAGATTTTGTTTGACTGATAGGAATGAGACAATACTGCTTCAAAAGACAAAAAAGTTACCAGACCAGTCAAATTACTAATGCTTAGCTGTTCTATTAAATTTTGAAAACTGGCTGAAACCCAGTTGATTCATAAGAGTGATTCCTTCCAGTACAATATTTGAGAATTTTTTCAAAAAAATAAACACTGGAAAATTTAAAGTGACTCGTTGACAAACGCACACTTTGATACGTGTGAGGATACATCTCTTGGTATGTAAGGAAGGGAGATTTCTTGCTCTTCATTCCTAGCCTTAAAACTGCAATTGCCTACACAGGAACTTTACACCTTTACTGAAAGTTGCCCTTTCAACAATCCCCAGTATAACAGAAGTGGCCCACAGGTAATTATCTCAGACTTCACACAGCCTGAAAGCTAGACAGGTTTGTCAAAATGATTTTTACTCCTATGGTTTATTATCTTGTTGTGAAGATTTTTATGAGAAAAAGATTAAATCACTGCCCTGATGTGTGCATTTCATTAGGCTTCTAATCCTTTAAAGAGTCACTAATGCAACTAGCCATTGAAAAGCATTAAATCATAGTTCAGTCATATTGACCAAAATAATCTCCTAATTATTTCAGAATGGAGCGGAGCATGGAAGCTGTGCTGTAAATTACACTCCAAAACTCTTTTAGGCTGATGTACAAAACAAAATGAATAGAAGGCAACTTTGATTACTTTTGGTACGCACGAACATGGGAAGGCAAGGGACCTACCTCTACTAAGCAACTTAATACCATCTACTTTGAATAAGTTCACTATTCATGCAGCGGTGCTTAGTTCAGTAAGTCATTTGGATGGGGTGGGGTATGTTGTTTCTGTTGCAGCTGATCAGCCACTGCCTTCACAGTGTGAAGAACTAAAATGAGCAAGTGAATTTCAGGTGCTAAATTAGTAGTAAATGCAATCTACTTCTGAAGAAAATGCCCAAAAATCACATCCGGTCCATAATAAAAACAAAGCGCCTGCCATACAGCTGCTAATGAATCTTCCATTACTGAGAAGTCTTTTGGTTTTGCCACCAACAGGCTATCTGGAAGTGTGTGTAAAGGACATCATTTCTAAAGGGTGGAACTCACTTCTGACTTCATCTCCTTCGGCTTCCCCTTCAGACAGACACAGAGGAGACCTGCTTCCACTAGCAGGCACCCAGACACACATCATTTTTCAGTCCTTGTGTGTCAGGTGATGACTTCTATAATTTCCAGAAAGGACTTTTCCTGCCAGTGCCATGCACTCAAATACATTTGCTGGAGACTAAGAACAGGTAGCAGCTATCACAACTAACGCAAACAGTAATCCAGTAAGGAAAGCCATGACCGATACAGCTTCTTATTCAATGCTAAATTTACTACACCCTATGTGACTGTAGCCATAAATCTTTCAAGAAGAGCTTGTCTTGTAAAGCATGCTTTCAAGTATAATATTTGCAATTTAAGCACCCAATAGACCAATAATAATTCACTGTCAACATTTATAAACCCTTTTGAATAACTTGCATTCTCATTGCTGGAAAGATCATAAGGAAAAAAAAAACCCACCACACACACAGAAGCAAGATGAAATCCCTCAAGACGGAACATCAGTTCACAGGATAACTTCTACATTTCTGTATCATTTTTTACTAATTCTGTCCATTTTATCATGGCAAACAAGGACCAGGATCACCTTCCCAACTAGATAGGCATGGTAGAATTCAGGGCAAGCCACAGCTTTCAGGTAGATGTGTCTAGACCTCCTGAGAGGATCGCAATTGAAAACCCACTTTTTCTTTGAACAGGCACTAAACTGAAACAGTTTTAAAACACAGGACATAAACACAGTAGAACCAAGTGGGGTTTTTAAAAGAAGCCTGCTCCCTACCACTATATCCATACACACAAGTTTTTTTCAGGTTTACTTTTAATCCAGTTTAACAGATTTCTGTGTTGCTGCCAACTCTACACAGCCCCTGCATCACTTGGGGAAGCCTTTTACGAATCTCATCTCAGCAGGCTCCCAGGCTGGCCACGTCCCTTAGGCCACCCTCTCCCTTTGCCCAGGTCTCCCCAGCCTGGAGCCTTCTCTACCCACCTCCCTGTACAAAGCGTGACCTCCCTTTCTCCAGAAGAGCTTTCTTCTTCATTAAAAAAAAAAAAGATACACACACACCCTCCCCACCCATCCCACAGCACCACAAAACAAGGCAGTAAAAGAAATGCTGCCTATCACAGCAGGCTTCAAACAACTGAACTTCCACAGAAGTTAGCTGGATTTGTTAATGGTGTTGGACAGAGAGGGATTTGACTTTAAGAATGGGAACTCTGTGATGATCAAAAGCATGTTATTTTTAAATATATTTTTATCTTTACTTGTTCTCTATGCTTTAGACCCTTCTGGACTTTGCTGCAGGCTAGATTTTCTCTTTAATTAACCAAGCTGACCTGGAACAACTTAGACTTATACTTAATTTCCTTCCAGCATTCTTCCTTTTTGCTAAAATTAAATACATATAAGTGCAAATACCACTGGGTACTAGCCCACAAGTCTGCATCAAAGGTAGGATAGGCTAAACAGGATCATGAATCAGAGAGCTTTGAGGAAAACTTGCTTAGACCTTTCCCTTACTACAGGCCACCACAAAAGACTAAAACAGCTTTTGAGCTGAAAGAGTCAGATTTTGGCAGAATGTAAGTTAGACTAATTGATTTTTCTACAACAGCAAAAGCACAAGACACCAAAGACAAAACAAAAATTTAAGAAGGTTTAAACCATTCCTTGCCAGCCTACCCTATCTGATCAGGCGAGTCCTCCGCCAAAGGCTTAGCTTCAGCTCTCAGGAGCTTTCTGCACTGCAATAAAAGTAGCACAGTCCCTCTGGGTCTCTGGGAATTTATTCTTTCTGTGGTTACAAACACCTGGCTCCTTGTTCACACCTGGATTTGATTGCCTCTCTTCTTCCCTCCCCTTCTTTGTGCTCTGCAAACTGCCTCCCCCAGCCCTGCACAGCTGGCTCCTGTATCGCACCCTCCACGTGGACTCAACTGACCTAGTCACTCCTTTAAACAACACAAGCAAGCAAACTAGATGATGTTTTGGTGGGTTTTTTTCCACAGTGGTCAGAGAAACTTAGTGAAAACCTAGAAGTATGAGCAGATTTTGTCTTTTGTATATGCCCGTGTTTTTGTAACCACAGCTGAAAGTTTCTTAGCTTCTCTACTCCAACTGGGATCGATTAGTAGATTAACGGTAGTCGACAAGAAACATGTACCATGAGATTGCTGTACCAGACCTTTATCAAACTACTTTGGTGAAAGTCAGATTTTTAACATTGACAGAAATCATCCAAAACGCTCGTTGGATAACGGAAGCGCTATGAAAGTGTTCTCCCAGTTGCACCCTGGAACAATGCCTCACCCTGAAAACCTCCATATGTAATATCTTGCTGGGCTTTTTTCCATAACTGTATTAATTAGTACATAAATAGGTAACAGAAGACATTACTTTTGCCTACAAAGCTTTGCCCTCGCTCACACTTGTCTGTTCTTACATGGGCAAGTCTTCCAGAAAACAGCAAACCTGGGAAGTCTCCTCCCCCTCTGCTTTCTCTGGAGCCTGACAAGTCGGCTGTCTTCCATCCTCAGATGTCTCCCTGGTAGGCTTCACGTCATTATGGGGTTTTCCTGACTATAATCTGACTGTCTTCTGAACAGAGTGGACAAACATATTATCATTCTTAAAAAAAGAGGCTTGATTACAGCCACCAGACTCCCCATATTTTGCAGTCGTCTTCTAGTGAAATCTTGCCTCCTGGGAGCAGATTACATAGCTGCAGTGTCTGCACCCTCAGGGTCGCTTCCCCTTGCCAGGACATGGGAGTCTCCATGGTGGAGACCTCACTCAGACAGGGTGAAGTGCAGGTGTTGCAAGCAGCTGGCCCATATTTGCTCATTCTCCATTAAAATTCTCTTGCTCAAGCACCTACCTGCAGACTGAAGCAACTTTACCCAGACAGAGAATTTAGGTATTAATAGGTAGCTAAAAGGTTATTCACCATGCTTCATTTAGCTTGCTAAGAGCTCTTCTATAAAATGTGAGTGATTAAAATGTGGTGTGGTATGTGATTTATTCTCATCACGCAAGTCACAAAAGTAGCACACAAATGCCAGCTGACACACTATGGCACTGAAATAATCGATTTTGCAGCGTGATGCTTTTATGAAGGCAACTTTCCATATTCCACAGATATATTAGAAGAGAAGGACAGTCAAAATATCCAGTATTCTCTCAAAGGCCTTTCTCTTTCTTTTGGGTTTTTTAGACAGTGAATCAGCATTATTTTCTAGTTTGTCTACCAGATAGCAAGAATGTCACTTCTTTCTTTGTGTCAATATCAAGTGTATCCAACAAGATAGTGACTGAAATATCTTACTCTGTTTCTAATAATGCTGTCTACTCAGTACACTAGCTAAGTGCAAGAATGAGCCAGTGCAGGTTGTGTACCATCAGGTTTTTAGTTCTTGATTTTTTCCTTATGCCCTTTATTTCCTTAGGCTTGTCAAATTATGGTTTCTTTATTAAATTGTTCATTATTACAACTTATACGCTTGAGCCTACTGAAATAAGTGATAAGCCTCCCATTCATATCCACAAGCCTTGAATCAAGGCTCTGCATTGCAAGAATTTATTGGCCCCTCAGCTCTTGTGGGTACACTATTACTAATTTTAACTTTTACCCGCAACACAGGTAGCTGTCACATTTTCTCCAGAACCTTTTATATTCAGCTGCCCTGCCATCAACACTAAGTGGGGTGCGGTTGCATCCATGCAGTTAAGAAGGCAAGTGCAAAACTCACCCCTCTTCTCAGAGTGGGCAGTTAGACAGCCGTGTCAGCAATAGCTCTGCAAACAGGATTAGCCAAATATTGCTAGTTGCTAGCCAAAGGTCTGGCAGGGCAAGTGTTGAAGAAGTGGATAACCTACTCCCTATGCAAACGGAGGAAAGGTTTTCTCATTTAGCACAGATTCAATCTGCTTTTTACTGCTTTGTAGAAGAAAATCCAGTTTCATAAAAGTTCAAGTTTAATATCAGCTGCAGGCCTTCAGGAGCTATTAGCTGATAATTCTCTAAGCTTTTGCTGTAGAATCCCTTACCAGCAGCACTGAAATTATAAAATTACAGTAATATGATGGAAAACCTTTGATGCAGCAATGAATTTGTCTCCCAATGGAGTTGGACACAGTTACTTACCTTCAGTATTCACATGTGTATTAGAGATCCTACCATATAAATAAAGGGCCTGAGTCTCTTTTTTATACTATTACAGAATAACCACCCTCAAGAGACCAACAATCCTTTCGAGTCTTCAAAATTTTAACATTTCTTAAAAAAAACCCCACACAAAACACCTAAAGTGCAAGTATTTTTGTTATGTAGCCTGTGCTTTGATCTTCAAGCTTCTTGGCTGTTGCCAGCTGGATGTTTGATGTGTTAGGAACCCCCTCTTGGTATTCTGTGTCCATGCACTGAACTAAAAAATAAGATAACATACTTCTCTGTCATGCTCCAAATCCTGCTGAACTATCGTGGCAGACTTGCCCGTGCTAGTGCAGTATGATTTGGAAAAGGTGCTGCTGCCAGAACTGTAGAAAACTTGACGAAGTTTTTTCTGACTTAAAGAAAAAAAAAAAAGGCCATCACTAGAAGTGACAACTTTCTTCACTGCTCGGGGAGACCTGGTTTATCCTCTGCTGGCCTGGCTCACAAGCCTTTTTCCTGGACATTTGATCCCAGGAAAGGGTGTTTTTGCTAGCCCCGCAACAGCTGCCGGGCGCCGGCGGAGTGCCCATTTGTGAGACTGAAAGGCAGATGGTGATGACTGACAGAGGGACGAGAGGCTGCTGATCTACACCCACTGCAAATTTTATCTAAGTGCTCTCTGCCGCACGAAGTCTGATAAGGCAAGTGAGAGAGCCTCACCGAGCACCGAGAGCTGAAGTTCAGAGATGATTGTGACTCCTTGAACACCCAGGAAGATGTTCTCTTCAAAATAACAGTCACCAGGGGCATGTTAGGAGGATGCCTTGTGCTCCCCCTTTGAGGACAACTTGTTATGCTGTGTGAATCTTTTCATTATTTCCTTCATGCACTTTCAATTTATGGGAGGGATCTAGCTGTGTGCTGGAGAATTTCATGGGTACCTTGACTAGCAGGAATTTGTTTTCCCTTGGTCATGATTTCTGTAACTGTATAAAATTTTTAGAGAGCAGAGGCTCTGCTTCCACAGGGCAAGGTACTGCCTTGATCTGAACTGTCTTGTTGGTCCCTGTTTTATTTTTCAGGACTGAAAATATATAACATATTTTATCAAGATGTTTATATAAAGATAGATGCTTGAAAAAAATCAAATGCATATAATGAAAATTGAATTAAATTTATTTGGAGAAATTATTTAATTGAAATAATTCTTTATTGGCCAAAAATATACATACAGACAGATTAGATTTGTGGAGTTTTACCAAAACAAAGAGCGAGCATCAGTGAAAGGTGGGTAAATTGTGTAGGATGAAATCAGTTCCAATACTTTTCAGTCTAAAAGCTTAAACTAAATTTTACCCCAGATTTTCCAGCTAGTCAACCTTCAGGAATTTTCCAGGCTGAAATAATGAAGTATCAAGACTATGTTTAGACAGAAGGGAGCAAAAGTGTAAGTTAAGCAAGAAAAGCAAGCAGTTACTGGTTTCTATTCATCCTCCAAGATGTTAAAAATAAGTTTTCCCTTCTTAATTTTGAGATGCAATCCTTAGGAGGCTCTGAAGACTGTAAATCAAATTTCCAGTATTCTTCCTGTAGGCACTGAAACAAACTCTCTTGGGTCTTGCAGAGTGTTTATTAGCAGCAGACTAGCTGCACTGTTTGCTGGTTCAAGGAGCACATGGCAAGCAGATGGATCTCATGGCATGGTGGTGGGTTGGTAGCCGGAACTTTTGGGAGACCTGAAAGGTAGGAAAGTACTGATCTCTGGGCTTCAGAAAGCAGTCCTAAAATTGGAAGACATAGCTGTGAATTGTGCGATTAGAAAATAAAACAAGTGGCTAATTGCAAAAGCTAAGGGTAGTTCAGCAAGACATGCTCTAAGGCTATTCTCCAGCCTGGTCCTATCTGACAGTGGGACTGCTGGGACAGGCAGAGCTAAATATCCCGGACCAAGTGAGCAGGCAATACTGCTCCGCGGTGCCAGAACCGCAGCACAGCACTTTCTACGTCTACAGATCCATTTTATTCTCCCTGTGGACATGCACAAAAAGTTCTCAGTCAAGTAAGTGCTGCTTTGCAGTGATTGTTCAGCATATTTGGGGTTAAGAAGACTGGTTCCGTGTTACTATTTCTATACATTTTCATGTGCTTCCTGAATAGATTTTGCTCACTCTTGCAATGCCTAGCCTTTACTGAAATAAAAACCCTTGCTAAGTTGTGTACTGAGCAAGAGATTCCCGCACACTTACGCATGCTGAAATCCTGTATTTTCAGCATGGAAGAGAATCTGCAGAAAAAGTACTGCTCAATATCCTGCAATTTTCTGAAACGTACTTTATAATAAAATGTCCTGCTTTGCAGTAGCCTCAGTAAATACCTATGTCTGTGATACAGGGTTTTTGTTTGGTTTTTTGTATGGGGAGGAGGGAGGTTTTTGGGGCTGAAGGAAGTCGAAGCCATGAAAAGGAAAGCAAACAGTGAATCCTACTTCTCTTCTGCCAACACCCTCCTGCAGGTGCCCTTTTGCCAGGGTGGCACCAGGAGCAGAGCCTGACAACTCAACCAGCCCCCAAGCAGGGAGGGCTCGCCAAACTGCCACCCCTGCACCGTTATCACTCTGAAATGGCTGGTTGTGCAAGGAGTGAGTTAAGGCTATTTGAGCCCTGTAATGAGTGCATTTACCAGTTCGCAAGTTGAGACATAGCTCTGTGGCAGAGATAATTCACACTGACATGTATACACCGAGACCAGAGCGCGGTCTCCACTAGTCCGGCATCCCTGTGCTGCCGGATCACTCGTCAGCACGTGTTTTACCCAGATCAGCTGTAGGCACACAGCTACACATCTATCAGATCAGTCAAAGCAGATGATATCAAGATTTATGTTTTATGATGGATGGCACCTCATTCCTCATACAACCTGCTTGTACAAGGTTAACTCATTAAAAAAAAAAGTGTAAAAAGACCCAGTCCTGGAGGCAGGTGTTGGGAGTGAGGAGATCTGCCTGCTTTTTCCAGAGCTGCTCATCAGCCCTTGAAGTACCACCAGAGATGACATCCGTTCTGCGTGAGCAACGTCTCTGTCTTCAAAGAAGGTAAAGCAACCTTTAAATTAGTACGAAGAGGGCCATCAATTCCTCCTGAGCAAGTTTGAAATAGATAAGCTTGATGTGGGGAAGCAGAAGAGGTTTTCTGGGTCTAAGTTCACCACCTTTTTTACACACCTACAGAGATACCACACTCAAATTTAAACCATACCTCTTGCCTACTGCTTCTCTTCCCTCTTTAGACTAACACTATCAGCTATCTATACAGATATATAGAAACCCATTCCTGCAGTACAAGCATGTGAGTTACATGCATTTATTTTGGAACTTATATAAATACATAGATGTAGATATGACTGATAACAACAACAACAAAAAAAATCAAACTTAGTCATTAATTATAACAGTGCTGCCAACCACTAGCATTTAAGTCACGAGCCAGCCCTCACAAAAACCTGAGGTGTTATCTTTCAGAAAAATAATACGTGTTGAGTTATTTATCTTCTGCTTTTCTGAATCTTTAAAATGCATTTAAATCACATTTTCAAGCCTTTGTTCTTAATCATGAAGTAGAAACTTACTTTGGGGGGGAGGGGCAAGCTGAATTTCTCACACTGGCATCACTCCAGGAACCAGGACTTTAAGGGAAAAAGCCCAAACAAATATAACGTGCGAACTGTATTCAAACTGTGAGACTTGGCAACACTGTGTCATAATGGAGTATTTTTATGCCAAAACAACTGTGTGTGACAGGGATAAGCTCGGCCACCATCACATTCCACTTCCCGCTTCTCACATTAACTCTTTGGTGCAGCACCAGCCTGCAGTGTCGGCCGCTATCTTTAAACAGCTCTTTGTAGATATATTTTCTGAGGAAGAAACCGCCGGAGTGCTCAGGGTCAAAATCTGCCCTTGAGCGATGTCTGCAGAGTTGTATTTACAGATTGTACTAACTAGATATCAAAGCTCCAACACCAGAGATAGCTGAAAGTAATATGAAAAAAGCAGTCTCTTGCTAAAAGAAAACTAATGTAGAAGGGCAGAGGGAAAATTCATTAGCTGGTAGCGAAAAGAATAATGGGTTTTGGAGCTGATTCTTTAGGCTTTTTCCAACATCAGCAGCTTTAGTAAATGGAAGTTGCAATATTTAGGGAAGAGTAATTCTGTTGGGAAATGTTTCTCAGTTTTCAAGTCTGCACATCAGTAGATGCACGCAGCTGCCTCCAGGTGTATTCCCTGCCTCCTTCTATCAGGATATGGGATTTGATCTCACCAGTGTCCCTCGAGTGTAATTAAAATTCTGAATTCCTGATCCTGCCTCAGCTCGCTAAATGCAGGTTATATGTCTGGAGTGAGGAACACATTACTCAAGGAGGACTTAGAAATGATGAAAGGGAATATGCCCACACCATGTCGTTTTATTGACTCACACACCACTTATCGCTTGGTGATATATCCCTGACCATCTGAAGGCAAATGGGGGTATTTTCCTTCACCACAACTACTTTTTCTTTCTCTACTCCTGCTACTGGACATCTGCACCAAAACCAGGACCGTAACCAGTGCCCACTGAGTGCTGCCTGTTCTGGTTTTTTCAGGCATTTTATTTGGAGCCTCAGTTCTTTGAGGTGATTGCAAAGCCCTGCTTACACTCAAAAGTTTCTAGCTTGATAGCATCCAAATGATAGAGCATATTCAATGAGCTGAGGCTCAAAACTGAGAGCAAATAAAAGCATGAAAATATTAGTGTAAAAACTGACTTTTTATAAATCAGTCCTAGGTAGTCTGGGTTTCATAACTTCTGAAGGGTGTGTAGTTGATAATACCGTATCATGGTTTTTTTGCAGAGAAAGAGGAAATGGTAAGTAAAGAAACTTGTAGCAGCCTCCATAAAACACCAGCTAAGGTTTTCTTTGCTCCTTTAAAATAAGCTAATGCAGTGACACAAAGGCAAAAAACTCTATTTGGTCAAATAATCCCCTTGGCTGCAGCGCAATCTTTTTTAAGAAAATCCAATGCTGTACATAACTGGAGTAATTTCTCAGGAGATTAAAGAAAATAAGCTCACTTTCTTTCCTGAAAGAAAATAAGCTAAAATGTCATTGACAGATGGCAATCTGAGGCTCGAATACTTTATTACAGGCTGATGACACCATTTTCTCTCTCATATTTAAAACTATGGCAGGGTACCTTTTATACAGCTGAATAGAAAGAGCCTGTTTAGCTGCGTGCTGTTGTTTGGCTTGTTCTCCCCCTTCTCAGACAAGAGAAAAATGCTCACTGTAATGTCACAATAAATCTGGTATCTATGAAAATGAGACGGAGAGCTCCAGCCAGGCCAGGCACAGCCTCCCCCAACGAAATGTAATCTTCCTGCACATATATCTCAACCGGTGCGCTCTGTCGCTGATCCAAGACACGCAGCAGCCAGCAAAGCCCTGCAGACCCTTTCCTAGCACAGCCTGCCACAATTATGCTGGCGCATTCGGTGTTATGAGTAAGTATCCTGTGAGAGACAAATAAACTTCTTTTTAATAGTGACCTGAGCAGCAATTGAAGCTGGGTTGTGGGGACAGCAGAGAGCCACGTTGACCCATGGCACTACTGTGGCTACAGACATTTTCTTTCAAAGACATTTTATTCTTTCTACTCATTTTAGCTCTGGAGACTATTATAGCTATATTACAGATAGAGCAGCAATGTGAATGAAAGGGAGAAAAGCTTGTTTTCAGCAGTTTCTTAAGCTAAGCAAACAAGCTCCTGTGATCCTTTTGTCCAACAGTGAGTCCTCCCTCTCCCCTACACCCAATCTTTCAAGACCTTTGACCATTTCATCCTAGCGTGACAAGCTTCCAAGATAGTAGTTCCCAAAGCATTCATTAAAACAGGGAGTCAGGTTTAGGAAATGCATCCTGCCAGCAGCTCCGCTGAGGCTGAAGCATCTTGAGTTCAATTCCTATCAGGCACCAGGGAATCCACATCAGGAGAGCCTGAGCCTGCCCCTTCTGAGCCACCAAAGCTGGCGGGCGGCCAGGCTGCCTTCATTCCTCTGCTCACAAAACTGCTTGCCAACACAGGGACTGAAGGGGCCAGCGGTGCAGGGACACTGAAACATGTGTGTGACTGGTTAGGCACTGGGAAAAACCCATCTTGCTTTTCAACTTCAAAAAGAAAAAAACATTTCAAAGTATTAATAATAATTCAGGTGGTAAATGAATCTGGCTGAGAACAAGCAGCAGGTCCCTGCATACGTTACCTGTATGTCTCGTCTTGCAAGTAATTCAGCTCTAATCCTGTAGGAGTTCCTGCAGACAATTTCAACTATTTTGCTGGAAGTGATACGGTTGGACTAGTAAGCACAGCTTTATACCCAACCAGTTAAGTCTCTAATTCTCAGCTAAATCAGTGAAAAACTCCTGGCTTTGTGGGATTTTACCTCCTTGTGTTTGTCAGCATCCTTATGTAAGGACATCCTTGGGGTGCTGTTGCACTCACAGGCACACCAAGGAATGCTGTCCAGAAGATGTTCACAGCTGGAGATAATAGTGAGCAATTGAGGGCAAAAATAGGGAGGTGTACATGGAAAAAAAGAGGTACTTCTACTCTTAACTGACCAGACAGAAAAGGCTGGGAGGAAAGAGGGCAAGTCATTAAGTCCAAATCTTGACTGATAGAAGAAGATAGCTGTATCTTTTCTTGCAGGATTTGTGAGGAAGGAAATAAGTCAGTAAAACACATTTTCAGCACTGCTGCTATGCACCATCATTGCAATTATTTAGCAAAGAGGTGGGTCAGCCTAAATAAATACTGTACTAAATTTGATAATGGTTCTTTTAATTTGTATAGGTTCGATGGCGCACTAAGGGCTATGGCCACAATTATTTTCAAAGAATAGATTCTCCTTCATGAGACCATACACAGGACTTCTTTTGCTTTCGTCCCAAGGATAATAGAAAATAGCAGAAGCTTGACATCATAATAGAGTTCAAGTGCCTTAGCAGTATATCTGCTCTCAAAGAATTATAAAAAAGCTGAAGCTAATGTACTTTTCTGTGTGCGTGGCACATGCAGGCCATTTTATAGCTTTTGCAAATAAACAGACTGTTGCCTCTCTTGTCCATCAATTGAGGCAGCTTTTGCAATGATATAATGCCATTGATTCAAATCCGATCAGCTGCTATTGCCTAATTATACAACCAAAACAAATCCAGACTGTTTAAGGTAGAAAGGGGAGGTGGGAGGAAGAACTGCCATAAAACACTGAGGGAGAACTGTCTTCTCTTTTCAGACATGTGGTAAAACCAAAGAGTTGCTTTCCCCTTAAACAGCAATACTGCGACCATGATTCCACAGACCTATTTACTTTTCTTTTCATAATGTGCCAGTCTGCATGCAATAAAACTGTCAGGCACAACTCAAGAGCAATAAATATAGAGAAAACTGTTATTTAACAGGCCAAGAATCATCTGTACAGTGTCACTATGTATTCAGAGCAGTGCTCTGGTAAAAAGTCATTTTGCAAAATGACAATTCGTGTTGCATCTATTTTCATCTCTCCTCCCATTCCCGTTCACTCAATTTTCTCGGCAAGAGTAGGGAGATTTCTCCATCACTGCTCTGCTGCTGTGAGCCACTGTTAACGAAGCAGGCACTGAGGCTGCCCAGTGCACTAACATAGAAGGAAGACAAGGAAAGGGCAGAAAGAGGTAGGGCTCTGAAAAGACTGTGAAGAAAGCAGGATGGGAAAGTTACTCTATTTTACCAGTCTCAGAGCAGATATGTAAACCTAAAGATCACATATATTCATAGGCAAAGAGAATGAGAGACAAAACCCCAATGCAGAAGAACCTGAACACATATCTTCTTCAGCTACAACTCACAGAAAGTGTTGGATAGAGTGGTCCCAGCCTGAAAGAAACAGAAAGAATTTAAAATCTGGATCTTTTATATCCCACCCCCACCAAGGTCTGTATGCCCAAGCACTTATGGGTTCTTCAGGCCAAATACCTGAACAGACAGTCTTTAAGAAATACATGCTTCATGCAGTCCCAGGTATAAAAATTTCATCAAGCCCACCAAAAGCATCACCTAAATATATGATTTTTATTTTAAGCAACTTCACTGAAAACACAGCTCACCTTTCCAAGATGTTAATTTCACAGCTCTGAGAGATAAAACTGTTCAAAACAATTCTCACGTAATGACTTGTCTTCAGATACTGGAGCTCCATGTGAAAATGCTGTGCACTGAGACTTGTGGTGAAGACTCCAAGAGGTGCCGGTGACCCAACAAAGGTCACTCCGAGCCAAAAGACCTCAAGGAAGAGGAATGGTGACCAGAAGGATGTACAAAACAAGCGAACCTAGAGACTTAACTCAGAGTCAAGCCGTCTGAACGTGGTCTAAAATCAAGAGGCATCAACCCTGATGTCCTGCCTGTATTGAACCCTGGCTAGCTATGTCCTACCACCAGAAGCTTCCCACACAGAGATAAACGGATAGGACTTTCTTCACTTCCAGTCACTTAATGAAATCTACAGCCTGTGTTAGGCAGGAGGTCAGACTCAAGGATATAACAATCCTTCTGGCATTGCTATCCGGTGTTTTCATGCACTGTTGTTCTCAAAATGGCTGTATATCAGTAGATGGTTATGTGAACCCTAAGCTGCTGTGGGCAACTTAGTCACATTTGTGATGTGTTTTGAAACATCCATTCTCAATGCTGGGCACCAGATGAAAAAAGATATTTAGAATTTAACAAATATCATCCTCAGGGTGCCTTGCACCCAGTGAGGCGAGGAAAGGCAGGTACTGGACGGAGAGAGTACTTTTGGGTGCTCTCCCATTGGAAGAAGCTGCTGCCAGGCCTCCTATCCAGCTAATGATCTCACTGCTGACATACCATCTCGGAAGCCTTTTAGCCCCCAGAGGAACATAATAGCACAGCGTACCAACGGTGCAGAACTGCACTTACACTGAACTTTGCTATCCGTCTTCTCAAAATACCACTGTTGCCATAGTGGGAAGGGGTTTGTCAAAAGGAATATGAAAAAAAAACAATTATTGGGCTTCGATCTTCTGTCATGCTCCCAATACTGCTGTGTGATTTGCTCTTTTGAGCATCTACAGGAGGTTAAAAGGCAGGGCCGTGTCTGGCCAGCCCCCTTTCATGAAAAGAAATGGATTCTTGAAAAATCCTGATGAGCAATCTTAGGTTTAACAATGATATATGCGGGAAACAACCAGGCAGCATATAGATCTGAAAACAACCACCACCACTACTTGGTTCAGGAATCATATTTATTTATGTACTATGATTATCAAGTGATACAACTACTGGGTAGATTGTGTTGTATCTGCAGTCACAGACAGCCAACTGCGTAGATGGGCTGGAGATATATGGCATTCGATTCAGGACTTTTATAGCCACTTGGCAGGCCTGGTTTTTTGTGGGAACATCAGCAGCCCTATAAATAAGTTATTTATTTTAATTTGTGGACAGAATATTCTTTAATCTCTGCAAACCACCTCCTGCTCCACTGCATAAAGTCAGCAGAAGGAAATAAAAGTATCAAATATCTGCTGAATTGCACTGGGTTAAAAATCTGCCATCAGTGACATTTTACCCTTCAAAACCAACAGCTAGTTGCTTACATCCCATTCTCCTAAACTGAGTTATTTCTAATGCTGACAGTCATCTCCTCCACAGAATGTCCCTGGAAAGCCTGTGGGATTTAAATGATATCTAATAAACCAGACGAATAGTTTTGGCTTAACTTTGGCTCATCTTGGGACTTTCTCCGGGGGCGTAGGGCAGCAGACAGGCTCTCCATCAGTGGTCCCTGGTGTGGATGTGGGTTTTTCAGAGGAACTAGCTGGATTCTGCTCAAAGAAAACTGTCAGGACAAGGGCTTTCTCCCCCTTGTGGGTCTTTTTTTTACTCCTCTGATGCTACACAGTAAATTACTAATCCACTATGTCTTAAGTGACCAATTATCTGCCAGCACCAGAGCATAGCAGTCCAGAAAATGCCATTAACTCACCTCGATTCAAACATGGAATTTTAACTCAGCCATGCTCACACCTGATTTTGCTTCCCATTTGCAGTTTTGCCATAAACAGCTGGTGTCTTGAAGCCACTGGCCCAGGGAAGCTGAAGTGGCTTGTGATGGAGCCGCATTACTGAGGTGCCCACGGGACGACCGTCCCCATGGGGCTGCACACCGGTGCCCTGCCTCCATGTGCTTTGCAGCCCTCTACCATCACTGCTGACTCAGCCGCCAGCCCTGTGCCCTGCAGGAGGCAAGGTTCGCCACGACCTGTTACTTCATGAGTTTAAAATCATATAAACCAGGCACTGAACCCACCCTGTGTGGGGTTAACACACTCAGACAGTTTATTGCAGTCAGTACTTAAAAGTCTTTTTAGTAGAAAACTGCAGTTTGGACCTGGGCTTTTAGCCTATACATCGGCGTTGTATATGGGGAGTAGAATGAATCTATTACTTTTACTTTATTGCTTTTATTTATTATTGCATTTTACTTGGAGTCAAGCTGGAGTTGAATACTGATACCTGGAAATGAAAGGCTGGTGTATTCCCACTGCATCATCCAGCCTGCTTTTTCCGGCAGTAGTATCAGCTATTACAATACCACGTTTTCAAGTAACCTTGCAATTCAGAAATTTCTGTCAAGAAAAGCGTTTTCAAATTAACCTTTGAAATTATGGCTGCTCACAGCCTTTCCCCAACTTGACTCATGGAGCGAAGCCCGTCTCCCCTGAAATTCTATTAAAAATGCTAGCAAAATAAACCCATTACAGCTATAACAGCTCAAATTAATGTCAACATGTCAGGACATATGTCTAATTTCAGTTTGGAGACTTGAAGATTGGAATCCTCATTATGGGCACCATCAGCTGTTTCCAAACAGCCTTCAGGTCTAGCGAGATTCATTTTAAATGAGGAACATCAAGGCAGAGCAGACAGAACTGTTCAGATGGTGCATTAATTTCAGTCAGTTTGCTAAGGCTATGATTATCATCACAGCGGATTCAATAATTTTCTCAAACTTGCTACTGATGCAGTTTTGTAGGCCTTACCACACATCTTTCTTCTCCATGGGAGACAGCAAGGGAAAACATATGGTGTGGCCTTCAGGTGGGATTGATGGGGGATGAGGACCTCAGCTAAAAGAATCAGGGTGCCTGTTCTGCTCTGCCTGGCAATGCGAGAGCTATTAGAAATCTGCGCCCATCTCGTAATCTGGCGGTTGTAATGATTCAGCACAATGGGACCACTGATAAGGACTGCCTGCGCCGAAATGAAACTGAAAATTGAACTGAAAGTATTAAACCACTCAAATCGTATGTACTTTAGTGAAAAACTAGAACACTAATCTATATGCATATTGACCCTGGTACATAGAAAAGGAGGGTTGAACTTGTATTACAACAGTATTCAGAAACTCTATTTGGTATTGAAACCCTTTGCATTGGATGATATATAAACGCAAGGCAGTAGACAGGTCTTTTCACAGATTTCCTGCCATTTAGCTTCAGATGACACAAAGGAACAGAACAAACAGGAAGGGAGATGGATGGGAGTGATGTGAGATCACAGAGCTATGCATAACCTAAGCATGTGCACAACCTGATTCTTCAGACAGCATGCTTATAACCACTGCTTCATCTTTTCTCTTCTGTCTGTTCTGAATTTTATAAGTATTTTTTGCCAATTTCTCCCTCGTGATATGCAACCTCCAAAAAAGAAAAAAAAAAAAAAATTCTCACTTGTCCTCTGTTCCCATTGTCACCCACTGCTTTCAGGAGAAGTCTTTTTTTTTCCAAGGTTATACACATTTGATGCTTCTGAATATAGGTTTCCAAATTTCTTACCGCTGAGCCACTGTATTCCCAAACAAAATAGTGCTGCTCAGTTTTGTTTTGTCAACTTCAAAAATGAGGAAAAAAAAAAGAAAAAAAAAAAAAAAGACCTTTTGACACAACTGAGACATGAGGGTGGACTCCACTGTTTGCAAAACTTCGGGACACTGTTAAAACTAATATTTCTTGTTCTCAGCAACATTTCAGTCATTCAACGCAAACCTGTTTTTGATGCTGTGCTGTGCTGATGAGTGCAAAATGAATCTCAGTTGAAACTTCTCATAGTGAAGAAAAACTTCTGTACAAATTCTGGAATAAGGACCATCAAGACTCTGTCTGAACGCATGCTAGAGGAAAGAATAATATACTGTATACTAGGAAAAAAGAGAATATCTAAAGCCTTCATCTAGCCCATTAATCATATGGGAAAGCTGCTTAGTTATGGACATAGAGTTTGCTTGGGAGTAGAACAACACTTCCCCACTGTCGTGATTTAACCCCAGCCGGCAACTCAGCCCGACCCAGCCGCTCACTCACTCCCCCCCGGTGGGGTGGGGGAGAGAATCGGAAGAGCAAGAGTGAGAAAACTCGTGGGTTGAGAAAAAGACAGTTGAATAGGGAAATTAAAAGCCATTCGCAAGCAAAGCAAAACAAGGAATTCATTCACTCCTCCCCACCGGCAGGCAGGTGTTCAGCCGTCTCCAGGAAAGCAGGGCTCCATCACGTGTAATGGTGACTTGGGAAGACAAACGGCATCACTCTGAACATGTCGTCCCACCCCCCTTCCTCCTTCTTGCCCCAGCTTTGTACGCTGAGCATGACGCCATATGGTGTGGGATATCCCTTGGGTCAGTTGGGGTCAGCCGTCCCGGCTGTGTCCCCTCCCAGCTCCTTGTGCACCCCCAGCCTCCTCGCTGGTGGGGTGGGGTGAGAAGCAGCAAAGGCCTTGACTCAGTGCAAGCACTGCTCAGCAGTAACGAAAACATCTCTGTGTTATCAACATTGTTTCCAGCACAAATCCCAAACACAGCCCCAGACTAGCTACTGTGGAAAAAATTAACTCGATCACAGTCAAAACCAGCACACCCACCAAAGCTGGGAAACTACCAGGACCAGCTCCAAGCACTCAAGAAGCACTGTAGTGTGTGTGCATGTACACATCTGTACCCATCTGCATGCCTATATAAGAATGCCCACAGTCAATGGAAGACAAAGAAATTTCCTGTCCACTTGAGTCTTAGTTTTCTCCACTGCATTTATTGGATTATTTGGCTCAAGCTCTGAAGTGCTGACTGCTGTTTTTTGCTCACTGGATGGTCAATGGTGAAGGGAACATTCACAGCACAAAAAAGCAGATTGACCTGCATTCAGTGCATTTGCCACCACAATTCTGTGGGCAATGAATGGAGTAGACTGAGGGGATTTAATTGGGATTTAAGGAGAAATTACCTAGAACGTCTGGCTTGAAAAACGTTTTCTGAAGCAGCTCCAAAGGTTTCTTAAGAGCAAGCCATCAGAGACAAATTAATGGGTAAGCTTCACGTGAGATGGTCAAAGTACATGATAAATGCAATTAATAAGGCACTAGATTAGATTTTCACATTCAATCCTGGACAGCAGATAAATTGGGAAACTGCTCTTCTGTGCCAGGAGCAGACCAGCAAATAAGGGGCAGTCACGATGCTTTCCTTCACCTTGCTCCTGGAGATAAACAAAGGACTCCAATCTTTCCCTGGGTATACTGTCATCTCTTGACTCTCCCTTGCACCAGCTCAGCTCCCTTGGCAGTGGCTTGGGAGGAAACTGTAGTCCAGCCTACTCCTGCTTTTCTCCAAGCCTTTTCCACTTTTCCAACAAGTCCTCTGCAGCTAGAGGAAGCAAAACAATACAGGGAAATACCTGTTCTTCCCACCCACAGTCTGGGCCAAGCAGTCGCAAACCTGAACCTCTGAAAAGCTTTTCCCTTCTTCTTGGACTTTTTCCTCACGTCATTGTTTTCTTCACAGATACTAAAAAACCTAGTAGGAATAATTTCAATTGAACATGACCTAAAGCAGGACTATTATATTTACTACCATCAGCAAATACTCATCAGGTGAAAAGTAGGCTGAGGAGGAAAAGTAGGTGGGGGAGTAAGAGTAAAAGTAGGCTGGAGGTGAAAAAATGGGTCATCTGCCCGATTTCATATTTTATGCAAGGTAACCAAGAGTTTTGCATGTGTTGTACATGATCAGGGTAGAAAGGGTTCTGCTGAATATAAAACTGCCCTGACCACTTCAGCTATGTGCAGATGTAGCATTTCTTATCAAAATATTGCCCAGATTTGGCAAGGGACTGAAGTAAAGGCATAGGCACGTTCTTCACCAGGGGAATTTATAAACTTAAGCTACATGTGCTTACACTGGCAGAATCCGTGCCTGTTGCAGAAGAGTAGGCTGTTCGCATCACCGACTGCTTTAGAAGCCCTGTATCTGCCCTTCATTAACATCTGAAGCACAAATATACTTTTCATGGTTCAGCATGAAATACAATCCTGCAAACAGCACTTCAAATCTGAATTAAAAAATGTACCAACATTTCAAAGCTCATGAAAGTCACTGTAGTGTTTTGAAGGATCCCTGTAAACACTGTGGCCATTTCACAGTTACCTCGGGCTATCTTTTCAGCCCTTTAATGTAATATTTAGGCCAACGTTGTTATTAGATTTTCCCTGGATGAAAGGATCTATAAACATAAACGCCAGTTGCTAATTCTTGCTAGTACAAAATAATAGTATTAGTACATCACACAATAAGAAAAAAATTAAGCTGGTAATTTATACTGCTGAATTAGATACACCAACAAAAGAAAGAGGCAATTATATACCGCAGTAAAATCTTCAGTGCACCGACTTAAGCATTCCTCAGTCTTTAGTGTTCAATTAGGGTAAAATTTACTTTCAATACAAGACATAATGCCAAGGGCTCTCAAGCCCTCAGTAAAAATATAGGATTTCATCTCATCTGCCTCCATGCAAAGTCCTTTTTATTCTGGCAAAGCTCAAGGTTTAGCTCTAAAGAACAATTTGATTTGCATTACACATTGCACTAACAGGCTGCAGCGCGCAGATTTATCTGCTGAATGAATATATTCTAATAGGTCTGATGATCTGTCTTTATAGTACCATTTGATTAACAACAAATTTATTCACTAGGCAGCTGTATTCCTTAATCAGGTATTCACTAAGCAATAGCATATAAATATGTATAAATGTCAGATTTATGGATCAGAGACTACAATAATTTCATTAGAAGAGAGGTGGATTGTCTATACTTCTAATTAGTTTCCCTTTAAAGAGGCTCATCATATGTACGCATTTGTACATGTCTAGGGTCTGTTTTTCAGAGCCAAGAGTGCATGTCCAATTGGGCAGCATTCCCTTCCTCGGGAGCCTAATTGGAGTCCTTTGACAAGTCCTTTCAGTCCTGTTGCTCGATTATATTGGACACTACACAAATATTTCCCTGTATTAGATGGTTTTGTAGGGGGTTCATTTCCAAGACTGAGTAATTCACATATTTGCACATACACATACTTTGCACCTGGCCAATCTCTGCTTGTCATTCCATAACCCCAACACACAAAAATAGGTGCTGGCAATGTATATGCACTGGCAAATGGCAGAAAAAGAAATTACTAAAGAGAGTATCTTCAGTTAAATGGATCCTGGTTGTGAAAATAATGAAAAATGATCATAATTACCAGGGAGAAATATTTTGTCTCTGGAATTCGACCCAGGCTTTTAAGGTAGGTTACAGACTAAGTTGACAAAAGTATTTTTACCTCTCTTTTTTGAGCAGATTCTCTAGCAGTAACTTTTACACTTCATGAAAGGCTAGAAGAAAAAAAAAAAGAAAAGTGGATCTGAAATAATCCTTGGTTTATCAGGGATAAGTACTGTTATTTTGATATCTGTACAGAACGTAACAGGATTGGAGCTGTCAGACCCCAATTAAAGTGAAAACTGAACTGGCTGTGAAGACATAGGCAGTTTGAACAGTGTTAGTGGCCTCTACTTCGGTGCACTACAGGTATCCAACTTGAAATTTAGAGCACCTACATTGAGAAGATAAAATTGTCTACCAAGAACTATGGATAACCACAGGGGACTGTTCAGAGTAACTACATTACAAACCTAAAAAGGCATGAATATCCTCAAAATTATCCAGTTCATCATACTTGGTGTAACTAACTTTTGCATTTGACTTAAGATTTTCCAGGAAACCTGGAAGAAACCTAGTGGCTGGGAAGGAATATCAACCCGATGGAAGTCCTTCCATGGACGGGGAAGGCATAGCACGTTGCAGGTACTCAGCTGCTCGGTTGCTGCCTGGCTGACCCCAGCTCTGCCGTGCACTAGCTCTGCCTGTGCTGGCACATGCAATCCCCAGCGCCATTCTAGTTACTCTCTAACCAAGCAGCTGAATGACACCTCTTGACTCTTCAGGAGTTCACCAGGAATTAGGGCATATAGGAACTGAAGGCAGGAGAGATGCAAAGACGGGAATGCAGTGTTCTCGGAGGTGCGCTCTCTGCGAGGCAGGTTTTGTTTCCCCGAGACCAGATCGAAGCCATCAGCTGCTGCTTTCAGCCCTGCATAGTGGTGGAGGTGACAGGCTGACAGAAAGCATGAGAGATTTATGCCACGTATTTTATTTTAATGGAGTACTAGACACAAAAAAAGATAAGAACAAAGATGCATTCACTACTGCTCTAAAGTCTTACCGCAGTGTACTAAACTCCTAACTTTGTATGTTGTAAACCCTGTATATGCTGAAGCCACATCTTTGCATCTTAACTGAAATTTCCCTGTGGTGTGTCCTCTTAGTACAGCATGTCACGCACGCAGTGTTTCTTTACGTATCATCTGTGCTGCTGCATGAACTGGTACAAACCTGAAGCAAGTCTCCACAAGCAAAAGGAGTTTGAGTACCAGCAAGATTTTCACTATAACTCCATGTAGAACTGGCCTGTGTTTTTGGAGCAGAAGGAATTACAGGTCTAGTGCAGGTTCCTTGACTGTGCTGTCCAAACATGTTACAGGTGGAGACCATGCTCTAATCCTGCTATCATTTCTAGCTGGAATAATTTCAATAAAATTTAGAAAATTATATGCAAGTCTCAGAGATCTTAACCATGCTCCTACACCATTCTGGTATATCCAGCTGTGGCTGTATTGCACCCACGGAGAGGAAGCAAATTTTGCTACACAGAAGTAATCTGTAAATAAATGAATAGCTAAAAATCGTTTATGCAGTTCCAGTTGAATAGAAATTTGGACTGCTTTTCTTTTATTAAGTTACTGATCTATTGTCTTTCAAAAATGTAACAAGCATAGGGAGACATCACCGTTTAATATCCAACATACAGTTGTATGTTGAGATGGATATGAGAGTAATAGTTCCTTGCAATATTCAAGTCTACTGAGCCCTGCAGATCTCCTCTTCTAATATCACTTGATTTATCAAATCTGATTTGGGACTTATAGCCTATATATAGAGGGTTCTCAAATTCCTAATCCATTTGGCAACAAGTATGTTCTCTGCTTTACTACTTCGTCTTCCTTGGTCACTGATATGAAGGGTCGGAGTTTTAAACACATTTAGCAAGGACAAAAAAAAAAGGATTTTATTATAAGTTTTGACAATTAGATATGTCCTGATCCAGACAGTAAATAAAATATGAGTGCCTATTTGCTGTGCCACTAAATGCAGGCCACCAAACTGATGACCTGTAATGGAAGATGAACAAGATTTGCTGCAGAGTATACAGAATTGGAACCAGTTTGTCACTCATCATGAAAGTAAGAGTTTCCAGTGGCAATTAGCAGGCAGCTGAAATTGCACACTTGTAATAGTTAAAGTTTTGTTGAGGCATCCCCCTTCCCAGGGACATTTCAGTTAGGTGCTGAAAAGGAGAACTGTCTCCTTCTCCCAAGTATGCACGTTCAACCCCAGGTCTGAGAGGCGTTTTGGCATACAGGCCAAGTGGCTTAAGGTTAATGTCAGCCCACTGCTAAGGGCTGTGGACGAATTTTATCTTGTACAACACTGGGTCAGTCTCTTAATTTTTCCTAGCCTGTGCTTTTCTGCAACACTGAGTTTTCTGCTACAAGTTGTTCCCAGCCTCGGTAAGAGCCCCATTAGGTATCTAATCCGTGCCCTTGAGCGCAGTCAATCCAACACGGCTTCTGCTGCCTTGTCCTGCCTGATTTAACCACGCTGAGTCACGATGATCGTTCTGCCTTCCTTGAGACACTCCCCCATCATCCAAATGCTTTTTTAAAAACAACTTTCTAAGGCTGACTTAAACTTTTCAGTTGAAATGGACTGTTTTTGAGTAAATGTCTGGCCCTCTGTCTTTCAGTTAATGACTTAAAAAACCCAATAAACAGAGCAACCCAAATTACAAATACAAAATAAAAATAACCAGGCCCTTTATTTCTTGCTCAGAGGCAAATTGTGCAACTTTAATTTAACAGAAAATGATCAGCTTTATGACTAGATGTGTTGCAAATAAACTGACAACCTTTATACAATACAATTACTTTATTTTATGTGATATTATTATTATCTGAGCCATCTGACACTCTTATGGCTCATATAAAAATTCCTATTTTAGTGCAACTCTGTGCTTAAATAGATCTCTTTGTACTACATGAAATAAGCCCTTCCTCTCACCTCAGCATTTACAGTCTCCAAAATATAGAGAGCTCTGTCATATCCCTTCTTCCTCAAACAGTTGGATTTAACATCGTGGTCAAAGGAAGCGTTTCCACTGATTTGAATGACTATTGGATCATCCCAAAAGTGTACCTATGGGAACAATTCAGCCCCATGGGACTGGAAGGAAGGCTTTCCTTAAGCTAACTGACAGCTTGGACAAAAAAGAGTATGTTTCTGGATGGAGAGTCATGGTAACTTTGCTTCTGTTCCCTAAATAAATTCATTGAAGTGGCTGGCACTGAGTGGCACAGTGCCGGGCCAGACAGATATACCCATTCATTATCATCTTCCCTCGCTACATGCCACATATTTAATTCTTCTGATCCTTCCTCTCAAATCTCTCCTCAACGCTGGGATCCTGTTAACAGCTCTTCCTCTTGTTCAGTACAAATCCCTCAAGAAAACAGGCAGGTAACTGCCATTATATTTTACAATTACTTAAAAGCAAGAAAATTTTACCTGCTGTGTTAATTCACTCTTTGCCACTTGGCAAAAGACAGGCTCTCCCTCCCTCTCGCTGCCCTGCAGCCCACAATTTGAATGCAGCCGATGGGGACAAGGTTAGCTTTGATTTAACTAGGTATCAAGGCATACAAGTGGCTTCAATTTCCAGCGCCTCCCCCTAGCAGCATCCTCACTCGCCGCGTGTGGCTGGAGCACGGAGCTGGGTCTCTCTGCAGCCTCAATCCACTGAGAGCAGAGCTTGCAGATAAAGATACTTTTATGCTCTGGTTTCTTTTAGCTTTACTCTGACAATGAATCATTCAAAGCATGAGGTAATGAGGCAGGCAGAGTCAAACAAGTTGCATTCAATCAAGCATCCAGATTCAGTGGCACGATTCCCGGCACAAGGATCACATGCACCTGCTTTGAAGGACCCGTACTGGTTTTCTCATCACCGCTGATGATATTGCCTGGCACGTCAAGAAACGCACCTCTCTGATCATCTTCCAAGCACGTGGGGAAGACGTATGGCGTTTGCCATTACAGTTTAACTCTTCCACCCCAGGACTACCTTCATATGCCCCACGGTCTAACCTGGTGGGGTTGGATGTAGAGAAGGAGTCAGAAAACACAGACCAGATGAGAACCGCCACCTCCAAGAAATGTGGTGGGGTGTGGGGGAGGCACTGGGGGGCTGAGCCCCCAACAGGGGCTCTTGCCAGCGCTGGGTGGAAGAAACCCAGCCCCATAGGGCCATCAGATTATTGACATCGCATCGACAGGAGCCTGTGACTAAAGCAGACCTTCTCTAACCACAAACTGTGTGTCAGGATGTACGGAGTCGCCTGTTTTTTCTGTGCTAGCAGGACTGAAAATTCATATGTTCTTTACAGGATTTATCTCTTTCTGGCCGCTTCCAGTGTGTGATCCAAATAATTTAGCTGTGTATCTAAAACCTATTTTCTCCTGAGAATGTGTGGAAAACACTTTGCTTTTTTGGCAATAAGTGCATTGCTGCTGTAAACAAGATTTTTCTGAGCTCTTTTTAATGAAGATAATTAAGAACACATTATAAAACAGATTATTAGTAGTAAACAGCAAGTAGTAAACCCCATCTATATAACGTTGCAATATTATTAGGTTTCTTCCACTAGAACTGCAGACACATACACCCCAGCCATTCCCTTAACACCACAAATCCTTGATATTTTGTCACAATTCTTTAAAACATGTTATGCAATTCTTTAAAACATGTTATGCAGAGGTCTATGCTCTAAGAATAATAAACGCTATTTACTCTTAAATACAACTGGATGAAAAGGTAAACAAATATTTGTCAATACCTAGTGTGTTAAACAGCAAAAACAGGAAAAAAATGGTACCAAAAAACTGTATGTAAGCTATCAGCATTTGAGGATCTTTTAAAATAAAATATCTTTTTAAAAAATTAAAGGGAAGGTGATCGAGTATTGTGTCATTGGATAGAAAGAGACGAAGAGGAAGAACTGTGTTTACCATAACAGCAAATCTTATTTCCTGGATCACTGATACTCATGCAGCTTCATGTGATCCTGAAAAGCATCTTGGCTGATTGAGAGAAATTACATCTCTGTCGCCAGCATATGACTAAAACCTGAAGCTCTCAGAAGGAGAGCTCTGGTTCCTGCTATCACCACTTGCCATATGTCGCCTCTTTCTTCCTCCACCTTCTTGGCCTCATTTACTATGGAAACAAAGCTTGTGTGATCCTGCTGTCTTTCTCATTCCCTTCACCTCACACACAACTTCTAAGCCTGTAGGTCTGTCTTGATGAAATTTGACAGAACAGTAGAAAGCTCAAAGACAACTGGATCCTCAAAGGTCTTGTGAGCATAGGCAATTGGGAGAAAGGGAAATAGAAATGGAAACACATTAATGTCCCCTATAAATGCCCGGCATGGGGTGAAGTGCTGTAATATAAGCTAATGCTAAGATAAGGGTCTTAAACATGCGAGAGTTTCCACTGTAACCTTCTTGGGCAGCAAATTCAGTCAGCGACCATAGAAAACAAGGCTTCATTAATTTTTAGTACTCACAGATCTACTGGTATTTTATATTCTCCTTTTTTGTTTTCTTCTTCTATTAGAACAAAAAAGACAGTGTCAGCCAGGCAAGACTTCACTATCTCTTTTGCAGCACTGCTGTGTTTGCTACTGGAAATGAAGCTAAAAGCAAAGCCTTCAGTATCACCACACCAGTGCTGGAGAAGCTGATCAGATCACAGGCTGTCTCTGTTTCTCTATTAGTATGACTGCCAGGAAAAATCTGTCCCACAAGAGACAGAGGATGCATCTTTTCTTTGCTAATCTCTTCTTGCTCCTGTTGTGTCTTGGGGTTTTTTCTTTTTTTTGTTGTTGTCCCCCAGGAATTAGAATTAGATTTCAACAGGAACAATAGCAGCTGCAGTAACATCAGCTCCGTTATCTCTACTAACTACTCTTTTCTCCCAAATGTTTTTTTTGCACCACCTGAAAGTCTCCAAACCTGGGTTTTCCTTAGAAAAAACTCTCTCAATAGCTAAAGGAAAAAGGATTAAGGGATATTGTTAAAATGAAAGCCCTACTTAAGGAAGAACAAAAAAAAAAAAAAAAAAAAAAAAAAAANAGACTTAACACCTAACATCTTCAATTCTTTAACTATTTTTCCTTTTCCTATATCTCTAATGAATGGTTAAAAAGATCTTTAAGGCTGATTGTTGTCATGGAACTAAGCAGCCTGGAGTCTATTAATTCAACTCCCAACAGTTTGTTTAACTAGTTAGTGTGCAACACTAACAGGGTCATGCTGACATCCTTATTTCAGCCCTCTTTTCAAGTAAAATAATTGGACTACTCCTGATGACTTACAAATAAATTTAAGCTGAAGTTCACAAGTAAGATTTCTGTCTATTAGCCTGTGTCATGGAGGTTGGTGTTCTGAATCCTAAAAATTTAAAATCAAAGAAAAATGAGAAAACAGTATGTCTCATGATTAGGTCAGACTTCTCCTAATTTGGGGCCTGGTTCAAGGTATTTTTCTAATGCTGGAGATTGACATTATTCCTTTCCATGGGTAGTGGGGTAAGGTGGAGCAGGGTCTATGTTTGTGCTAGGTCTGGAGTTTCATCATACTTTCCTTCTTACTTAAAATGCTTTCAAACCTTTCTTAAACTGTGACCGACTCTGAACCTGTTTAATTTCCTTCCTTCTTTAGGATGACTGCTTCTACTTTTTTCAAGGTATGCCTTGATATGTTGGACTCACCAATGATCTGTTGAGGAGACTTAAATGAGAAATAAATTCAGATGACAGATAAATTAGTCTTGTATTCCAACTGTACTTTACTCATGCTAAAAACAATCTAACTGTGTAGATCTACTCAGTGCTACCACAAGTGACATGAAAAGAAACTGCCTTTAGGTAAAGGATGACAATTTGAACATCTTATACATGGTAGATGTGCATACCGGGAATATATAGGCAAATATATAGTGCAAAACACTTTTAGTATAAGTCTTTATTTGATTTGTAGCTGTTGGGCTGGAAGCTTATTGTAAAGTCTAAATTAGAGCTCTTGGGGAAAGGGGTTACTTCTTTGGTTTTAATTTTCTGCAGTAGTTCAACATTTGCCACTTAGAAAAATTCACAAATACCATAAATATTTCATATGAACTGTGTGTGTATGTATACCGTATGCAAACTGTGTAGCAAACAATTATAGTTAACTCTGTCCTTGTAAATAACTCATGAAAATGAAGTTAAATACATGTAGCTGTCAAAAACTGCATAACCATGAACAAAGCAATGCAATCTTTCATTTAGAAAATTACTATAAATGTCAACCGCAGAAAAGTAAGTCACTTCTGTAAGGCACAATAAAGGATATTAGAATCAAGCAATGCTGAACTTCATAACATTGAAAAACTTAAATGGAAACTCCCAGATTAAATGAGCCAGCAGAGTCAACAACTGTGAGCTGAGCTGAGCTTCCAGTCCTTCCAGCCTCCCCATAGTGCTCCCTGCTCCGTAGAGGTTTTCTTTCCTACAAAGGTATTAAGCCATTAACTCCCATTTTAAACCAAACAAGAGAATAGGCAGAATTTCAGTCAGGATCCTCCACAACAGACCTCCCCTGTGTGATTAATGAAGTATTGAGGAAGATGAATGCACGTAAGCTCACTCTGAGTAAAGTGAGCACCACCTCGGAGAAAGCTTTTGATGAGAGGAAATTGCTCTGTACTAAGAGCTCTCTGGAGCCAAGGCAGAGACAAAAGTTACATTCAGTTCTCTGTAAATGAATTCTGCTCTCTATCTGCACAACTTTAACTAAACTGAAGAAAATGGTTGAACAGGAAGACTTGGTTGCTCTTGAGACTCCATAATTTGCTTGGTGACTGCTTTGAAAAGAGATGGGCTGGAAAAGAAGATCATTGAACTTAAGCAAAATATAGTAGCCACATCACTTCTGGTATCAAGAGGCAAGGCACGTGATTCAAAGATGAGAAAGGAGCTCAGCTGTAAGGGTAGGAAGCTGGAATAAGAATGAGCAAACATTTCTTGAGGAAAGTGGTCCTCTGTAGGAAGAATACTACCTGTCTCGGGAGAACAAGAAAGAATTCAAGTATTGTTCTTTAGATGGCCAAAGGCATCAGATATTTGCAAGGCAAGAGGAAGAAATTCAGATGAACAGTCTTACTCAAGGCAGGGAATGTTCTGATGAAAACCGTTCCATTTGGTGCAACAGCCCTTGGACCAAGGGACTGCCACGGAGTTTGCTGTTCCTTCCTTTCCTTCGTGATCAACAAAACCGTAGTTCGAGTACCCAGTCCCTCACCACTCTTCTACCTAGAAATTTCTAAATTTTGTACACTAGCTCCTAGTATGAGGAATTTTGCACCACCCAGTGTTCAGGACTGTTTCACTGTGAGTGTGACAGACTACAGCAGTAACCGGTGGAAGAAATCTTTGCAACTCCTGTTTTGGAATTGCTGCTGAATCTTTTTTTCCCCCTTTAGTTCTGTTTTTAATCAAGCTTGAAATTTTCTTCCTTTAAAGAAGCCTTTAAAATCTTCTCATTTTCTCTGGATAATACATCTCTGAACTACATTGTTATACTCTAAGAAAAGGACTATTTTCTGTCACTCGGAAACCCACGCCTCATTTTGAACAGAAATAAACCCACTAATAAAATTAATCAGAAGCACTATTCCTCTGGAGAGCATCAGGGAAAATATGATGGGCTATAAACTGAACCACAGGATCCAATAATGCAGTACAGGCAATACTGAGGAACAAGACCTCTGCTAGCTGGGACACAGCATACCTCAGCAGAAGGTTGGGGAATTACTGCAGGAAAACAGCATAGATAAGGACAAAATATAAATGAAAGCCAGATAATAAAAAAGTTGTAAGCGCATTGAAATTCTTGCGGAGGATCCGCAAGGATCCTTAAGATCCTTGTCTATTGTTCAAGACCAAAGCTTCGGGTTTTAGATGGGCTAAAATTGCTATTGTGTGCACATCCTTTTGGGGCATGCTGTTAGCAATGCCTTGTTTCCAGAAGAATAAAGCACACATGTATCCTATTGGAGTTGATTATTTAACAGCAGTGAAATTCAGGCTGAAGTGTTGGGAGCACAACTAACAAGACACCGAAATTACTGGCCCCAAACGAAAATTGGGGTATCACTTCTGTCTGAGTCTTCTTTCAAGCTTTTCTGTAAAATAGAGATAGTTATGGCAATTTCATAAGTGTAAAGGGAGGGTCAGGTAGTGTCAGCAAGGTATTTTAGATTTGTAAAACACTATCTGTGCCAAAAGTCAATGTCGGATCCCCGCAATGAAAGTGCAGGGCATGTCTAATGGAAGGAATATTAGACAACAGACAGTGGACTTTGTTTTATAATTTTTATGACTGAGAGATGAACTGACAGAAGCTGACAGTGATGAAGAAAAGGTACTGCTCTGGAAATTGGCCAGCTTTTCTGAAGCTGCTACCAACAGAAAGGTAACAGATGCAGTATTTCAGTAACAGGCCATAAGAAAGTACAGCCAGTGCATGTAGCAAGACACCAATGCTTGTTTAACCTCTCTCAGAACCCTGAAAATTACAAAATATTAATATATACATATGTTAATATAAACTATAAACTATAAATATAAACTACAAAAGGAGGCCTAATTTAATGCTCATGATAAAGTAATGTTTACTGACTAACTAATGTTAGTTTCTGCTATGAATTCCACCAACTTTGGTGGATTTTGTTTTTTCTTGGTGCTGTTAACCCATCTGGCGCTAAAGCTGTAACAAGCCTGACAGTGTTGGTGCTGTTAGGAACCATTTGTAATTTTATGATACATGCCATAAAAAAAAAGGACCAGAACTCATGACCTCCTATTCCACAGGGTTGTTTCTCTCTGCTTTGTCTGACTGAGAAATTGGACAAGGCACAGTCTTCTGGCACTCCAGCAGCTCTGAGTCCATCCAAGAAGAGGGCCGTGTTCATGATATTCAGGATGATGTGATTTACCTTGCACACAGAAGTGTTACAAGGTCTCTCACTCAACGTTTTCCCATACGAGAGGCACTGCAGAAGGGGTTTGGGGCTGAGCACTGGAAGGCACTCTAAGAAGTTTCCTTTTTACCATAAGCCAACTCCTCCTTCACTTGCTGGGCCTGAGAAACAAAAGGGGGAACTCTGCTATTTGTGCTCCGTGATGCTTTACTGATGACTTTACTGAAGCTAACAGAACAAAACTACTTATTTTTACTTTCCAGTAGCTGATACCCTTATCTAGGCACTCAGACTGTGTTTATAACACAGCCTCAGCCACGTGAGTTGCTGAATTTTCCTTTCTTCTTCTTTTCTTCTTTTGGTTGGTGGCTATCTGCTACACGTTTCGTTGTTGTCTTGCTCCGTGCCCCAACTGCTGTTTTCCCTTCAAGCCCCAAAGGCACTGCAAGCAGCAGCTCTGCTCCCTGAATGCCATGTTTACATCCTGGCTGCATTGCTATGCTCTCACAGTCTAAGTACTGGGCAAAGTCTTGAGGGATATAGGTGTTTTATTTTTATTTTCAGTTTTAACATAGACTTCAAGTAGCTTCCTTTAAAAGCCCTGTCAAAAGCTTGAAGAATTGGACCATACAATAGAAATAATCTTCATTTATTTATAGAGCCAGGGCTGCAAAGGAGAACAGACTCAAATGTTCACCTTACCTGAAGCATGGGGCTAGCATTCAGGGAGGGCTGAAATGCAAGTTGTGTAGAGTTGTAAGATGACGACTATTAAAATCTTCTCACATTCAGGAAGAAAATATTTGACTAGAACTTTTTATTTTGTTTGTGCTCAACAACACTAACTTTACTGATGTTAACAGAAGAGAACTACTTATTTTTATTTTGTAGTAGATGACACCTTTATCTGTGCACCCAGGTTGTGTTTATAACACAGCCTTGACCACATGAGTTTTCCTTTCTTCATCTTGTCTTCTGGTGGTTGGTGGCCATCTGCTACATGGGTTTTTTGATGTTTTGCTCCGTGCCCCAGCTTCCTCCTTCAGAATTTGCCCCAACGGGGCAGAGATACCCATGCCTATTTGATTCAATAGAATTCATTACAACCAACTCAGCATATTTATCTGACTTCCCCTGGTACCATTATTGTCACTGTGAATCTGGAAGCACTAAACTCCTGCCAGGACATGAGGATCTCAGAAAAGTCCTGGACTCTACAAAGGCCACACCCAGTCAGTCTTTTTCCTGTGTCTCCTTCACTGGGCAGCACAAATTCGGTTGTTGTGTTCCTCAAAGACCACAGCCCAATTTCAAATACAAGGTGGCATTTCCCTCCCCACAGATTCACTCATGTTGAACTCTCTGCCATAACAACTAAGTTAACAAATAGACAATAAACTACTTTGGGTGTCAACTCATATATTTTTCTAAACATGATCCTGATACTTCCAACACAATGACTAAAATACTGCGGTGATTTCAGAATTGCCATTTCTGTAAGTGCATTAAAACACTCCTGTCTGGTGCATTTCTTAATAGCTTAGCTCTTGCAGGGANGGGAAAAATGCAAAAGGACATAATTTGCAGTTATACATAGCAGTATTTTTTAACTTTATTTTTTTAAATCTACAAGTACATTTTTAAAAAGCTTAAGAATGAGAAAGACAACTAAAGAAAACTAAGGAGTTAGTGAAATATCTGGATTGTGTTTAATGTTAGCAAGGATCCACACACTATATTACTATCGTGCTTTTTATTATTTTAAAAGTTGTTTTATTCTACCAGGGATTACTTTTAATTTGTTAGCATGTAAGAAAAACTCCTTCAGAATCATAGCCTAGGCAGATGAGAATAATGTGATGGGGTTTTGTGGGTTTTTTTGTCTTTACTTTTTTTATTTTTTTTTTTAAACTTTAGACAACAGAAGTGTAGGAACTACAGAACAGAAGGGCATATAATATGAAGCCCATCCCAACAATCAAAGCAAAGCTTTCAAGTCCACCATGGGATGATTCTGGCCAACAATAAACATTGAAACTGTGGCTTGCATGTCATATTTTTCTTCATTTGCTCATGTTGACGTCTTTGTTGATGTGCCTAAATAAGAAAATGACCAAGAAAATGGAAAACTATCTTCCACTTAGTATTCTCGTGCAGTGAGTTGGTCCCACATTGTAACTTACTGTCCCGTGAGGTCAAGCACTGACCCACATTAGAGCTGTCATTGCCACTGACCTCCCAAAAGCTCTCCCCAAGTGTATTCTGGCTTTGACACTGGCTTTAAGCCATCATCTCCCCCCTTATTCATTTCTGCTTGGTTTTACTGATATAGAAACATTGCTACACTGGTCAGAGCCATAGGATCAATAAAGCAGAGGAGGAAAGAGCCGCATTCCCATCTGCCTCGTCCATCACCGGCAAACCTGGCAGCCAAGTTCTGCTGCCCGAATTCCATTTTTTCACTTGACAAAAAGCCTCTCTTGGACCCTGCTGGTAGAGAGACCTAAAACCTTATATACATTTGGGCAACTGAATTGATACCCTGTCGGATGAAGAGAATCTCTCTTTATCTGGTGAGAGTTAATGATGATTTATTAGGCAGAACAGACAGGTCCTAGGACATATTTGCAAGGACTTGTCAATCTGAAAAAATTCCTCTAGAGTTTTGGACTAAGCTTATTTCATGCTTTTTATTTAGAAGACATGAGAGGACAATGAGACTTTGGTTTGAAGTACTTCTCAGATAACACGAAGCTTTAGAAAGATAAAAGGCCAGATGAAAAAGGACCTCTTAAGACCTGAGTACAATCCCATGTCATCACAGAAATGCCACTAAGGAAACACATTTAAGTGCACAGGATTTGGGGGATGGTAAAATAAATATGAGAGCTTGTAGGGAAGATTCCCGATGAAAAGGAAAGTCTGAAATTAAATCAATGCAAAGCATTCTGCCTTAGAACTCAATAAAAAACACAACAAAACACCTTCAAATAACTGAATTCATGATCTCACTGTGTAAATTTCTGACAGTCATACAGCAGACTCATGGGTCTGTTGACCCATCAGGGTGGGACTCTTTGCCCAAAAGTAAATGTCTCCATTTCAACGAGTCATCCTGGACTGCCTTTGAGGTCAAAGGAGAGAAATAAGTATTTTTAGGGTGTGCTTCTCACTTATGTTAGCACAGCAGAGTCAGGCGAATCACCCCCTAAAAACATCCTCTCCTCTCTAGTAAGCCAAGGGTCACTCAGTCCGGTAACATGTCTACACCATGGATCTCTAAAGCTCAGAGGGATGAATCCTCTTCAAATGACCATCTCACTATTTGCCAAAGGCTAAACAGGAGGTGGGAGAGATTTAATAAGCCCCTCTGATTTTTAGAACTGTCTTGCCTGTATTTTAGTTTTCATCTTCCTAGACCCGTAGCTGTTGCTAAAGGCAGGTTGGAAGGACAGAGGAGCAGTACCAGAGTCACCCCCCTGTAAAACAGGATTTGAAGGAAACAGGTGCTGTCTGAGATGTGCTTCAGGATGTGCAGCAGACATAATAATGGAAAACTAGCTCCATTTAGACTTTGATTAGAAAGCATATGCAGTTAGGACCATCTTCTTTGACTGTGTCCAGACTGACAGTTAAGGAAGCCCAGCAGAGGCTGGCAGACCACAAGTGTATGGGAAACGCTTCCCACATCCAGTAACCTTGCTTAAGCATCACTTCTCATATTCATTTTGACCGATCACTATCTTTACCGAGATGGACGTGGCAGAAGGGTAGACAAAGCAGTATGCCTGCAGCAGTAGCATTTAAAGCTCTTAGCTAATAGTCTCAACAGGAGAAGAAACCACCAGATATTTAACTCAGACACACGCGCCGCACACCTCCAGCTCTCTGCGAGGCTGCTCAAGCTCTCTGACCACCAGGAAGATGCTCGCGCTCCGCTCTCTCAGGAGACTCTTCTCCAGCTCTCATGTATCCCTTCCTTTGAAACGAGCCTTGCAGACAGCGAGCGTGTGGCTGCCTGGGGTGTGGGAGAGCAACATTAATCACCTTTAAAAAAACTTCTTAAGTTCTAGTGACAACAGTCTGTACAAAAACAGAGCTGAGGCTGCATCATCCCTATTTTCTGAGATTTATAGCAGAGCAGCAGGAACTTGCTTTGGACTGCTGCAAGGCCTCTCTCACACAGTGCTTTTAGTTTAGAAAACCGGAACAGAATCTGCCTTCCCTGCTTGAATTATAAATATAAGCTTTCTCTCTGCACTCCCTTAAAATGAAAATGGACTTCACAGAAAAGAGCCAACATTTGCAAGTCCTTTTTCACTCCAAACAATAGAGGCGGCGAACCCTACCTTGGCAAGAGACACACATTACAGGATTTGAAGTGAATAGAAAAAAGCAGGGTGTCCTACCAAAGGCACTGTCTGTTCTGTGGTCTGCAACCATCCAAGATCTATCTCTCAGTGGTGAGACAGGATCTAACTCCCAGAAGAGCCCAAGTCATAAGAGAGAACTGCTTGATGTTGATTTCATTTTCCTTCCAGGACCGAGATTTCCCCTCAGAGGCACCTCCCCAGACAGCCCTGCAATGGCAGCAGTTGGGATCTTCCCTGTAGCCATGGAGAGCACGACCCTTCCCTTGGAAATCAGAGGTCATCGCTGGCTCATGTTCTCATTATGGGAAGTTATGGCAGCCCCACCACTAGCTCTTGGCATCAGGTGTCAACCACCAGCTATCGGGCCAAGCGCCTCAAAAAAGAAAAAGAGCTCATTTATACTCAAACCGCAGTATTGATGTATTCACACTATGCTACAAGGTAATAAAAAACCCTGGAAAATCAGTAAAGGATGAAACGAAGCACACACTTTCCTCCATGGCCTGTTGCATAGCGGTGTTCTGCTGCGTATATCTCTCCTCTAACTGGATTTACTTGCGCAACCTTAACATTTTTAATATCATTTTTGTGTCTGCAATAGAGATTTTCTTCTGTCCTTGCTCCCTGCAGTTACAGAGCCCATTTCTCTTTGTTGCTTGAGCAGAACCATACCTCCATGGAAAGTTTATCATCACAGAAAGTGAAAGGCAGGGAGAACCACCACCCACTGTTCAAACTAATGGCTCTGTTGATTGATGCCAAAATGCAACATCAGGTTAGTTTGGTTGCCCCAACGTTTGCTGCCACTGGGCAGAAAATCCCCCCACTCCAGGAAGATGCTTAATAAATACACACTCCTTCCACCTTCCCTTCGGTGGGCAGTAAGGGGTCCTTATGGGAACACTAGGCATATAATGTGAAAGCATGAAAGCAATCTGCTCATCTCTGTCTACTCTGCAACCACCAAAGGTGAGACCAAACTACAGGAAAACAACCCTCATTACATTTGGGCCACATCTATTTGCCTGCATTGCCTGTAGTTAATGTTTATTATCATTATTGCTCCTTGCCACACTATTGGCTAATGGCACCTTGTGGGAAAATCCCTACGAAGCTCAATCATTTTTATAGAACCCCATTGCCTATTCAAAGGCAAATCTACAGGGGAGAAATCCCACACTAGCCAGCCCCCGGCTGATGGTGTGGATGATGCCATACATGCAAGAGGGGGAAATACAGTGAACCAGCCTTGAAGAAGCAGTTTAAGAGCTAGCTGACTTTGTTGGGCCAGCCCAGCCTGTGTTGATGGAAAGGGGAGCAGAAGAGAATTGTCTCCCTTAGAGAGAAGCAAGTTGCTCACAAGCCTGGCTTAATGGGGAGGCCAAAGACATGCCAAAGGCTGTTTTGGCCTTTCTGCCTGCACTGCAAACCTTAGGAAGCCCAGCGAGGCCCCAGAGCGACCCTCTCACCAGGTTGCCAAAAATTAAAATAAACCACCTTTAGCTCCATAGCCCAACTCAGTGCTGTATGTCCTGAAAGCCCAGTGCAAAATACAACAAAGGCCTTTCAACAGAAACTTTCTTTTCCAGAAGGTGTTTAAGTTGTTTGGGAGATGATTACATAGAAAGAATGAAATTACCATGTATAGGTGACATCATATGGGCCATAGCATCTACACCCATGTGTTTAATTGCTTCAAGGGAAGACAAATTAGCCCCTGTTGACAGTATTACATAGGATGATGCTTCTAAAGAAGGAGATCCACACTACTGGGTTTTAAAAGTACAGGATTGTAAGACAACAACAAAAATTATAGAAGAGCTTGTATATCTTCCAGAAAGAAGATACTGCCGCTGATCCAGGTATAATAAAACAGCCTCCTTCTTGCCTGGCTGGATCTGGTCCATTACTTTTTACTTAATGCTTTTTTTATTTTTATTTTAGATTTAGTGCGCATTATAAACACCTTGCAAAGAACGGATGTGCGAGTGCTGTGATTTAACACCATCAGTGCTACAGCAGCTCTGCTGTGCAGGAGTGGAAAGTGACAAAGTCATGTATTGTACAGCACATTTGCTTTTCTCTCCCTTTTTGTTTAAATTAAACTCTTTGTATAAATAGTCATTCTGTCTGATTATATAATCTCCCACATTTAGATCGTCTGTGTTGCAACCATGGCAACTTCCAGAGCTGAACACATTCGGTTCAAATTTCTTTCTAAATTTGCTGATGAGGGTGAAGAAACAGCTTTGGAAACCCTTCTCAGACAACCTACATTTGTTCTTTGCATGTAGAGCTCAGTCCAGCTTGGATTGACAGGACCAACGCCCTAAATAGGTTAGGAGCAAGTGTCCGTCCCATTCCAGTTTAACTGATTGCATCTCTGAGACTAGACATGGATAACAGCAACGTCATCAAGGAAAATAAATATCTGTATTTTGTTTAATTAAAATTAAGTACAAGAATTGAGCAGTGGTGGAGCTGGAGAATGACATGTCTGATGCGCAGAAGAGGCAGCACCCACAGTAGCTGTGCAGATTTTCTCGCCTTGCCTCACCAGTGGGCTTCATCTTTGGTTTGGAAAAATGATACTGAAGTTAAAAGGTTCCTAAATTCTTTTCTCGTGTGGCTAATAAACCATCTGAGGGTGATGTCAGCTGTCTTGAGTGCTGATATTTTGTCCTAATTTTCCACTCGCAGAATGTGGCTCAGTGGTCAGGTGAAGGGGAGCAGCTCAGCCATGGACTTATTGAGACTTTGGCCAAGCCGCACCAAAACTGCAAGAGTTCCAGTTTATAGTCTGATACTGACCCTCTGAGACAGCCAGCCCCCACCTCTTCCCACTGCTCTGCATTGAATTTGCAAAGGGAAAGTAAAGCAAGGCCCCACATTGTGTGCAAAATGGAAAAAGCATATGCAAATTTTAAGTAACAACTTTAAGAAGAAAAAAAAAAGAGTTTAATTAGGTAAGTTTTCTAATTAACCATCATGATCACCTACTGTATTTTTCTATTTATATTGTAATTCTTGGTATTTTCTTTGAAGGGATGAATCATCGCAATCAGGTCTTTATTTTTCTTATGGCATAAATATCCTGGATGAAACATGTAGACAGATTTTCAAGTAGCACAACTGTGAAAATGCCCCGTATTGGTCACAACTGCCAAAAAGTGCCATAAGCAAAAACCAGATGCAGTGATTTTGCACTTGCAGCACTTCCAAATCTACTATGACTGAAATCCTACTGTGTTAGGTATTGGATAAATCCTATGGTCAAGTTGGAGAATTTATGCAAGAAGTTAAATTGTGCATACGCAGTTGCCCACATGTCTCACAGAACTAGCTTCTTCGGTACCAGGCTAGGCTTTTGTGGACATTGCCAGACATGGCCTGAGAGACTGCAGATGCATTTTTGGTTTACTTATAAATCTGCCTCAAGGTCTAGAGATTGTTATCCTCATACAAATATGACAAGAACTGTAATCTAATACAGGAACCAGAAAAATATTCCTTCATACTCTATTTAAATCTTCACAGCAACAAATGAAAGCAAGGGTGTCACACTTATTTCAGACATTTTAGAGCTTGTACAGAATTTAATCTCTTGCTTCATTTGGATATTTACAACAATAAAAGGCCCAGCCATGCACAGACAATTCATGCTACAATTACAATAAGTGGCAATCAATATCTCATGTAGACACTGATTTTGATTATACTTAATCAATGGTGATGCTAATAACTTACTTATACCAATTAATTTCTTTCCAATTACATCTTAATTACTAGTCTGGCTATACCAAAGAGGCCTGGAAATTGTACGTTAAGAACCCATGCATTTTTTTGTCTTATGTTGACATGAGCTTTGACACCATTAAGTGCTGGTCTGCATGCTGCAGACGGCAGGGAGAACAGAGATTAAATGCAATAATTAATTATGTGCATTTGAAATTGAATAGGAGAAAAACATAAAAAATAAGGTTGCTGAGCTTGTACATTAACAGTAGCTTGTTGCATTAATTTGGTTTCTCAATGATGCTTTCTAATTCCTTTTTCATTACGTGAGGAGAAGGGATGCATTTTGCCAGAGCTAATACTTTTGTTGAGATACTGGACTCATTTTAAATGTGTCTATTCTCCTACCTGCAGATGATGGAGCTCTTTGTTATCTTCTTCCTTGCCTGATAATCCCATGGAGAATTGAATAAACTCAGACATTCAAGGGAGTAACAGTAGCAGTGTTAGCCTGACATATTCACAAACCCACCAGGACTCAGCATAAGGTGGGGAAGGTGTTTAAATAAGCAAATAAAAAGCCACCTGAGCCTCCTTTGCAGAATAATGTAGCAGGAGCTTCTCTGGGAGCCAAGTAAACAAATGAATTAATAGAAGTCTTAGCCTCTCGTTGGGTATTATTCACTCTTCTTTATTAGGTTGCTCCCTGGAAACCTAGGTAAACTTTGACTGTGACTTTCTTTTTGATCTTCTGTGCCTAAATCGCCTGCTTTAATGTAATCCTGGAAACCTTTCAAGAAGTCTGTATTCACGGACCAGTCTGCACTTATTTCCATTTGAAAGGGCAGCTGGTGCAAATCATGGCTGGAGCAGCTCAGTAGGGTGGCCGTAGCTGATTTGAGCTGCGATCATGAAAGGGCAGAAAGGAAAGAGATAAGAGGGCTTGTGTTAAACTAAAAATGCATACCAGGTATCCAGACTCATGATTCAGGAGAAAGAGTTGCGAGATAACCTCTTCCCACCTCAGTTTTGCCCACTGTCACTGCTTAGCCCGGCCCAGTTTGCGATGGCTCACGGGGAGAAACCTTTACCACTGCCCTGGAGCCCTGCTTTGCTGCTTCAGCGTTAGGAAGTAAACCCTGCTGGGTTTAGGGACATTTGCTGGTAATGGTGTTAGTAGAAATTAGGCAATATAAAGTTGCTTTGCCCTGTTGCTGGTGGCTTTTTCTGGACATATTTTCAAGCCTGTATCCTTCTCCCTGTACCCTGCATGAAAAGCATTTGCCAACCACAAACTGATCCAGGGGTGTTTAAAGGCAATAGTAACAATATCTGTCTACAAGTGCTCTGAATTTAGGTCTACAGCATTTGTTTAGCCAAGCCACAGTAACTACTTCAAGCTTTTTACATAAATGCAATCTCTCCAGTTTCACTTCTATCTTTTACATTGCCTTGCATCCCCACTAGTCTGGCACCTTCCCTTTTTTGGAGAAATTCAATTATAAGACAGTATTATAATGGTGCTTTTGATATTCCTGATATTTCTTTCACTTTTTCTTACTACACATGCACTTCGCTATTGCATGACCAGTGCCTTCTTACTGCAAGCCTCTGTGAATGAGATTACCTTATACAGTACATTTGTCATCTGGTCTATTGAGGTAAATATAGAGGTAAGCAGTTTGCATAAGTCTGAGTGTCCAAACTTAATGCACTCTTTTGGCAACATCTATATTTTTCTATACACATGACAAAGCAATCTTAGGATTAGCTGCAGAAGAACACGCTCATTAGTGTCCCTTGGGAAACTGCCCTGCATTTCAATATGAGACAGCTTACTTTTCTTAACGACTTCACTAGGAAAGAATATTTCACTATGGAATATTTCAGTGGTACTGCATTTTGCTATCTAAATTTGGATCACTTTAGATTGCCTCAGACGTGCTGGCAAAGATTCTTGAGCGAGCACAACTCAGGTAGAGACCAAGAACAAACTGCTCCTGGGGAGGCGGAGGAGAGGATATTGCAGGACTTGGATGCCGAATTAGCTCAGTATGCTGACAAAGGAATCACAGCACCAAAATCCAGCTATATGCAAAATATAAAATAAAGTGTAAATAAAAGCAGTGGCTGTTACCATCAGGAGCTAAACATTTTCAAGTAGTAATCAGCGTGGTAGAGAAAATACTAAACTATTCCCCTACAGTTTTTCCCCCCTGTATTCATTCCAGAAGCAGGAACAGAACGAATGAATAGAATTACTATGGTAATTTCCTACTTTCTAACTACATAGAGGCCATTTGGATATCCCAGTATCATAATAGTTGGTAATTGTTGAGTTCTTAATGGCTTCTGTAAAGTTGGCCCAATAACTCTGGAAAAATAAGTAGGCAAAGAGCATAGCTGTTTAGACATTCATTGCTATTATGAGTGGACCTTACAAAAGGAATTAGTTTATGTAACTCATATTTCATGAAGGCAAATGAAATCTCAAATGTCCTATAATTATAATAATTATTTCTGCTTGATGTTTAATTACTCTACCTAATGAGCCAGCAGTGCTATAATGGACAGGTAAAGCTCTGATGAAAATGTCTTTCTCTTGTAATTTGGTTTCTAAAGGAGGACAGAGGTTTCGGTGTTTACAGCAGTACATGATTAAGTAATGTCACAGTATCCATGATTTCCAAAATGTGATTAGTTGTGGCTATCCTGCTTCTGCAAATCACCGCTCATGTCACAGAAACGTGAGTTGGACTGTGCACTAAACTCTTCTTCCTGAAAGTGCTTCTGCTGATGTTGATTATAGCACAAATAAATGATCACTAAAGTGTGAGCAAGGTGACTATAATGAGAGGTCTGGGAAAAAAGGAAGAGTCCATTAAGATCATCTGGAAACAGCATTTAAAACAAAATGTATGAGTATGTGAAACCATGGTTTAAATTAAACAAAATACATTGTTTTGATTTTGGGTACTTTAAAAAGTGAAGGATAAATGGAAGTAGAGTGGTGGATCTGGAAAAGGACTTTGCCACCGTTTACAAAACTGTAGGGGAAGTAGGATACAGCTCTTCCGGTCCTATATACCAAGCGTTAAAGGACTCATCCAAAATGATGGAAATTCAGGTTCAAATCCTCCATTGCACTGACTTAGGGCAGCAATTTGACCCAAATGCTCCTGCTTTTTCTGAGAGTATCCCAGTCACGAGACTTGCAAATCTTCTGCCGCAGCTCTGTGCCTCTTGCCGTTAGGCTCTCCAGCCCGGTGGCCAGGCACTCACGTACAGAGGAGTGCACTTCAGTTCGATTGCTGTTCAAATAAAGAACATCTAACTCAGCTATTATCCTCAAGGCCAAAGTGTCCAGTCATGGTCATAACCTCACCCTAAGACATAGGCCAAGACAGATGATGAATTCCCTACTCCCCACCCTGATGCTGTCATTAAAGGAAAGCATAGATGATGTGTAACAGACCTTCCTATTACGGCGTGGTAGCTAGCACTGTTATTAACTATGTAAAATCCTCATTCCAGGCAGCTGAGAACGTGCACGAGCACCAAGATTCCTAAAACAAAAACTGATACTGGAGGACTGCAGATGTTGATTTCTTGTGATCCTGTTTTGAAATGAGAGAGAAACAAAGCATAGGAATTCTCGAGTCAGAGAGCATGCAGGTTAAGTGTCAGAGGAAGCAACAGCAAAAGTAGAGTATTCCTCAAATTTTCTGTTCCAATACTGGAGGAAACAACAAGGTTAAGGCTCATTAACACATTGCGGATGAGTCTGGTGATATTTGCAAAATGCCATATACTTCAGCCTAATGTAAATATGAAATATGGTATGTATGTCTTTCTTTCAAAAATCTGTCCTGAAGCCCACTGAGCTGTGGAAGGACCACACTGCCGACATGAACAGGGAAGACACTCTCCCTACACTCCAGTATTTGAGAAACTATTGCTTGAAAAAAAAAAAATTACTCTATTCAAAGCCCACTGCTCAGTTACCCAGACCTAGGAGGAAACAACCTGTTTATGCAGAACTTGTCCTCACAACTGGCTGGTATTTCAGCAATACAAGACTCTAATTTTAATACCATCAGAATTCTCCCAGGCTGCAGGTGAATCTAAGCTGCAGAAATGGAGCCAGGTTTCATTTTAGTTTGAAGTATCAAAACTGCTGACAATTAAACTTAATTGTATGAATAAGCTCCTTAACAGAATGCACCACTGGGCTTTCATCCAACCCAGTGCTGGCAGGAAAAGAGAAATCTATATGCAGAGAGTCTGTCAGCGTCCCGTAACCTGAGAGAATGGGGTTTTATCACAGTTTAATAGAAACATGTAAGGATCCTGATCTCCCTGCCTTTCCAAGAAAACTTCATTCTTCTTTTTCATGAAGTGTTGCATTAATAGTTCTTATCCTCAACAACCTGCTTTTCCCTTGCCACATTTTCTTAAAGGTAAATTTCTAGAAAAAGGATTAAATCTTTCCATAAGGTTTAATCATTGGTTTTGGCTCTACCTGCCCAAACAACAGACATGAAAAGTCTGAACAAAAAAGGCCTAATAGCTTTTTTCTGGAGATATCCTTTCTGAAATATTAATGTTCTGTTCCCTCTAGGGCGGTATCTTTATTTGCTGTTTTCTTATGCAACTAGTTTGTTGCTGTATCTGCCTCTGCAACCAGGATTGCAGGAAGCAAAGATGTTCTTGGGGCCCAGGGGTCAGTTGTTTTCTATTTCATTTCTCTTTGGTTTAATTTTAATTTATTTTCCCTTATTCTATCACTTATGGAGATATGAAGGCAACTACTCAGGTTGAATAAATCTAAATGCTATTACTAGCAATGCTAGCCTTGACATGGACTTCTGTCTTCTGTAACACTATAAACCCACCTATTTTCACGCTACATAAAGTAGGCTTAAGGAAGGGACAGCTGACCAACATGGCATTGTGAAGCTCAGAATGTTTGTCCTATGAATCAACAGATTTTGTCTCCATGTTTTTTCATATGCTGTGATTTTATCACTTTCTTATAATTACAAACGGGCCAAGTCCAAACTCCAGACCAAATGCCACAAGACTATGCAAGACTAGAAGCAGATTCTTGTGTTAATCGGTGATTTGTTTCTAAACCTCATGGTGATAAATGTCCAAAATATCTATTTAACATCTGTGAACTGTGGCAGAACTGTATCCCTTTCCACCCCAACAAAGCATCTCAGAGCTCTCACCCTACAAGATATGGATCTTGATTGGAATATGGGACAAAATATGGTCCAGAGGGGAGTCTGTGGAGCCAAGAGGGTGCTTAGATACTGTGGCTGCTATAGAGAGCATTAAATACTCCAGAAAAAAAAAAAAAGAGGTGAAAGAAAAAAAATCCAAAGCAAAACAAAACCCACAAAGTTAAAGATTGAAGTGTTTAACCCAGGACACGGAGCAGTCAGTGACAAAGCGCAAAAAAATGCAAGCCAGGTAAAGGAACCACTGATGAAGCAAGATATGAGCCCCATAGATACTTATGTCTAACCTGTTTCCTTTATATGAGTGTAGTAAGAAGTAGAATATAAGTAATTGGGGACAGTTTACAATGCTGTTACTCCATTGGCATAGGTAAGGAGGAGCAGGCACAGGGTCTAGAGACAAATTGAAGCTATCATCCTTTAGTGGAGCAAAATGACTGTGTTACAGGATACTCACAGGAGCAGAAGCCAAAGCCAAAACAGCAACAAATTAAAAAAGCCATCAGAGCACCCATACCTGAAAAGAAAGTTAGCTCATTCCTCTTTTGGGGAGCCCAGAACTATGTACCTTGTGTTCAGAAGAAGTCACGTTTCTCATCTCACGTCTAACTCCACCACCATGCAGCTATCCTAGGGTGGGTTTATCTTTCCTTTGCTTTGCACTTGTGTCTATTATCTGATATTTTAGTAAGTTTTCAACTTTATTTAAATGTGTTTTAGAACAAATCAGAAACCTTAAATTGATTCATGAGGATTTACGGCATTTTAATTACAGAGTGTGTTTTTGAATGATTTAAAGGCTGATAAGAGCCTGAAGCAGCCCAAGATTCTGCAAGGAAATGAGAAACATGACATTTTGAAAAGGAAACCAATTTTTCTCAACTTAAACTGTTGCTCATATAAACCAAATTATAAATATACTCTGTGAGTGTAATGCTACAGAGGACTGCTTACAAAAATGTGATTAGTAGTGCAATTTTCTTAGGTTTCAGCTGCTTTCTTTTCTTTGCTGGCTTTAATGCAGGAAAAATCAACATCCTTCCTCCTCACCCACCCATCTTGCTCAATGAAAATAAAACAACAAATCAAATTCTGCAGGATAGCTTGGGGATATCCTGATAAAATTCTGCTGTACAAAGGGAACTCAGGACAATGGTGGCGTATAGAAGAAAATATACCTATATAAAGTGTAAAGAAATTTGAAGATGGCTATGATCCCAAGATTATGCCTCATCCAGTGCCACAGTTTGGCTTGCAGAGAAATGAAGACCAAGAGATGTGGCAATATGATCTAGCTTATCTGCTCCAGAGATCACCCCATCATAATACGGCAGTCAGAGGGGCATCAAATGGGGCAAACACGTTGAAGACATCAAGAACTTATTTTTTAATACATTCTGGCAGGTCAGGCACATAATCAATGAAAACAGCAATAAAAGGACCACCAATAAAACCTACCTTGAGCTGCAGAATACTTAACTACCCATCAATACATTAGGTTGCATTGGAACTGTGTGGGACTTGCAGGGCACCTGATGACTTTGTAGCACTTCTTTACATCAGTGACCTGCTCCAGAAGCTTTGTAGTTTCGGTGTTAGAAAACTCAGCACTGCTAAATTTCAAGTTCGAAATAGAAAAATAATCTGGCTTGCCCCATCTAGATATTAAAGATCTTGTACTACCTCTACTGAGAAACTGGGCTTTATCCTTGTGCAAGTAAAGGAAAAAAATAATGCATTCATTGGCATTCTTCTTGCACAAATAACATGTATAGCACTTCACAAAGGCACCAGATAAAAGTAAGATTTTTTTTTTTATTCGTCAGTAATGATGGGAAGGAAAATGCAAGAGAAGTACTTACTTGTAAGTGTGTCATAAAACGACATTGTGTGTGAAGTATTAGTTTCTTGGAGTTTGGCAGGCATTTATTACAGAACTACCTTCTTCAGAGTGCTATTTCCAACAAAACATGACCGTCAGTGACATATATAAGAGTGCTGGAAAGCTGAGACTTTGGAAACTCATTTGGGAGCATCTCCATTAAGGCTCATTAGAACCAGTCTCTGCACGTGGAAGGAAGATGGTGGACCTAACTCGCCTACCGGCATACTGCATTTTATCCCTGACTTTGTGTCTTTACACAAAAACACCTAGTGCTGAGAGCAGCAAGGAAACCCAAAATACAGAGCAGCAATATCCTTTTAAGTCTGTTTTTGTTTTTTTAACGTTTCTCCTTGCTGCTTCTTTTCTTTCATAGTGCAGTCCTGGAGAAACAGCGGTATAACTTCCCCCATGCTTAGTTTGTAATGTGTATTTAATTTCTCTGCATTCAAATGGTAATAGATTGTTAAACATATACCTTCACCAACAGGTGCCTGGTGTGTATAATACCTCTTCATTACACCAGTGAGTGAACTGTATCTGGTTTTTTTTAATATTAATCTCTTTAGCTATTCAAAAGCAGCGGCACACATCGTAATTTTAAGCTCCCGGCTGATGACTCATTCTATTACTCCCAAGCCCATGCAGAGCAAGGCAAGAGACTGTCTAGCTCTATGGCTCTGCTGGATAAAACATCACGTTGCACCAGAGCTTAGTGAGGATTCAGAGGAGGAAGCTATTGCCAAGGATGAAGATTCGTTAAGACACAAAGAAGGCAGCTGAAATGGAACAAACGGTAAGTCTCTCTGCTCCCTCCCAGCCTCTACCTGGATTCACCTACCCTGTGGCATCTACGTGCTGCTCACTCCCAGTGCACAGGTATTGAAATTACAGTGTAAATAAGTTGGGTTTCATCCCAGGATCTCAAATTAGATCAACTGGCATAGCCGTATTCACAATGGTTCTCCGTATTTGCTCTTGCAGAGCAGTGTAGCTCTGCGGGGAGGTTGCAGGGAGTAAAGCAAAGCCGTCCCTCTCTGGAAGCTGCAGCGGGGAGGAGGCACAAGGGAGCTGTGCCAGGAGCCCTCATTCAGTGCAGTCAGGCGGTGACTAGCACTTTTCACTCTTTGTTATGTGTTACAGCTATCTGACTTGTCATGGGAATCACAGAAAACCCCAGGGAAGCTTCTGAGGCCATACCTGCAGCTCATCTGGACCAAGGCAGCCCAGAAGGGGATTAATGCAGTGGAGCTTTACCAGCTTTGCCCCCCCATGGCCAACACCTTCTGTCCAGCTCCTCCTGGAAGTGTCACACACAATTTAGCACGACATACAGCTGACCTATGTAGGATAGATTGAGCTATTCTCATTGTTTCAGTGAACCTCTATAGATAGAGGGATGACACCAGTCTTGTGCCTGCCAAATTTGTACCTGGTCTGATATGACCCTGAGACTAAAGAACTTTATGGCTTTTTGTTCCCCCCAGGAGCCCCTTTAAAAGAACTCCCCAACATAAAAATGGAGAAAGAAAATTAATAAAGGCAATAACTACAGTATTGGGGACTGCAACTAAGAAAGGGTTCTCAAAAACAGGGAATTCGAGCATGACATGCTAAAGAAATTCACGCTCATTTAAACAGAAGCAGTTGCAAGTGTGAGACTGCATATAGAATCATAGAATCATAGAACCATTAAGGTTGGAAAAGACCTCTAAGATCATCAAGTCCAACCGTCAACTAACACCACCATGACTCCTAAACCAGGCCCTGGAGTGCCACGTCTACACCTTTTTTGAACGCCTCCAGGGTTGACGACTCCACCACCTCTCTGGGCAGCCTGTTCCAATGCCTAACCACTCTTTCGGTAAAGAAATTCTTCCTGATGTCCAGTCTAAACCTCCCCTGACGCAACTTGAGGCCATTTCCTCTCGTCCCATCGCTAGTTTCTTGGGAGAAGAGTCCAAGGCCTGCTTCACTACAACCTCCCTTCAGGTAGTTGTATATATATAGACGATATGTTTCAAGTGGTTTGGACCCTGAGAGGTTATTGAATACTGCACACTACCAGGTTTGAAGAGAAATTAAAGAAAATATCCCAAATAGAAGACAGGAGCAGCAGAAAAGTTCCAGCAGAGCTGAAATGATCTGAAAATATGGAAGACAACTAGAAGGGATTTATGCAACACTTAGTAAGGGTAAGCAATGCTGTAAATGGAAGGGAAAACAGAGCAGCTACATTTCTGACAGGAACAGGTCCTTACAAACTCTAAGTGTAAAAGTTTCCTGTTCTCTCCTGCCAGCTGTTTTCAGCTGTAAATGAAAACTAGAAGGATAACCAGAAAAGTTATAAAGGAACTCAAGACCTATCCTACACTCCATATGCATGGGGCATGTCCACCTGTGTTGGTAACACAGGACAGATTACTTTCATTCCTTTTCCTTAAACAAATCAGCCTTTTTTTTTTTTTTTTAATGAATGAAAAGTATATATATTTATATTATTAGACACATTTGCTTGGAAACCCTGATCCAGACTTACTGATTGCTAAAATACAGAGCATTAAGAGGAAACAGGAAACTTGAATGATTAAAGCTTTAAAGTCTGGAGAGAGAACAGAGGGAATTTGTAGAAGTGCAGAAAGACACACAAAACTCTTGTTGTGTGTCTGTTGAAAGAGCTTCCACATCTTGATCGGTTATAGTTACTTGGAACTTTGAGTTTAATCATTTTTATTTGTTAAGCTAAGTTCTGGCTGGGAAAAGGAAGACATATTATTAGGTTTCTTCCTTGAAGAGGTTCAGTTTCCAAAATACTAGAAGTCCGGAGAGACTTTCAAAGACAAATTTCAGTTAGGCACAGACAATTAAAACTGCACAACAGGATAAAAAGTCTCTTTCAATCACTTTTGGCCCTGCTGGTAGGTGAATACTATATAATTAGCATCAGGTTGGCAACTCTCCTTGGAACATTTGACAGATAGAGAAAAGCACTCCCTCCCCTGTGATTTTTTTTCCTAGCCAAAGCCTGCACTGCCCGTTCCTCGTTCCCCAGGTTGTTGTAGAAGCCCAAAGACTGTCTACAAAAACAAAGAAGTATTTTTGCTTCCTACATCTTCATGTCCTTCCTGGCCAGATCATGGGAGCGTTGTCTTCTCTGTCATATGCAACCTACATCCGAAACATGTAACTTCTGCTAGCCCAGGTGGCGATGCATGGCAAATCTCTCTATAAAGCTGTGCATTATGCAGCTGCCTGCGAGCATTCACTTACGGCTCTTGGATAGCAATCAGCTATGCAAAATGACAATCATCTATCACTTTGTGTGTGTCTCCAGGAAAGAACTGAGAAAAACATCATCTTCAGTATTTTGGTAAAGAAACCACATGATAAACAAAATCTCTGAGGCTGCACGTGGCATAACCTGGCAGCAGAAACTCCGGGTACCAGACTCCAAACTTCATCTGGAGAAGCCTGCATTCTGAAAACAAATCTGGGGAGAGTTACTATACACTGGAACATCCCCAAAACCCAGAAAAAGCGTGAAGTTACCAGGAAAATATCTGGTTTGCTTTCTTCAAGTCTGGGCATAATGTAAGATATCTACAGTATCACAGCACTTCCACCCAGCAGGAAAAGGAGTGGATGAACAAAAAAATCATCTCCCCAAGCTTTGGATAGTGAAAAAATACATATTTTTAAATAGATTTTTCCAATAACACTGCAGCCAGTATATATTTTTGTAGTGCTCTAGTCACAACTCATTTCCAAAGGGAAAATTATAATGTGGCAAACCAGATTTCTGGTATTGGAATGAATCTGGCTGGAAGAAATGGGTAAATCAATAAACTAGCAAAACGCCTGTGTGTGAATAGCCAGAAATTGCCTACAGAAAAGCAGTCTTGTATATGCTTTCTCTCAGTAGTCCAGTCACCATGGCAGCTTCCAATCTGTGGTACTGGAGGTGCGGGGTGGGAAGGGTTATGTGTGTAAAGAAGTTACTGCAGTATACACTGGGACATGAATTTACAGCATGCTGTCTTCTCCATAGTAACTTAAGAGTCTGCCTGCACACATGCTGTAATCCCACAATTTTGTCTGAAGTAGTTTCAGACATCTTACTCAACAGTAAAAAAAAAAAGATGAGCTACACTGCATCTATCAGGAGGTTAAAAGCAGGTACAAGGGCACTTACAACAGAGTAGCTAACAAATTGCAGGTCCGCACCCTTGCTCATCCACAGTGACACCTCCAGGTGCTCAGCCTCTCTGTAAAAGAATAAAACTTTTCCCTTAAGTACGCTGCTAATCACAGTAATTGGAAGACACCATCCTGAATGCTGAACTAGCAAAAGCCCTGAGCTGGCCACATGAACATCCCTAATGCTCAGTTAAGATAAGGCTTAGTATATTGTTCATCTGCAATGGACAAATTTTTTCTTTTGCTTTTGATCTCAAGCTGAAGCTTTTGAGATCAATAGAAAATGAAAAAAATATTAATATAGCACATCATTTCAGTTACACTGGAGCCCTATTAAATATCTGCTCTTCATTCAGCCCTTGTGCCTAACTGCCGTCTGCCCAAGCACATCATTTCTTGAAACCCTTTTATCCTATTTCATTTCTCCTTAACATTGTTGACTGGAAGAGTCTGTTTGACACAACACATGAGATTGGCGTGCCAGTTGCGGTAACGTGGCTGCAGCACATGCCTTCCTGGGACAGGGAGGTAGGGTTTGCGTAGGGCCATCTGCCACAGAAGGCGACCCACAGCCCCGTGGGAATGGGGGACAATTGTGTCATGGGCAGGTGCTGAACCGGGCAAGAGAGATACCGCCAAGGGTACCCCCCACAAGGGTTGTTGCTTACAGGTGCTTACAGGTGCTCCCTCGGATGCCCTGAAACTTTCCATGAATTTTGGCTGTACTTTGCAAAAATGGCCATAATAAAAATAAACAAAAAGCAGAGTAAAGCAATCTGAAAATACTAGTTCAGTTAGACACTTGTAGTGGCAAGTTTAGGGGTTTTTTTTAACATACGCTCAAAGCGACACTTAGTCTCCAGATTTATTTCAATTTTATTTCAAAATATGAAGGGAATCCTGGCATTTAAATTAATCTTTCACCCCAAAGTGATGGCTTTTTCTCTACTCTCATTCACTGAAAACGTTGACACACCGTTTATTACAGTTTCACCCCAGATGATTATTCTTTTCCACTTTGCAAACTTGGCCAAGAAACCAGCTATTTATACAGCCTTCGTTTCTTCCAAGGTCTCATAGCATCCAAAGAGCAGAGCCAACTCCGCTGAGTCCTTCCCTGCTCCACAACCTGCCACCCCCACGCAGAGGCGGCAACAGCCCTTGAACTGGGGAGCCTCCGGAGTGCCACCGGGTACCCGCGAACACCCAAGCAGGAGATGACAATGTTTCCCTGCTGCCCTCCCGTGGTCATGCCACGACCAGTCAGTCGCTCTGGCACTTTACTAAAAATCCCTCTATTTTTGTATGAAGATTGTTTGCACTTGGCTCTTCACCTGGATTGTTTTCTCTGCTCAAATGTAGTGCATTTACCAAGACAATTGATGCTTTTATGTGAAGGGAGCATGGATATGTTTCTACATCATAAATTTTAATCCGAAATCTCTCAGGTACCCAAGGATTAATATTTAATGGTTGTTCTATAATGTAATTTCTACAGGCCAATCTTTCATCATCAAAACTTTATCATCAATAGACCTACAAAAGTTAGACTTCAATATGATAACAATACTTTATGAACACAGTGACTCTTGAATTCCCTAGCTGTCTCCGACAGGCAATGACGGTGTTCCTGGGAGTCTTAAAAAATGAGCTAACACTTTAAATTGTCTAGTATCTGTTCAGCTTATATTCAGTACTGTTGAGCTTCAAGTGTGAAGTGCTAAGAGAAGCTAGATCAGTGCCAGGACAAGATGACAGGCAATACTTTTGCAATTGAGGTCATCATCCCAAGATTAAAAGGAGACTGTGATCTAATTCCATCTGTTGTGGTCTTGGGACTCCATGTCTAATACAGGAGAATGCTTGGGATGTCCTTATAATAGGAATTTTGGAAAGATCTTCAAGAAATATATCACCTTTCCCATTGGTTAATCAATCTTTAATTTTTTATATTTTTTTAAATGTCGGCCAAATACTTCATATGCTCAGTGTCTAATACTTACATACAACAAGCAAAGGCAAGTGTCCATGGACCAGAGTTTTCCCCAAGCTTTACAGCTGCTGTAATTTACATTTCCCCACAAAGCACAAGTTTGCCTTTTCTCCTTCCTGCCTTTATCAGTGAAGTAGGGGAGAACATGACTGCTCCAGGCTGCCCAGAGGAAAAAAGGACAAAATGCTAAAATCATCATGAAAATTTCACATTACCCCTGGTGCAATAGTCCTCTTGAGAAGCACAGGCAGGAATGACCCAGCTCCAGATGTTGGCTAGTTCTCCCCTAAAGGAAGGCAGCGAGTACTGCTCTCAGTGATGATGCCTGCTCTAGGAATTGAGAGTGGTCTGTCTACAGCCTCCCTTCTGGTCTCTTGACATAATGCAACTTAAAATCTTGCACCACAAGTGTGAACAGCTGCCTAAAGGGCAAGATACTGGTCACAAATGCAGTTTGACACCAGCTCGTGTTTCCTAGCTAAAGACTTGATTACTTTCTTAACAGTAGTCACTCTTCCCTTGCTAGCAAGCAAACCCATTAGTCACCCCTGAGATGAGACATTCCAGGCACCCAAAAATCCTAAAAAAACCCATCTTGCTCAGATTTACAGTAGGAATGTTTCTGTCAGCTTTGAATAAACAAACCTTGTAGATAGCGAGTCTTAATACTGAGGGCTCATTTCTAATCTAGAGTGGGATTATGAATAAATCCAGCTAGTGGAGGATAAAGCTGTTTAAACAGTGTCTTGTAGTCACATACCTGCTGCAATCATCTAAAAAAATAAATCCCAGCAAAGTCAAGATTCAGGTCATGGTGCCTGTATGAACTCACCTTCCTTGAATAGGGTATATCCACATGACCATTTTGGTCCATGAGATCTATTAGGTTCACAAAAACATATGTGCCTTAACTTGTGCCTTTTGGGAAGGATGTTATTTGAGCAGGTACATACAGGTAATCCTCAGATTTCTCTGGAGGTGTAGAACACAAGCCTGTATGGGACAGAGTCATATCCACACCAGGCGCTGAGCTTTGCACCTTACTCTGATTTTCAGTACAAGCTTGACTGGATTTTGGTAATTGATGTTTGTCTCTCCCCAGACTGCTTCACTGACTCTCGTGGAAACCTACAGAACTTAACCTTACTTGACCACTTAGACCACAAAGATGTGAGTCCTTGGCTTCCATACATGGGCAGAACCGGACAGAGGCATCTGCCAGTTTTACCCAGCTCAGACCACTGTCAGATGGGAAAAACCCCGACATTTCATTCCCGAGTGTATCTGCTATGCACAGTCTTTCTAATACAGTAGTATAAAATAGCTGCTTCCCTTGTGTGTTATCAAGGTTGTTTGAACAAAGAAAACTGTATCTAAGTTAAACACACGACAGCGCTTTCAAATCAGGAGTGACTCATGCTCGCCTCTGTCCAGAGAGTCAACAGCACCTTACTCTTAAATATATTATGATGACAAAGAGTGAGTTACATTTGTTTAAATTACAGTTCTACTGCTTTCTAGGTTAATTGCCAGGCAGGAGCAATATTTTGGCTAATTCTTTACCCAAAAAGTAGTGCATCTTAAATGAAATCCCAAATGCAAGTACTGGCAGTGATCCTCTAGGACCATAAATTGCATGTAAAATAATCCTTTCTTTACAGCCATGTTCACTAGCTCCTTAGTTCTCAGATAGCTATGAGCTTGGGTTTACCCTAGAAGCAGGAAGGCATTACCAAAAAAGATGACCTTTACTTACTGCCAGAGCATTATCTCTACCAGCTGCTTCCCTCGCTGAGGGGGGAACCACAGGAACAGCAAAAGCACATGATCCATTCCTCAGACTGCCTTTGAACGACGAAATGTCAGTTGACAAGTCCTCATTTTCAGTATTTGAGGTTTGACTGTCCCAGTGCAGAATGCAGAAGCTTATTCTAGCTCTTGGAGCATCTCAAGAGTTTCTGGAGAGGGAAAGCAGAGAGAGGTAAGGGACAGGAACTGCGTATTCCTCCACGAGGACTGATCCTCAGGCCTTCACAAGGAGAAGGTGAGAAGTCAGAATAAAAAAACACCTCTCAGCACAGACTGGAAGAAATTCCATCCCCACTTCATCCTTATGAATCTGTTTTTGCAAGAATTAATTGTGTCCCAAAGCCAATGATAATTTAATTGAAAACACTCTGAATGAGCGTAATTGGGGCCAGGTGCTCATGTACTGATTCCCCCTTTTGTTTCTGTGGATTTCTTTGGGATGTGTTTTTCTGTAACATCTATGTCTGATATTATTTTTTTCCTGTGTGCATAATATTCTTCTCATCCCCCCAAATTTAATTTTCTAACTTGTTGGCTTTATCGCTTAAAATTTTAGTGGAGGATTTGGGTGTGCTGCCGACAAAATAATAATTTATATTGTATCAGTCAGTATCACTCCATTGTCTTAATCTTTCATAATGGTTTTTCTGCAGCTTCCAATTTTCCTCAGAATAAAACAAATTACTTAGCAAGTGGAATATCTTCTTGTCATAATAATTTAATATTAAAATGTCAATAAGATTTGGTACACACAGCAGAGGGCACAGAGGTACAGAGACAGAGCAGAAATGAAGTAAACTTAATAAAGTGAGTGAGAAGGTACAATAGGGATTGAGTCTGGCTCCTGCACTTGATATGAAAGAACCTTTTTATCCTGCAGTGCAGTACAATCACTGTGTAAGCAATAATATGATTGCAGGAGCACTTATACCTGCTGCCTGCCCACTTACACTTAGTTGAAGTCCAGTACCAGCATACACCCCTGGGGCTGTGTATCCTCACCAGGGAAGGGATTAAGGAGCACTGGATGGTGACAGTACATGCCACTTCATCGCAGATGGGGTGAAACACGGTGGGGAAGGGGAGGATGGCCAGAGGCTGGTGATATACCCTGGCCTCTGCCCGGCACCGTCAGAGAAGACCCTTATAAAGCAGATCCACAGCTTTTGTGGCTTGTAGGTGGATGAAGGCTCTAGCCTGTGGTCCAGCATCCTGATCCAGACATTGGGTCAGGATTCACGCCAGGGGAGTCTGATCCTTGCATGCATCAGATCAGCCCTTAGTGCTCAGTTTCATTTTGATGCAGTCCTAGTCCTAGAAGGCTAAATTCTCCTTCTGATTCTGATACCAGGATTTATAGATTGCACCGACAGATGAATGCCAAATGCTGTGGACTTATCTAGAACATAACAAGTTTCTTAAAGAGGTCTGGAAGTCTCAGGAGCAGATATGTCCTTCCCCTCAGAACTAGGTGGTCAGCAGGACATGGTTTGGGAGCAGTCCTGCTCTTCCTTGGGCAACTCCATGTGTCTTTGCAAAATGAAAGGGCAGAATAACAATCACAAAACCAGAATACTTAGGTTGGAAGAGCCTTTAGAGGTCATCTGGTCCAACGCACGGCTCAGAGCCAGGCTACCTTCAAAGCAGCATAAAATAAAAAAGGAAGTAAATTTGCATGAGCTTCAGGAGCTTATTATCTGGCTCTGTTTTGTCTCAGACTATAGGAAAGCCATTCCTATATCTAACCACACTTTTCTGTCCTGCAGCCATAGAAATGGGTGACTCGTTCCACACAAATATATCACTGTTTGAAGTCTCCATTTTCAGTACCTAATGTCCACTTCTGCAAAAATGGGACATAAGCCTTGCTTTAAATGCTCAGTCTTTTACTAATTCCTGGGAGGTAACAAAAAGGAGAACTAGAGAAACCAAAAGGCTATGCTTGCCTGGTTTCTCCTTTTTCACAAAAGAATATCTTATGCCATAGTTTTTGCCCTGCATAGCAAGTAGACAACACTTTTATGTTATTTCAACCAAAAAGAAAACACAAGGCTAACCAGGAGTTAGCTGAAATATGTCTCACTCTCTCCTACGGCTTTCCACGAGCAAGCACGAGGGTGCCTGGCCCGCACGGGAGGGACACCAGGGAGCCACAGAAATGTTCCCACCTGCTCAGAGCATCATAAAGTTTGATGAAAGTTGATGGAGTCTTCTGCTCACAGTTTTTACAAGGAATGAATAAGGAAGGACCTTCATCCACTGTGGGAGGCTTTTCTTTATTAACTGCTGCCCTCCTATGTGTAAAGATAAAAGTGGTAAACAGCAAAGTCCTTCTAACAGTCACAGTATTGAATGTCAGGATGACTTAAGTGTCAAGAGCTGTAAACAAAACTGCTAGAAAAGGAGGATTTTCTGAAGCCTTGTGCCAGTGGAAGGCTGTTTTCTGCTGTATGCTTTGTTTCCCAGTCCTCAGTCTGTACCAGTTTAAAACCACTCAGCACTTTTCTTGAGAGCTCATTCAACAGGACTAATTGCTCTGATAATAGGAAACTGATGCTGATGTTCAGCCAATATTTTTCTATCCTCCCTAGTGAGCACTTTCTGGCTGCCACCAGGAATCCCTGCCTTTTTCTATCTACATGTTAATACATCTATCTACATTTTAAATACTTGTTGATGCTCGCTATATTTCCCCCTCCCCCATTCAAATTTTAGCTCAGCAAAACTGCCATAATATAGCTTTTATTTGTCAGACAACTCTCTGTCACTCCTTCTTAATTGCTTTTCATTTTTTGGCTTCTTTCTGGTGTTGAAATGGTCATAACTGAATGCAATTTTCTACATGTGCCCAGCTGTTGTTTTATGGACAATATTCACATCCTTTCTCCCTTGCCATGCCTCTGCTCATTCAGGCCTAACTGTATGGTAGACTTGTAGCCACACTGCATTGCCAAAAACCTATCCTCCAATATCAGCTATTTTGGTCTCTCCATATTGTCTTTTCCTGCTGAGTGTATGTCATGTATCCCACCTACCAATACCAATCAATACCACCTACCAATCCATCCATCCATTGGTTTCACCTAATTGTATCTTGCCTCATTTCCTTTCTCTCTTGGACCATCAGTGGTTTTTCCAAGTTGGTTTTCCCTCTGTTGTTTGCTATGCCTTCCAATTTAAGCATCATCTGGGAATTTAATTAATGTGCTTTTTACCTGCTTTTCCAGGTCATTAACGGTGCTTTTGAGCAAGGCTGGATGTAATAAAAGTCCCAGAGATACTCCTAGTACTGCTTCCCCTAACTAGACATTGCACATTGATGCCTGTTGTGCAAGGCTAACAGCTTTCTAGATACTTCTCAATCCATGGGAAACAGATTACCTCCAAGGCAGTTAAAGTGAACTAGTTTTCAAGCGACGGTTTGTAAGCCACTGTATAACATTATTTACTAGAGTTCAAAGTGACCAAATACTGTACAGGTTTGATGTGTCTGCATTTTCAAATTTAATAAAACAACTAACCCAGCAAGTGCTTTTTAGTAAGGAACAACACCCACCCTCCCAACTATATCACTCCTTCACCCTGAGATTATACAGGTCCACTTATCTATTGTGCATCGTTAACCTGAATGTTAGCTTCCTACTGGGGCTTTCCAAGATTTCTCATTCCTGTCTGCATCCCGCCCTGCCAGGTCCTGTCTGGGAGCAACAGCACTTTTGGCTAAAGGGCAATGATGGGTTTCTCTTTCAGAGCCACCACCACTAGCCTCTAGTACCCGTGATCGCAGCACATCATATGCTAAACACACCCCGATGGTTCCTCATGCATCCACACCAGCCTCCCCCCGGGCAGATTTGCTTCAGGCATGTGACTGTGTTCAATAAAACTAAACACAAAATGAACCTTACATCCCACTCCCCAACAAATTGCTCATTAACAAGACATTTTTTCAACATTTAAAAGTTACCTATACATAACCATGTCTAAAACTTCTCCATTGTACACATTGCAAATGTGTGAATTATGTGAATAAATGCCCCTTAGTTCCTCACTCCTTCTGCAAAGGACTGAGGAAAAAACCACCCAGAAATTATTTGTAGGATTATTTAGCAAAATCCTTTCAAAATGTGAAGGGAGCTGGAAATGACTTAAAAGCTCTATAGAGCAAGATTGTTAAACAAAGTATAAATTATGCACTATTATCTACCTATCACGCAGAGCGGTGTTGCATCCTACAGGGTACTGTATGCTCATTGATGGGCGAAGAACTGCATATAGGTATAGCTATCACCAATTTATAGCAAAGCCTAATGAAGCAGTATTTGTAAAGCACTTGGGACCTTCAATTAAACGTATTACTTTTTATTATCTTCCATATTATAACACTTAGGGGCAAAAAAAAGCCAATCTGGTAACCAATTACAGAACAATTAAATCCAAGTATGTGTCCACGCAGAAACAATAGAAGTGGGTAATTATACATTGCTGACAGGAGGAACATGAGCGAGAGATGCTGCACAACTGCCTCGGCTCTGTGGCAATCCCAAATGGCATTCAGAAAACATTTCAAGGGGATCAAAGCTGCCTCACGGGCGCTATACAAATTCACCATCATAAACACTGAATAATACATTACACTAATCTGATTGCTATTGACTGTTACAGTTGCATGTGTGACCTTGGGCATACATTAATCAAAGGGAGCCGTTCATACTTCCATCCTGTATCCTGCAGCGATGAGAAAAACTCATCTCATATCTCTTCTTGTCCCTTTATCTCCTTCTGTTCCGACTGATGTCACTTGGAAATGGAGGCTGGTATTTGGACGGAAATGGCTTTTTCTATCCTCCCCTGTTTGAACACACGTTCTGATGCAGAATAATAAAAACATGCCCCTTTTTGTCCACCCAGTGCTCTCTGAACCCAGTTTAGCAAGTGTCACAATCTTAAAGAGCATTCAAACTTTAGAGTAATTGGTTTCTCAGCAAAGACTATGACGAATCGGAGACGCTCTTTGGAATTTCACAAAATGTGCTTATTATTTGCCCTGAGAAAAGAGACGTCGTCAAAATGAAAGATCCCATTGCTTTCATGTACCTAGCACAATGCAGTGTGTATAATGTGTTGCTCGCATGAGGTGCATCAAGGCTTAAACTGGAGAAACCAATCTCTCATCAGTTCCTTTTCCCTTCGTCATTAACAGAAGACAGTGAATACAAGAAAGAGCTGACAATGTGTTGAAAACAAATTGAATAGGCATTGCTTTGCCTGCATTGATTCTTTTATCCTTCCCCCAAGGCTACGAGATGATACTTAGCGTATTATATTGCAAAAATCTCATGCACATGCTGTCTGGCATGCTGCCTCCTGCCCCAAGTTGGTCTTTGAGTATGGAGAGCCTTCCCCCGGGGCATGTTTAATCCCAACAGCAGGGCTCTCTCAAAGCTTGGTGTAAAAAATATAAAATCAGACAAAACTTCAAAATAATCTAATGAGCTGGGTTTGATATGATTTCAGACCATTGGCATGCAAATACATTTCTTTAACAGCCTTATTCCGTTACCTGAGAGCTAAGCATGACAGTCAAGAGTTTAAGGTAAAGGACTTAAAGAGGCTGGGATTATTCCCCAAGCAAGTGTTGTAAATGCAGACCATTTATATTTAAGATAAAATTTAAACAAGTAATGGTAATGCTAATACTATATGAATAATTGGCTCTACCACAGGTACCACAGGTACCTGTTTTTTAAATGTTTGATTTAAAAATAAATAAAATTTTTAAAAGTCTTGCAATGCTTTTACTAAAAGCTCTCTCTGTGCCTTGTCAGAGAGTGCCAAGAGGGAGGTGCTGAAGAATACCTGGGCATGAAGGAGAACTAAAGAGGAGCAGGCTGTATCTTTACTCCTGACAGTCAAGCAGTCCTCCCTCCTGGCAATGCAAAAAACCACAACTTAATTAAGACAGCCCATTTTGTCTACAAAGCCTTTTACGGTCCATGGCCTTTGCTCAGATACACTTACTTTTTCCGTCAGTCGCATCAGTACCTCCGCGTTGCTGCAGAGCGTCGCCAGGGGACTCCCTGGAAGCTTTCTCCTTTATAAATCTTTCACACCGGTTCTATTACCTGGAGTGGACTCCTACTCGGTAAGAATACAGCCTGATCCCCCCAGACCTTTATCAACCCTTGGTGCATATGCCACGATGAAGAAAAATAGTGTATGTAGACCACTCTTCCTCCTTTTTTCATTACGCAGCAGCTCTTCAGCACATAAGAGAGTTTCAGGAGAAATTAATGGATATTTTAGGACATCCAAAGAGTGGTCTTAGAGAGATGCACCGAATTTTGTAAGGAGAATCTCAAGACCGTATTAATCCCTTGGATACAGCTATGAATGGCCATTGAAGTTGGAGGAGAAACATTAGTTGTTGGACTCCCTTGGAAGTGAAAACTAATTACGGAGTTGTGACATCTTTGTGGGCTCTTATCCAAATGACTCAACACAAAATGGTCACGCATTGGAAATCACACTGCAAAAGTATTTTTCTTGTCCCTACTAACTTCCCTCCTCACATCCCACAAGGAAAACTTAATCGAGCCCCCACATGGAAGTCCGAAAGGGAGGATTGCTGGTTATTGCAGATAGGGATGTTTCGAGGGGAAAAACTAACTCTAGGAGAGAGAATCCAGGAATTCGTTCACCTGAAATCCAAGTTCAAGAAATAACTTGAAAGAATGGCTAAAGACTGCATCCTACAACGCCTGGCTATTTTGTACTCCTGTGAGTCAGACAGCTGATCTTTCTAAAATCTGCTCTCCCTTCACACCAGGAAAAACTGGAGTTAAGGAACCTCAATCTCACTTACACAAGTTTAAAGCCAGCATAACTTCTGACTCTTGTGGGTGTTACTTTTGATTTATACTCATGACACTGAGAAGAAAACCAGATCAAGGGAATATAAATCAAACAGAGATCAATACTGAGCATCAAGGTACTAATTCTATCTCCTGAAACAGCCCTTACAAGCTGCAGGAGGCCAGGAGACAATTCCCCCAGTGCAGGCACAGCAGATTTATGTTGAGCTCTGGTCCTGGTGCAGGGGAGATGTTGGAGGTGGAAGGGGATGGGTCTGCACCACGCGCTATTAAGAATCTGTGTCTGTCTGGGCTGTCAAACAGTCTGTAGGCAGCTTTGGGAGGTTGTCATAAATCAGCGCACCCTTGCATTGGGGACTGCTGATGAGAGCCAAGTTGGTTTAAAATTATCTTTCACTTTGTTTTGCCTTCAGAAACCACTACAGAACCTCAGCCTCACGCTTCTCCTAATGGAAGGACCACAGGATAAGAAATAGTAGGTGGCTGAGAGCTCTTCCCCAAAACCAAACTGTCCCAAACAGCATAGCAATGTTTTCTTCACCTTCCTCCAGCGGCACGACAACAGTAAAGCTGGTCTTTAAAGTGTGCTGAAATGTTTCATGACTTGAGCAAACGTGCACTGGCTGGAAAGGGCCAGGCCACAGGTCTGTGGGAGGACACAGTTCAGTGGATCAGTGTGCTCTGTAAGCAGCCCACGAAGTGCCAGGCAGATGTTCACATGAGCCAACAGCTTGTCTGGTGGAGTCTTAATTTGTTTTTAGGAGATATATTAAAAAGGATGAGGCGATTTGGCTGCTTTGTGTCAGCACTGGTAAATGTGACTATATATATTATAAAAGTCTGAAGTCAAAGGGCTTGGAAGTGGAGGAGTGGGAGAGGCATAGAAAATGGGCAAGTATTTTGTAGGTTAGAAAATTTTACAACTTATCGATCAAAGCACAAATTCTGCAGTTCCTTGCTTTGCAGAAATTTGCAGAGAAGTGTGATTGAAAGGGGAGATTTGTTTGGGGGTGCATGGGGGGCTGGTCGGGAGAGATTGATGGCATGTTAAATTGCAATAGCTGATAGCATAATTAAGTAATAAAACTCTCCAAGTAGTAATTAAAGGACATGTCAAACGGAGTTATAAGGCAGGAGGCCAAAGGCCAAGTGATTAACCATCTGAGAAGTGTAACAATTCCCTGGAAATGCTCAGCCCAGAGTGCTGTTGCTGCAGTGAAATATAATTTAATAAATGCCAGAGTAGGACCAGCTTTACATTTCAACTCTGAGCTGATGGCAGTGCCTCCCATCAGTCTCCCAGTCTACATGAAAAAGAGTCAGAGGAGCTGCCCAGGGCCATCGTTATGAGGCTGAGCACACGATTTCTTACTTTGTCCCTGTGAAGCCCAGCCTCCCCTTGACTCACCTCCTTGGAGCTGGCCTATGGTACCCAGCATGATCACATCTCGCCCGTCCCAGCACTAGCTGAAGCTGGTGCACACTGAGCCATCTGATTTTGCTGTGGACAGGACTGGGAGCGCTCAGTCAGCTGAAGATGAGATGTGTTTTAGAAAGCTGTTCTTCATCACCTTGTAGCAATTGCAACAGTCTCCTAGCAAAGGTGTGGTGTCTTACTTGAATGTATCTAAGATATCTACTGAAACACGCACTGAAAATAATTCCTATTGCTGTAGATTTCACACAGAGAAGTTTCTACTTCATTAGTTCCAAAGAAATAAAGGGAAAAAACCCTAATCTCTATCTCAACAGAGAGATACCTAAAATTGTATTCTTCTCTGAAAGTCATTCTGTCTGCTGCTTCAGGAGCAGAGGCAGTAAATCCATTAATGAACTAAGATGCCTTATAATCATTCAGACTTCAAGAATTCGTGGTTGAGCTGAGCTCAGGACCATGGTGGTTTTTACCCATTATAGGTTAGTACTCCTGATGTACACTTGGACACCATTTATGTAGATGCCAGTCTTCTGTTGAGCATTGCTACCCCACTGCTAAGTATACATAAAAGGTCTAAACTAGTTGCTTTTCAATTTCATTTTCTGTGCCTTCTGCTTGAGGAATAGGAGTTCTTGACTTACCTTCTTTAAACACTTTGCTGTCTTTTATCTCTCTCTATCATCACCCCTTATTCCTCTAACGTCTAAGATATATAGTTATAATCTTTTAATCTCTCCACACACTGCAGCTTTCTATTCCCTTAATAATTTTCACTGCCTTCTCTAGACCTTTTTTATTTCTGCTCTAACCTGCTGTAAGACTGGAGAGCAAAGCTGAGCAAAGTATCCATGCTGAGGTGTCTCTTCATATAAAAGCTATGTAATAATTTTATGCTTTCATCTAGCTTTTTCTTAATGCAAATGAACATTTTGTTTGCTTTTCTGGCCACCGTTTCTTATTGAATAGATGTCTTGTTGGCAATGATGCCTTGTTCCTCTCCTGACTACCTACAGTTAATTTAACACGGATTCCACATATGAGTAGTTTAAATTGTTCTTTTTCCTTTCTGTATGCTTCACCTCATGCTTACTTAAACTGAGCTGATCCCTGAAATGTAGTCCACCTAGCTCTTTCAGAGACTCCTGAAATGATTTACAGTTTTACTGATGCTTTTGGCAATCTAAATCATAATTTTGGCTCAATGGTAGGGGTGGTCCTGGAGCATCACACCACTAGCCTTATCCTGACACGGTTATTACTCTTTCCTTCGTAAGAGAACTAATGCCCATGCAGCTGCTTAGTCTCCCAAGAAATGTTTGTAGGAGACTATTTAAAACCTCATTGCAGATGGAAATTTTTGAAAGCTACTGCCTTCTCCGCTCTGCTGCAGGAACACAAAGAAGTGTAATAGACTGGAGAGAAATGATTATTTCTTTTTACAGAACAGTACAGTTTTGTCCATGAGATAACATTAAGCAGCATTTTATAACTACAATATTTTTAGCTCATTTATTTGATTAAAGTGAGTATCGTTTCTCTTTGCTTTCCATGCATTTCCTAATATGAGAAATTTGCACATATTACGTACCTGACACTCCTTCAGCATACTATGCGCCTGACACTGCATAAGCAAGCTTGTGTGTTTGCCACTGACTTATGGTATAATCTCAGAGAAGTAGCACACTTTGGCTCCGTTTCCATATTTGGATAATGCAGATCATGATATTGACCTTTTTTGGTTAAGTACATTGAACCCATTCACAGCAACTATAATAAAAAGATCTTTTCCTCTAACCACGTGATGCATGCAAGTGCCACCACATCTTTCTATTTTTCTGTAAAATCCACTCAAATCACCAAAATACTAATTTTCCATTAACCCTACTGACTGTAAATAAACATCAGTGATAGGAGACACACTTTTATTTGCCACTTGAAAATATTCATAAACACAGCCTTATTAGCATCCAGGGAGGCTGTGTAAGCACAAGAGCCTGCCTGTAGACTTCCAAGGACCACAGCACTCACCGCCTGTGTAAGCCAGTACATGCTAAAAGTTCTAGGTACCTGATATCTGAGGCTGCTTGCTCTAAGACCTTTATCTCATTTCTGGAGTGTTACCGAGCATATTAACATTAAAAAATAACCAGTTACGTAAATAAATCAAATGCATTACTGATTTCAATTACAAAATTAACTCCTCACTTTAATAGGTATTAAAAATGCCTGCCTTCCTCTCCCTTCACCCACACTCTTCCTCAGCCTCAGTTATGAATCACTTCTTTGTTCCTGCAAAGTGGCAGAGGAACGTTACCTCCTATGCTATTTCCTTACCGTGTGTATGTGTATGTGCATAAGAAACCTTTTTCTCCTTCTCTGTTCTCTCTTGGGTCTTATTAAATGCGGCACTCTCCAGTCCCTTGTTGTGGGCAAGGCTGGTGAGGATCAGGAGGTGCTCCGTTTGGGTCTAGCAAAGAGGTTTGTGGCAGAGCTGATGGCTGCAAACAGGCAATAGTTATTCCTGGAACAGCAGAGGGAAGAAAGCATTGTGGTATTTACCTCTGGAATTTTTTATGTGAGAATGAGGAAGGGATTCTTTAATAATGCAAAAATTAAAGAAACTCAAAATGTTATCATCATTGCCTGCTAATAACCTTACAACACACCTTTTACGAAGTGTGTGCATATATCACATTTCCAGGTTAAAAACAGAAGCATAAACACCATTAAATGGAAATTTAATCATATAATACTGTTTAATGGCTGTTTTTATATTTTGGTTGTGTATTAAGCAATGTTCCAGAATTACCTATCTTCGCAAGTACTGAAAAAATTAAATCATTAAATCTATTTCACAAATGTTTACTGTGTAAACATGACAAAAAGTCTGCAAATACAGGAAATTCTTATGGGGGCTAAGTGCTTCACTTGTATGGTGGACACTCTAAATATCCACTTAAGTCTCAAAACTGTATTTTAGGAGGTACCTTTCCAAACAGGGAAGTTTGCTGAGCTGCATGTCAATGATAAGGCAAATAGGCAACCTAAAATAAATGCAAAGGCTTGTTGAAATAAATGTCCAGCTCTAGAGCTGGCAGTAAAATAAAAATGGCATTTAGTGGAATTAGGCTTTAAAATTCAGCATTTCTTAGTTGTTAAGGATACTGAGACTTTCTGAAAGTTTTCCTCTTTTCTCTTTTCAAGCACAGTGGGACAGAGTGTGTAACCCTGTGGTCCTGGCATTTAGAAAACTCCACGTGGTAATTTCGGCTTCTGGAAAATGGTGAACTATTCAGAACACAACAGAGTTTTGAAAAGCCAAATTTTCCTCTGAAATGGAAATTTCAGGTACACTAGCTGGCTGCATTGAGTACTTGGTTACCGGCTATTACAGTCTAAGTGCTCCCCCATGTGTTTGCTCTCATCCTCCTGCTACAATTTTGGCTAGAAATTCCCTACAAGCTTAAAAAAAAAAAGCTGGGGTAAAAGTCAGCAGATTTCAGGAAAATTTCGAGCTCATCTCTATTAAATACCAAATGTGTCTCAGAAAAAACCCTAGATATTTAGGGTTCTTAGTCATGGTCACACTTCTGTCTCTGGTCTTTTAGGAATCGCTCTCTGAATTGCTCCACAGGTTGATTGAAGCAGTTTAATTGCAAGATCAGGTCTGTGTGGGATGGGAGAGGTGCTAGTGGGGTTGTCGTCTCCAGCTCGGATGCCCTCAGGACTCCCTGGTGACTGGAAATAACCCAGAGGGAGTGAGGAGGCAAGGGACCATTTTCACCTTGTCTTGGGGCTCAGAGAGGCTCTCCGGGAAGACCCTGTGAAGAATAAAACCCTTCCTGCCAAGGGCCTGGTCCAACATGCCGAGCAGCAAAGAAAGCACCATAAGTTGCACACGCTTGTCATTTGTGCCACAACCAGATGTCTCAGTAGTCCATCAAAAATTAAGCCATAGCTGATAAACTTTTTTTTTTTTTGGCTGCTTTTTATTAATTATGGCTCCAGGGGAGCCACATGCATTTCGATAACAGGAGTGGAAAGTTTTCAAGTTCTGATGTAGTATCTGTTCTGAAGGAACAGAAACAGTTTACAAATTGAGGCAAAAGTGCATACTGCAAGTTACCTGACACAGCCATAGCTGAAAGGTATATATTTCTGAATTTTCTCACTGATGTTCTCCATTGATTTTTCTGAGACAGCCTAGGCAAATCATTTAAACTCGGTGCCTAAGTTTACTCATGCCTTTGATGAGCAATGTATGATATAAAGTGACTGCCTCTCACAGACCCCAGGAGTCTTTAATTTATGTTTGTAAGGTGACTTGAGCTGTTTCGCTTAAGTCTGTAACTGCAAGACATTACTAATAATTCAAAAGCAACAAGTGGCATGAATGAGCCTTGTACCTGTGGATAAACATTTAGATTTGTAGCAAACATTTTTCACCTATGAAAATAAAAGTAAAGTTTGCAACTCCAGGTCCTTTTACCTTGGAAAAGTCTTCCAGGGTCTCTCCCTACCCAGGCATTAAAAGTTCTGCTTCTGTCCTGCAGACTCCAGCTTCCCATTCCTGAGCACAGCTTTGTGGTGACTAATCCTTTCCCTCTGCACGGTATTACATGGATAATTGTGCAGATACTATATGTCTTTTAGCAGACTTAGTGGAATATCTTGCACTACCGTACAGCAGATCTCTTTTATTTAAAAACTTCAGATGGAGTATTTAACATTCATTTTTTTTAACATTCTTCAACCGATTCATTTAGGCGAATTCCTAAGCAGATGCAAGAATACATTTTAGTTGAATTTCAGGGGATACTTATTGCATGTTAAATACCATTAGGCAATTATTTAATGAGGTTTAACAAGTATGTAATAGATAGATTACTTATGACCTAGATGTGAAACCTCAATGAATATGTTTAATCAATTGGCATTCAATTAACATACATTAGGCTTTTCGTGCAGCACGGTGCCGTCTGGCTAACAGACCAGGCTTGCATACTTGTTAACTAATTGCTGTCCATAATTTTAGGTCCAATATTGTACCTGTAATAAAAAAAATAAAAATTAATTGCAAACCTGCTCCTGGTGAGTTTATTGGCCTGTAATTACCCATTTAGTCCTATTTGGTGCATCAGTATACTCAATTATCTTCTCTGCATTCACAACTGTGGGGACCTTTCTATGCCCCAGGCAGTTGTGTCCATACTTTTTTTCTGATTCAGCAAAAGAAACTAGCTAGTCCCTGATTTTGAATGTCAAGATTTTCACTGGCTATGGAAAGGTAATATGGGATTAAAGTAGAATATAAATGAACATTGCTGATGGATGTCCTAGGATGGAATTACTCTCTTGAAACATCACAAACAATCCAGAAACTCCTCTGCATCTCTGTAGTGCCACAGTTTAATTAAAGCTTAATAAGTAACAACAAATTTGTATGGGTCTTTGTCCAGTTGTATTCATTAATTTACATGTCACTTGTGCTTTCTGTTCCCATCAGCAGTAGAAAAATTGTCTCTCTCCAGAAATTGTCAGAAATACATAAAGCACTATTAAATAATGTTGAAAGCAAGCTTAGTCAGGAGAACTGATGAGAAAGGAATTAATTTTCAGCTCCACTCTAAAAGTGCTGTAGAGGCTGTGTAGCATGTGATATCCTCGGCTTCCTGTAGAGATTTGGAAACACCCTTGTCCTACCTCCATGAGTCCAAACAGCTGAACCATTTACTTCACATGGTTGAAAAGAGCAGAGGAAGGTAAAAAATATGGGTAATGCTGAATAATATTTTCCGTAAACTGGTTAATTTTGCTACAGAGACTTACAGCTACAGCTTACCCCACCCAAACTGATACATAGAGCTCTGCAACACGGTTTCTAAACGCTGTCCTTTGACCCCAGTCTAATTTCCCCATCTGACTTTACAGGCTGCACAAAGAATAAGGCAGAATTTTTGGAAAAGGGAAAATGGTTTTGTGAAGACAGAAGCCACAGTGGGAGAAGTGAGAAAACGACCCAAATCTTGGCGTACTGCTAACTGGCTTAAGAATCCATAAAATACCAGTTTCGGTTCAATTCCCCATCTTTCAAACAGGAGAAGCCTCAGTGTACTCTGAGGGAAGAGCTGGAGTGGAGGTTAAAATATTGCAGAATCCTCACACGTACTCTCTGCACATCAATTAAGACAGACCGTGTGCCAGAAGAATAGCTGTGTGCCTTTGTCCAATTTTAATTCATATCTTTATCTTGGAGTAGGTTTCTTTTTGGAAATTCTGTGACTCTGGCTAATTTGCCATGTTCTGTACTTACAAGCACTGCTTTCTAGCACCAAATCTTATAGCTCCAGGCAAACTTTGGTGTCAAGATCTGAAGGGCTACAAAGCAAGAAGATACATTTTGTTCTTTTCTTCTGCAGAAAGGACACCCTGCAAGATTAAAGTAACTGGATTTTGATCAGCATTTCCCATTTGCACTGGGCTCTTTACGAATTGAAATGTAAAAGGTCAAAGCTCCAAAAGCATTTTTCATTTCTAAAGAGGTTTGTTCACCACTGTAATTTAATAGCCATGCCAAAGCTGATAAGATTTTGGAATCTGTCCATGGCGTGTATTGATGTCACAGGTCAAAAATAAAGGCTTCAATGTAATTTATTTCTCCAAGCACAGTGAAGATAATAACTCAAGCACAGAGCAATATGTTAAAACTAAATTATATTCAATAAAGATGACTTATGCCAGTCTTCTAAAAACTAAATACACTTGGCTCAATTCGAATGTGCTCATTACTTTGGTATGGTGGCCTCCAAGAGGTACTTCGGCATTGCACAGTGGCCAATGTACAGTTCTGGATCTAGGCTGTGGGGCTTGAGAGCACTGCAAAGGGGAGGAGGTTGTTCCTCCTTTCTCTGTTGAAAATCTGACTTGAGGGAGCATTTTACTGCACTGGCTTCTCCTGTTTTGCTTTCTGCTGGATGGAATGATGCATAAGAACAAAAATTCGTTCCTGCTATAAATAGAGTCCGCGCATGTGATACAAGGGGGAGGAGAGCAGATGCTGCACACATAGCTTCAACTGGCATGTCATGCTTTAATGTGCAGTTAGGGATGGGGGAAGGGGGCACTTTCAAAACACTGGGAAGGAAAATTATCAACAGAATAGGTACAGCAGAGGCAGCCAGGTATAGCGTTTCCTCTACTACCCAAACTGCATGCCAAAGTAATTTAAAGCATCTAACACTGAGGTTCAGCTGTTGGTCCACTCTTAGTCTTTCATCCAGTGATCTGAAGGAGGAGGCGGACAGTGATGCTGTTCTCCCATGTGGATATTTACTGGACACAGGAAATCCAACATTGTCGTCAGTGGAGTGTTGAACTTCACCCATAGAGCAAAACAGAAGTCAGCAAGTTTCAGTACCAACCCCGACATACCTTTTAGCTTTCACCCTTTTTAATAACTATTTTAACACATTGCTTCTGGTTCTAAGGGTTTCTTTACATGCCCAAGAGTTTCTTTTCATGCCCAAGAGTTTCTCTGCATTCCTCTCCTTTGAGGCAATGATACTTCATTTGGGCTACTTGCTTCTGACTGGATGCCACTGGATTATTTTAGGCAGTAACTCTTCCTGAGAAATTGTCATAAAAAGGTTGTATTTGATTTCAGACAATTTCATAGGTTTATGTCATCAGGCTATGGGGTTCAGTTCTTGAGACTCTTGTAAGAGCTGAAGAGACAAACTACGCCTCCCAGCTGCAGGGCTATGGGGCTGCCCAAGCATTGGAGACACTGTCAAGGAGAACATAGGTTGCTCTGCCCATAGCCTTGGTTGAGACATAGCCCGGGAGAGGCAGCAACCCTATGATCCCAGTATGCAGGCGAATACCAAGGATGCTGCACTGGATAACCCTATAGGATCTATGATGAGCCCTAGGATCCATAAAACCGTATAACATCAGCTGGTGTGCTTCTCCGGAACTGCACTTACTTCTAGCAGCAGAATCCTGCTGGGAGCAGCAATACTGCTGTACAAGTTTGCATTGAGTTTGAAATATTTAGGTTATGTGGATGATTTAGTGACCAGCAGGAGTAGGGAAGTGATCGTGCCCCTGTACTCGGCACTGGTGAGGCCGCACCTCGAATGCTGTGTTCAGTTTTGGGCCCCTCAGTACAAGAAGGACACTGAGGTGCTGGAGCGTGTCCAGAGAAGGGCAACGAGGCTGGTGAAGGGTCTAGAAAACAAGTCTTACGAGGAGCAGCTGAGAGAACTGGGGCTGTTTAGCTTGGAGAAGAGGAGGCTGAGGGGAGACCTTATAGCTCTCTACAACTACCTGAAGGGAGGTTGTAGTGACGCGGGTGTTGGACTCTTCTCCCAAGAAACTAGTGATAGGATGAGAGGAAATGGCCTCAAGTTGCATCAGGGGAGGTTTAGATTGGACATTAGGAAGAATTTCTTTACTGAAAGAGTGGTTAGGCATTGGAACAGGCTGCCCAGAGAGGTGGTGGAGTCGTCAACCCTGGAGGCGTTCAAAAAAGGCATAGACGGGGCACTCCAGGGCCTAGTTTAGGAGTCATGGTGGTGTTAGTTGATGGTTGGACTTGATGATCTTAGAGGTCTTTTCCAACCTTAATGGTTCTATGATTTAGGCTTTAGTACAGTGTCTACACAACTAATAATTTTCAGGAATTTGTGTATCGGAAGAATTGCTTATACAGTGGTATCCAGTCAGCTGAGTGTAATTTATCTAACATCACACACCTACGAAGAGCTACAGGATGAGAGGAAGGGTCAAGTCTTTAGTTGTCTCCAGACTCTAATGAAAACAGAAACTTCTAATGAAAGTCCAGGCATGACTTCCTCTAAACAATGGGACATTTCAGCTGGGAATGACTGTGAGGAAAAGCAATCAACTAGTCTTGATTATGAAAATCAAAATGGTGAAAGACTGGTGACTTTTACCCTGCTATCACAGCTGCAATTGCAAAATGACCACTGGTACAGACTGAATGAGGCTAGAAGGAATTATAATTTGCATGGAAAGGTTTAGGATTAAACTAAAAAACAAATAAAATCCTAATTCATTAACAAAATCGACAGTGAAAGCCTGTAAGACAAGCACAGAATCAATTTCAATTTGAACTGAAGAATAAATCAGGTGCTACAAGGCTTTGATTTACAGGTCGCACATCTTCCTGCAGGATGCTGTCAACCAGTAACAACTGGTGCCAGTTTACAGGCAAGTAAACCTAAAGTCAGGGTAGGTGAGGTCATCTAGAACATGTGTGAAAGAGTTGAAACAGCAACATCAGCTTCTCCAAAATATCCTCACAAAAGCAGCGGGAGAAGTTCTCCATAAAACAAAGAACAATGCTGGAAAATGTCACATGAGTCAAGACAAGAGGAAAGCAATGGATCATGAAGCCAAAGTAGCTTCTCAAAGAAGTGACAGGAAAACACTTGATCCGCTCGCTAAGGTCCTTACTGTCAGGTTACTGCAGCTGGGGCCCCTCAGGGATTAACAAAGGAAGATTTTTAACAGCAAAAAGCAAAAGATGAAGTGGCCAAACTGGTTTTAAAAAGCACCAAACAGGCAGAAACTACATGAAACTATTGACTTTGGCAAATAAACTTCCAGCATTAAGAAAACCAACAGTGAAACACTACACAGAAAACTCAACAGTGGTTTTCTCGAAGTTGAAGTCCATCAGTGTTATTGAAATGGTGACTACTTGCTGGGATGGAAGCATGGAGAAAAACACCTGACTGCTCTGCAAAACCTGGGCCCAGCAAAGCTCTGCAAGGAAACAGCAAAATGGCTCTATGGTCACAATAGGAAAGAAACAACGTCTGGTAAACTGGGAAGGTCTTCTGCAGTGTCTTTCTCTGCAAAATAGAAGAGTTGGTTATGGTAAGCCCTGTGGGAGGAGTATCATAGTTTGACCCAGAAGACCATATGTTTACCACATGAACAAATCAAAACAGCATTGATTGTAACAACAACAACAACAAAAAAACCCTTGATAATCAACAGACCAGTCTCTAGGCTCAGGGAAGCTTCATCATATAACTTCTAGATTGCAAAAAGCACTCGACAGTGTCTGTTGCAAGTGCATCTGGGATGTCTGGAGGTGTAATACAATACAAACGAAGATGTGCCCTCTGTCAGGTGCCGCCCCAAGGTCAGGATGAACGCAGTGGCAGCTTGTTTGCCTGATGCTACAGCAACACGGAAGTCAAAGGTGAGTTCTCCCACACCTATTACTCGGCATTGCCACCAACTTCCCTGCAAGAAAGAAATAACAAGTTTCCTTATGAAATATACAATGTGCTTTCAATGACAGCTATACTAAAAAAAAATCAAATATTGTAATGACAGCATCACTCTTGTAAATGACAGCTTAGCCAACATTGAAGTGAGGACCAGAAGGCTATGCAGAACTGTGGGGAAAATACTGATAATATTCACATTGAGGACAAGCTTAGCAACCACTGCAGTAGTTTCAAACTCAAGAACAGCTTTGGAAGGTAGGGGTGACAATCAACAAACTTCTTTGCATATGTTGATAGCAACAATCTCCTGTGCCACAGAGATTTCACAAAGGAAATAATGCTGTGAATTAGAAGATGGCCATTGCCTGTACCACCTTAAAAAATATTTGGTTATTGAAACTCTGCAGCTTAGCATCAAAAAGGTCATTTTTGCTTTTTTCATTTCCATCTTAACATATGGATGTGAAAACTGAAAATCCATAGCAGATACAGGCAGATATGAAATGCCTTTAGAAGCAAATGCCATAGGTAACTCTTGATAGCAAATAAATTTCATTTCTAAAAAATCAGGGGATTACCAGATCTCAGCAATCATGCTCTCTGAAGTTATCCAACAGAGACAGTCTACTGTATCTCTTAAGGAGAAGGTCAGCACATCTGCCCACATCTGGACAGCAGAAAGAACATGTGAGGGATCTGTCTAAAAGGTCCCCTCCTAACTCTACTCGCCCTCTATTCAGAGGAGAATATTTAATATGTTTAACAATATAAGCTACATGCAAAGGTAGGCTGGATGTAGGATGTCTTTCAAAAATTGCTGGGGAGGCCTGGAATCAATGCAGTGGTGTGAGAAAAAAACTGTTGTGGTGAGCTTAAAAATAAATGGGTGGGTAGGAGGGATGGATAGAGTAGGGAGCATCTAGAAGTAACAGGGGAGGAAGGAAATAGTCCGTGAAAGAAGCATGAAGAAGGGAAAGCTGATGATAACAAAAGGCCTGAGGAGGGACAAATGCAAAGGGAAGCAATTTGGAAAGCAAAACTAGGAAAACCAGCTAAGTAGGAAACCGGTCAGCTGAGAAGTTTCAAAGGTGTCTGCATACACAGGCAAGAGAAACAGGACAAAGGAAATAGAAAAGTAATAATACTCTGCAGAAAATGAGGAGGCTCCGATGGATGAACAGTGCTGCCATGGGGCACTGCACAGTATATACAGCACACAGCAGAGCACATGCTGGAGTCAGAGCAGTGAACCCTACAGGTAAGCAAATGGACCAAAACTGGTTTTAATTTTGAAAACTCTAGCAGGACAATCTAGACAAAATGCTGAGGGCAGAAGTTCTGGCTTCCTGATGTGGCTTAGCTTGCGCAGCGGGGTCATCTCGCACACTTTTCCTCAAGGTCAGGAGGAAGCAGAGTGTTAGATCACATTCACATTATTAATGCCCATAAAGCCTTTTGGCTGGCTTCCTAGATCCAAGATCTACAAGTAGATCCGAGCGACAGGTTTTTCTGGTTTGGCTGTTGATATTACAAGACTTTTTGCCTCTCCTGCAAAATCCTTCTGGGGGTCAAGCAATGCAGAAGGGATGCCAGACTCTCTCGCAGCCCATCCTCGCAGGGAACGTGTCTCTGGTCTTACTGCTCTGCAGCTGCACAGCCTTGGAGCAGCTCCAGCCGCAAGTTAGTATAAATTTTCTATTAACTTTTAGCCTATTTCTAATAAAAAAAAACCAGCAGCGCTACTGGGTCAGACCGACTGTCCATCTGGCCTGGTTTCCTATAAAGAAAGAGGTTTAAAAAAGCTAATTGGTAGAGCTGCTTGGTACAAGGTGAGTGGAGGTGGGTGAATACACTCAGTTAAATTTCATAGGTTTCAAGACATTTGCTTAAGGGTGAAATATATTTCTGCTGTCTATTATGTTCTGCAGCAGGTTCAGGACTATTCTGCAACTAAACTGTCAGATCAATAATACTAATGAAAGTTATTAAAAATGTGTTTTTAAACAGAATTTTTTTGTTTGCTAGTCAACCAGCCACTGGACAAAAGCTTGCATCACATGGAAAGTGAACAGAAAGAGCCAGGACTCTAACAAACAGACCTCAGGAAGGATGAGAAAGATGACTAATTTTGGAGAAACTATGTAGCTCCAGAAGACTGGGGTTGTCTTAGGCAGGGCAATGGCAAAGTCCAACAGAGAGCTGCAGTCTCTTATCCGCTCTTTCTCTAGGTGCAGTTAATCACCCATTGCAGTGGCGTGGAATTCGTTCAAAGTTTTTGGTGACCCTGGCCCACACTTATAATCAGGAATGGACATTAGCGAGACTAATGTGAGCACAGCAATTAGAGTTGTCTACCCGCAGAGCCCCTGGCACCCTCCAGCACATGGGCTGTGGCTTAAAGCCCCAGCCTTAAAACTCTGTGAAAATACTCTGCTTTTACAAGTGCAGTGTGTTTGAGTGCCACTGTCCTTGATCTCTGTCATAGAGCAGGTTTGCAGACAGGGGAAGCCTTCAAAGCTTCTTTCTAGAGTCCCAGCAAACTGCAATAGATGTAAGCTCAGCCAGCATGCCCATAGTCCCCATCCACGCAGCACAGCCTAGTTATGGTGGGAACGAGGATTTCCGCTTTTGGCTTTCAGCGAGCACTGCCACTGCTGCTCAAATCAAAGCTCCCGCAATGCACTCGGCACCCCTAGCCTGGCCGAACACCGCTGCACCAGTGGAGCAAACCCCAGCAAAGTCTGTGCATCAGCTGCTGGCAGCCAGGATGGTCCATGCTGATAAACAGCATAACCATCCCCTGCACCGGCAACCGAGGGGCTGGTGACAGGCTAATGGGAAAATATCACAGGGCATAAATATAAGGGCATCCTTCCCACTGCTAGCAGCTCATTATGGCTCTGACCTATGGGGATCTGGGCTTATTTCTGTAGCTGGTGGAACTAGTGGTTTACATATAAATGATCTGATGAATGTAGCCTTGTTTTCTGTTCATGAATCATTCATGGCCTGAGCCCAGATTTGGCAAAAGCATGCATTTTGTGTAAGCATCCTCTGAACCGTCTGAGGAGTGCTGAGCTCCGGGGTGTACACACGCTGCCCATTAGGGCTGTTTGCTACACACAGCCTGCAATCAGGCAGGTAACTCTCGTGATCTGATTTTTGCCTCCTTCACTGGATGGCTTAGCTGTTTAAAACCAGGTATAAAATGATAATGCTGAATAGTAGTTTTCTTCAGACATGAATTCCCTTGCTTACCTTCAAAGATGTGTGTTTTATGAGCTGCACCTGTTCTTCAAACTTCCCTATAGATAAAAATCTTCTTTACATGCACCTGGACTGCCATTACACAGCATATTCCAGCCCAGAATGCTCAGGGTGCCCGGTCCTTCCCAAAAACGTCACATCATAGGAACATCTTCCCTGGTCCTGACACCCAGGTCCTGTTGACTTCTCGCAGTTCCATTAAATAAGCTTTGTAATACACAGTTCATGCTTCACCTTACACGGCTGTTAAAGGGTTTTATCCCCACTTCTTGCTATATAGACTTTCCTCTAATTTCAGCCTAAATTGACTCCTGGCTTATTTAAACCATTTATCCCATCACTGTTATTTCTTTTCAGTAGTAATTTTCTCCTTTGGGTGTTTGCCTCCCCATACATTCCACTCCCAGTCTTTACCTAACTAAACTGAGTGCTTTTTTCCCCTCTCAGATGAATAGTCCTTGCATTCCTCTGATTGTCCTAAATCCCCTTACTGGACCATTTACTGGCACTCTCACACTTGGGGGAAGAGAACTGTGCACACTATTCTGATGAGGTCAGACCAACCTTTGCAAAATTGAATTAGTGCTTCCCTAGACTTCTACCCTTAACTGGAAGTCCTACTTGGGTATATCTGATAATTTTTTTTCTTGAGACCATATAATTGGCACTTAATAGTTAACCTGTGACGTCCAAGTACACTCTGGTCTTTCTCATCCTCAGTCATTTCTAACAAATAGCTGAAATTCTCGCTACTGCTCCGTAAGTACTTGTCCATACATTATATATTATTGTATTTTATCCCTTTTCTATTACTTCAGTTTTCAAGGTCAGTCCTCAGTTAACAGCCCCATCCTGGTTTGCACTGATGATGCTCCTGCCATTGCATGAGCTGTAAGTGTCATTGACACGCTCATACGTTCCCTTCCAAGGTCAATACAGAAATGAAATATGTTCAGTCCCACTCCTGATCCTCGGGGATGTTTACTGGTAACCTCGCTTCAGAGTGATAATTCCCCTTTCAGTGTTTCCTGTCATTGGCTTCCCTTTAGCCAGCGCTGTACCCACTTCACAGTTCCTGTATAAATTCTCAGTGCTTTCAGTTGAGCTAATAATTTCCCATGTGGCACTATATCAAATGATGTCTTCAGTCCAGATAGATGAGATATCTTGCATTTCCTTTGTCTAGAAAAATCATTTATCTTATCAATTTTATCACAAATGGACATGATTTGCCCAGAAGAGTTTAATCGTCAACAGGATGATCGTGACTGTAACAGAAAATTGGAGAGCGGGCTGTGCTCCCTGGCAGCTCTGCTGGACACGCTCACTTGTTGAGGGGACCCTAATTTCAGAGACAATATTTCCTGCACTGCTACCCCTTGAAATGACCCACTCTGCCACCAGAGGCTGTGAATAGATGGCAACTCTCGTTCCCGGTACGGAGGCTAAAGTCAACGCGAGTGATGTATTTTCATACAGCAGGCAGAGCCCGGCACTCCGAGGAGAGGAGCCAAAGCATTTACCTGTTTTATTTTGTTTGCTGTTATATATCTATTTGTTTATTACGAGGGAAAAGGTGCACGTTTTTTACACAAAACTGATATGTTTAGTGTTTTCATTTGATGTTTTGAGCAGTTAAGCTATTCAGTGTTTTAAGGGTAGTATTGGTTCTTTATAACTCTATGCTGACAATAGGAGTCTAAGATAATGGAGCCTAAAGAGAGAGATTTTTCCATTCCCACGTTGTTTCTGAAATATGGAGTGATCAAATGCACTCAGTAGAAGGTTTCTATCAGTAAATCTTCAGTAAAAGTGCCTTTAAAAGTTAGGTAGAAAGATTGCGGAAGGGAAAATGGCTTGAAGTTTTGGTAAAAACTCACAAAAGTTTTGTGAAAATTCCTTAAAGGCACTGGAGCGGGTTGTCTCTAATTGTGATATCAAAATGCCTCTCCTGTCTCGTCATTCTGGCACTTTGGATCCATTTCAGCAAAGCTCTTAAGTAATGAGCATTTGTATTAATTGGAACAGAAAACAAACGTGCTTAAAGTTAAGCATGAGCTTAATTCTCTGCAGGCTCTGGTCTCTGCCGTGAATGGAGAAGCAGACTTCTGTGAGAGCTGAGAAACGGGATGCACTTGTCCAAATGTCATCCTCCCTGCAAAGTGCTGAAGGGGTGTTCATTAATAAAGGGCTCTGCACAGGGTCGTCTGGAATTCAGATCTGTCCCAGACAGCGCAGAGTGCTGCAATGTCGCACAGGCCTGAACACTCTGAGTCGTCAGAAATCCATGCCGCTTGAAAGAAACTGCTTCAGCCCCTCCCCATCTCAGTATTCACACAACAGAGAACCCAAGAACGAGTATTTGACTTTTCCTCATCTTCTGCACATCACTTGGCTTGCACTGTGCAGAAGAGGGAAGGGTTAATATGAGCCATGCTGACCAAGCACAGCAATCGCTGTCTGAGGTTGTGGAAGGCTCGTGCTGTCCCCCTCCAGGTGCCTGTCTCTGCCATAAGATATCCTGAATGTGCATCACAAATATTTTCTCCATTTCTCAGGTTCATAATCTTCACAAAATCCTGCCTGCTGATTACAGCCCGAACGTTCATTGTTTCCAGACCGCTAAGAAGTCCTCATCCCTCTTGGGTGTCTGGTTTTAAATTCCTGCTTGTGCACATTTCCTGAAGTGAATAGAAATATGGGACTTATCTGCACATGGGGTTGATATGATCTTCTGCAAAACCTGCCCGTGGGCAATTATGCACTGAAAGGGCAATTACACACACTGCGACCCAATTTGCATACAAAATCTAGATTATTGCCAAGAATTGCATGTACATTTTTGTGCAATATTCAGAAAATTGGGCCCCAAAGACGTAAAGCCTTTCTTTTGCTATCAAATCACTTTCTACTTCTGCAACAAGAAATGAATATATATGTCATATTAGGAGAAATATTATTATCAGAAAATGAGTATGGCCACATCAGGTCAGAGTGCAGGTCTGTCCCCACTCTCACTACATCCCTCCCAGTTGGAAGGATGAAGAAGACCTGCACGTCCCAGGGCTTGCCCAGCATCCTCTCCCAGCCGCTGTACTCCATGGCTCAGTGACTTTCAGAGTCAAAGAAGGGATTTTAGTATTTAATAGCCTGGATTATTCACTAATAAATGGATTATTCTTGCAGATAAAAATTCAAATATAGAATAAACCAATTCTGTTTGCTCACATTTGTCCATACCAATATAGCATCTGATGAGTAAATATGCCACAGTGAGCAGATTCCCTTTTCTGCCTTTGCACTTCGGCGGTGAGAGGGGAAGGAGGGGTGTGAACATGGGTGTCACTGCTGTGTCTTGTAGCATGTGTCCATGAAGACCTCTGCCAGCACAGCAGGCTGTCGGAGCCAGGTAACAGCCAGCCCTTCTGCAAACCTTCTTGTGGGGTACCTTTGGCCTTGGCTGAAATAAGGACAAGAGGCAGAAACGTCTGGTTTCAAGGCATTTCTGTGCAGGACTGGTGGGAGCTGCTGGTGGTCCTGCAGCTCGCAGCACAGCAGCAGTACCCCCACGCCAGGGCTGTGCCCCTGCGTGCGGTGGGCTGTCGAATCACCGTTTCACCCACTTTAGCATTCAAAACATGGGATTTGAGACAAGGTTATTTCATGATGTACGAAGACATCCTCTTGATAAAATAGTGAAATTTTTAGTGTCCTGAAATTTTTAGCATCCCTTCCTAGGAGACAAAAAGAGGGTGGGGGACGCGAGGAAGCCAGACAGCAAGAAAATGTTTATTTGCTTCATAAACTCCCTGTTAGCGAGGCCTAGAGCGCCTTCCTGCGTGACAGCCCACAAAACACCCGGCGTGCTCTGCATTGTCACTGAGATGTGGCCAATAAACTTTACGCCGGTAAATGTTCTCATTTAGCCAGTATATTTCGATAACCCCACTTCCCGCTGTCACAGGTATTCAGTTTCAAAAAATAGAGCCACCCCTTATAAAAGTACATTTAATGAGAGTTTAATGTTCACGCAGTAAATTTGCGAGCAGCTGGATGTGTTTTTAAGTTTCCTTGACGTCTTTTATTTGTTTAATACATGGGTCTATAAAAGCTGTTTCTCTGAGCCTGCTAATGAGCAATAGGGGACTCACAGCTATTTAAAACCTGGAACAAGGCATCAGAATGAAGAATGCAGTAAAGGCTGCTGGAGCAGGGAGCTCCAGATGTGACAAGCGGTGCTTTATGGTGCAGGAAGATGGAGCACCAGACACGTGGCTGCAGCGTCACACCAGATACGGGCTTGCTCGCAGAAGCCCAGAGCCCTTCTTTCCATCCAGCTGAACATGAGCTAACGAACTTGCCTCCTGTGGGTGCTAATGAGCTTGGCCTTTGTCCAAGTGGCACTGGGAGCCTCAGCACGGAAGGCTTAAGAGGAGCGGGGGGAAGAGATAGGACCTCTGTGAAGGTCCCTGTGAATTTGAAGTTGACTTCCACGGCTACGGCCAGGCTCTGAAACACCTCCACTGCAGAGGTCTTTTCTGTGATTGAGTCTCTGAACTCTGCGCCACGCAGGTCATCCAAAGTGAGGAATGATCCCCAAAACCATGCGGAAGGAGTGCCAGTGACCAGTGGCGCAGGCAAGCGCCAGGTGCAGGATTGGATCCCATCACGCAGCGGTAGCGCTGCAAGCCCTTGCTTCTAGGGGAGATGCTGCTGTGGAGAGCACTGGGGGTCACCACCGCCTGCCTCTGCGATCCTGCCCCCTCCTCGGCGCTGGGGATGTTGAGGCTTTACATAAGAAATAGCTATGAGAAGGCAGTGCCCATCCATGTATATCATGTTGTACAAAGTAAAGTAAGCACCTGGGAGCCTCCAGAATCAGCTGACGTTGGGGAATACTTTCCTCTGAACATTTCCCATCAGAAAGATGAAGATATTAGTTGAAGAAAAGATTTTCCTAACTTAGTTTGGTTTGAGAAATTGTTTCAGAAAAAGAAATCCTTAGGAAAAAAAATCTAAACTAGGGTATTTTTTATTGATGTCTTTGAACAAAGCATTTTTAAGTTATATAACAACAAGACATCTATTTTATTTTAAATGAATTAAAAAATGGATAATGAAAGTCTTTGGTTTCATGAGAAAGATTTTTTTACTTTAATTTCACTAAATTAATTTTATAAATCGCTTCAGGTTGATGTGAAATTATTTCTTTTTACATTTCCTTATTCAGGTTGTGCAACAGACAGAAAAATCGGTTCTTTGCACATCTTTACTCTTGAATTTATTGAATTCCTCTGTGAAGATGGAAAGGATGGGAAGCCTTGCGAACTGAGTAATTCAGATGAATAGTGTCTTCAAAGTCAATTACCACTGTGCAGAGATGATACCTACTTCTGTCTCATCTGGACTCTCCAGCTCAATTTTTGCTCTCCCCCGAACTTTCTGAAGTTTCTTTTTTTTCTTTCCCAGGCAAACTAGCGAGGGATCCCTCTGTTGTGCATATGAATTAATTACAGCAAGGAGTTTTAAAACAAGTCCCAAATCCCAGAATCGCAGTACTGCATTACAAAATAACTTGCCAATACCTTTTCACACCTTGGTCCGTACATCTTCTTTACGAGGCGGGTTACTGACAGCTCTAGTCCCATCTGGTTTGGACTTACCAAAAGGGGAGAATAGTTTAGCTTTCCCCAAAAAGCAGATGGCTGAAAGGCAGTCCAGCCCCAAGCCACAACAGGGCACCAGTCCCCCAGGATCTCCTAATAAGTCACAGCAGGTTCCTTCTTGCAGGCTATATCAATTTAAGGGAAAACACCAATAACTATGTTAATATCACGAACATCATATACATTACTGCTGATGAAAGACAAGCATTTAACTTTCCTGTGTGCTCGAAATAGGAGAGCTGACTGCAACGCCAGCCTCTGCCTGCCCAAGGTACCTTTGAGTAAGCAAAGCCATGAATTTAGAGCACCTTATCTGCTTGCTGTAACTCTCCACCATGGGCAGAAAAACACTATATTACTTCTTTCCCAGTGTTCACATCCATTATAGGCCTTCCTGTTTAGTCTGGCAACGTGCCGTTACACTTCCTATTCTCTATTGCTAGGGAGATAATAAATAAGGCCAATTATTCTTATCGGAGTTGCATTAAGAAAGACTACTTCCTCCAGTGCAATGTAAATGCCACTTTTCATTCTTACTTTTATGATTCTTTAGCCATTTATGGATCCATGTAGCTGTACTTATATCAAAGCCAGTTTTAATTTATTTTGAGATTAAAATTTTATGAGAGATTGCATCAGATGCTTTTCTAAAATTCAAATAGACTACGCCTACCACATTCCCTTCAGCTAGTAACTGTAACTCTATTTTAATAAGATATTGAATTTGTCTGCAAGATTATTGTTTTTTCTGTACAAGCCCACCCTCAAAGAAATATTTATCTCCTAATATTTGTTTCAGGTTCAGGAATTCAATGTATGGTAACTGACTGTGTCATTCTTTCTCTGATTTTCTGAGGAGCAGGACAACATTTGCATTTCTCCCTTCTTCTGGTGCTCCTCAGATACCTATAGTTTCTCAGAAATAAGTCAAGGCAAGTAAGTGGCTCCATCTGGTAGTTCCTTTATCATCCTGGGATGTATATCACTTCTCTTAGTTGGTCTATGTGTCTGTGCATTTTAAATTTCCCAAGGCTTTCCTTAATTCGCCTTATCTCTTTTTCTTTTTCTTTTTTTTTAATTTATTGCTCTCTTTTCACTTGTGTTTAAAAACAGCTCTAAACTGAATCTGGATCCACTACACAGACATACATGTCATATATTCTACCGTGTATCCCTGCGCAAACCCATGCACTTGCACAGAGGCATTCATCAAAATGCAAGCGCAGTTTTGTTCAGCAAAAGGGATGTCCCTTGAGCTGTACCACCTGCGAGATCGAATTCTCTGAGCTAGCTGGGACATCTCCATCTCAAAACAGTGCTCTCAGAAAGATGTGTTTCAGGAATGTCACTCCATGATAGCCTCTTACTGCCTGACAAGAGACTCTTTTAGCTGTAGCACATAGTCTGATGCGAGGATGTACATACCCTGTGTTGCAACACTTTCCTCTGCAGGAGATGAAGCGCCTCTTTCCAGAGAGATTGAATATTCACCAGTGCGGAAGGATGTCCATAGCCCAGCCCGTGGCCACCTCATATCCAATTCCCTGTTGCCCTGATTACAGCAACATCTGCCTCATCTTAGTGTATTCTCATCTCAGGCGGCCAAGTTGCTTCTGTCAATAAGAAAAATAAGTAGCAGAGCATCCAATGTATTATTGATCAGATAATAAATATTTTACTGTTTTTCAATAATTCAACATTGTCTTAAAAAAAACCCAACCCAAAGCCCCATGAACAATGGAGAAAATTCCCCAAGTCCTGAGAGGGCTTTGGGAAGAACGTAAAAAGGATAAAATCTGTGTTAAAAGCAGACATGCCTCTCTCATTTTAAAAAATGTTTTCAGGTTCGATAAAATAGTAGAGGGTTTGATGCACTTAATGATTTGCCTGAGATGGCTGGGAGGGTAAAATATCTTTCCTATCTCAATAATTTATCAGAAATAATGTGGTAGTGGGAAGTATACAAAGGGTTGCACCCTGATGGAGCAAAGCAGCAAGTATCTGCTTCAATACCATGTTTGCAAGTGACTGTTAATTTTTATGTGCTACCTCTTTCTTTCCTTAAAGAAACCGTGAGCTCCTTCTCGTACACTATAGTTTGTGTCAGATTTACCCCTAGGTGAAAAAAACCACTCTTCTACTTTCGATTGCAATGGACTGTAAAAGCATACACCTGGTGATAGTTTGCTGAACATTAAATACTCGAATTGCTTTTCTCAGTGCGTTTACTGGCAGAGCTATCATGCAAGCAGTGTAGCTCTTCAAAACTATAAAGATCATAGGAAATACATTTCTACTCTGAAATGCGACTTTGTAAAAAATGGCACCAGGGAATTCCATGCTTGCTGTCTTTTATCATATTTGCCCCATTTACTGCTCCAGAGGGATGGTTTCCCTAGCGCTCAGTGCTGCACAGTCATCCATATCTGATAATGAAGTTCTTTGGCTCTGAACCAGTAATCAGTCAAAACTTCAGCAGTGACTTTATTTAAATGATGCCCCCACTAGGGCAGGTTTTTGTTTACTCCCTGAAATTTCCACCAACGGTTGTGAAATGATGGAAATACTCTTTTTTTCCTTGTTTTTCTGCAAGAATTGTTTGCCTCAGCAGTATACACGCTGCAATGAAATAATAGGAAGAGGCAGATAAAGATATTCAGCCAGAGGTTTCTTTCCCAAGGTTCTTTCTCCGCTCTGCCCCATGGAGTTCATGCTACAATAAATTTTGCTGTTGCCAACCCAATCCATGCCCATTTCCAGGGAGAGCGGGGCTGCGTGCATGGATTTAGAGCCTGTCAAACTTAGGGGTGGGTTAACTCTCTAGCTGCGCTGCAGGCAGTGATCCAGGCTCCGAAGTCTGCAGCACCCTTAGGAAGGCTGAAATCACCGTTGAGGGATAGGGCTGAAACTGCTCAGCTTCACCTGAGCTCGAATCACCTAAGAAGATCTTGGGCCTGTGCTAAGGGGGTACTCGTGGCTGTTGGCGATGATAGTTTTCTGTATAGAGATGATGTGGTGCTAATCTCCCATAAAAAGAGAGAGGCTCCATCACAGGGCTGATGAAATTGGATCACTGTAAGAAAAAGAGGGGAGATTTACAGGCGTCATTCTCTGTCCTCTTCCAGTTCTCTAGGATCAGGATCACCCTTCTTTCCATGTTCATAATAAACACTTGTGTAGCTCCAAGGAGATGCCTTGACCCTGGAGGATGCTACAAAAGGCGAGTCCAGCTCAGTTCAACGCAGGCAGTTCAGCTCAGACAAGGGTGCAAGCGGGGAAGCTGTGACAGTACCGACACCTCCCATGTCCTGTGTCCCCTCATACTCTGCTTGTGTGAGCCCACGTTAAACGTTGACACTGCTGGGGCTTGGCTGCTCTTATTATCCCTTAGCTAGAACAAAGTCAGCTTTGCTCTGCCCAGCCATTCTTAGAAAAGAAGATGCTATTTCATTTTATTTTAGATGCAGACATTCAGTTTATTAATAATTATGTGAGCTACAGCAGCATGGACTAGACCTAATTCCCATGAATGGCAAGCTTATTGAAAAAAATGGCCTAGTTGGGGGATGAATCACCATTTTTGTATCAGAGCAGGGAGATTCAGATGAAATGCGTTACTGATGCTGATTCTCTCCTCGCTGAGCTCCAGTTCCTAATGGAGATCAAAGATCCCATTAGACAGATTTGATGAAGAGACAGTCCCTCATTATAGACTTCGAACAAGCTGAACAAAAACCATAAAAAAAACTCCAGGGGCACAGAACCTGGCTCTTCCTCTGGCAGGGGTGTGCTTGTCTGAAACACCCCAAGTAAAGACTTTATAAGATCATTTCCAGAACTTGCCAGAGTTCTAACTAACGAGGAATCTGTCCTGCTCTCTGACACGGATGAAGGAATGCAGGAGTAGTTCATTAGTTTAAATTAAAAATAAACAAGTGGGAAGAAAACACTCTGAAAAGGTGTCATCAAGGCATTAAGGCTGTGAATGTAATTTAAATCATCAACTTCCATCGGACACAAGTGAGAATTCAAGTATTGGAAGAACTTGGGCTTTGGGGTTTTGGGGCGGTTTTTTTGGCTTGCACACGGGGACATCAGCCGTGCTCTTCCTGCTAACGCCCAGGAGAAAGGCACACTCAGAAAGGACCAGGAGCAAAGCATCAGACGGGGTAGATGTTCATTAAAGGCTCCTATTCAAGGCAATCCTGTTCTCACTGACTTCCAGAGAACTTGCTATATCACCACCGAAGCCTGCACTTGCTGGCCAAGCAGCTAAGTCATTAGTCAAGCAGCATTAGTGTAGCCTACAGCAGCTGGGAAGGCTCTCTACTAGTCAAAGACATAATCTCCAATCCTTTCTTGGCCACTGTATAAATATGTATATATTCTGCCATGCCTTTAAGTCCCATAATAGTGGGATCCTGTAATATTGGATTAACTGACACCACAAACCAGATCAGCTAAAAATGAAGATCTGGATTTCAATGGTAAACATATTTCAAAACTTGGTGTCATTCTATGTTGCAACACTCTTCACCTTCTCCCCATTTACTCAATACTCCTGGAAAAAAAAAAACCATATTTAGAAAGTCCACTTCAACTTATTGGCCAAAATCTCTGGTCTTCATCAACAGAAGTTTGGCCTGATGCACTTTTGAGTTTTAATCTGTGGGGTGTTTTAGCTGTCTGCTAGCTTCATCTCCTCATGGCAACTGGAGGTGTCTTTCCCTGGAGAGGAAAGTCCTTACCATTTCCCGGCTCCTGCTGTTCTGCTCCTACCTGGAGAGAATGAAACAGAGAGAAATTCAGTGCAAGAAGCCTCCAATTTGTTCCCCTAGTGCAGCCCGGTGGCTGCAGCCTCAATCAGCTGCACACTAAACACTTTAGTTAATTGGCAACAAATTGGGAGATATGAGCTGATTGCAATAAATATTTTATTAATTTAAAAAAACAAAAGGTTGCATCCCTTCTAGCCCAGTTTGATTGTGCACAGTCACACATATTAATATGTAATTGCCACATCAATTGGCAATCGTGGGCTCAGAAGGAGCTCATTATGAAAAATACTTATGCATGTATCCTCAGTAGGTGTCAATCAGCATCGTGCCATTGAGATCAATGGAGCTAGGCTTATTTATAGTTAAAGCTCCAACAATTCACCTGGAAAATAAGCCCTACAGTATGTTCTCATATTTAAACTGGGCAGAAGAAGAACAGATTTTTCTCTGAATTTTTTATTTACATAAAAATGCAATTTTATCTATATCTAAATCTCACCTATGCTTAGAAACAAGTTATTATTTTTTTTGTGGTAAACCCCTAAACTAAAAAACAACTATTCAAACCCAATAATGTTATAGCTCTCCATGACCCATGTCTGCCTTCTTGGTTTCGGGGGATATATTGCAGATGTAAGCCCTGAGTTGCTGTAGTGCTGCCAGTGAGGCTCATTTCCATCCCCGGCAGTGCTGCACGCCGCACCGACACAACATGGGGAATATTTCTAGCTGGGGGGATGGGAACCTATGTTACGCTCCTTCCATCTCCTGTTTCAAGGTTTCGATGATAAAATGGAATGTGGTGTGTGACAGAAACACGTGTGGCAAAGCAATGACAAGGAGTGGTTGAATTATTCATGGGGAATAAATTAGCGATGAGTACAGCCCCTTCCCAGCTCAGGAAGCCTCTGTGAGGCATCTCCAAGATGATGGAGCCTTGTGTAGATTGAGAGTAGCTCCAGTTGACTCAACAGACTTCTGCTGAGGGGAAACCGGTATCAGGATCAGGCATGTGACTTGCAGTCACTAGAGCTGTCGCTAGAGTGGTGTTTCGTTAGCAAATGTGGTTTTCATTTTCATCAAAATGTTGCACAGGAAACCGCTGATTTCCACAACATTTTTGATGGGGAAAAGTCAAAATAAAGTGCTTCTCTCTCATTTTGATAAGGAAAAAACATCACATCATCTCCTTAGCTGACTCAATTCAGTTCTTTACTTTTCTGCATGATTCTGATGTTCTCACATTTTACAAACAAAGAACCACAATAATATCACAAAATTTTATTCTATTTTTTGTAACATTATTATTTTATGGAAAAGGTAAAAAAATTTTCTTCTCTTTGGTTTTTAATTCGAGGGTTTTCTGTAGAACATAAATTCCTTTTTCTGACAAATTTGTTGTGTGGATGGGATGAATAATTTTTCAGGCTGTGTTTTCTTCATAAGTTGTTTACTTTGACTACTTACTAGTCATTCTGTGGGTTATTTGAGTTGTCACTGAAGTCATTTTGGCTTTCCTTCTGCTCCTGGAACAGAGGACAAATTGTTTAAACAGAAAAATAACAAATGATGAACAGCAACTAAAGAAATGTACATAATTCATAAATAGTTCTTTCTGCTCGTCTTAGCGTTCGTGCACGGCACAGCCGTTCTCAAACAGCTACGCAAATAGAAAGCTGTTTGTGCAATGATGCTCACATCCCCTTCTCCGTCACTATTTGCAAACAGCAGCCTGAAAGCGGAGCAAATAGTTGCAATCAGTTGCACTGAAAGGGGCAAGATAAGGCACAGCAACAAATATTTTCCCATCACAAAGGAGTGTGATTAGTCTAATCTCATTAGTATTTTATATGATATAGAGTTCAGCTTTGTGTGAAGGCTCAGGACTTGCAACATGGTGATCTGCCTGTTAAAGTCACACATCTTAAGGTAATGTCATGAAGCTAAATTCATCAGCTTTATTAAAAGTTTGGGGTTTTTTTTTTTTCTTTTTTCAGATCTGCAGATGGGATGTGTGTTTTAGTAGTACAACCTAGGATCCCAGGATACCTGAGCCAAAGGTGCGGTGAGGATGACATTATTTATAAGGGGCTTGACTGAAGGCAAAAGAGTAGCTTGAGATGATGAAAGAACGTAATGAAAAATCTTCAGTTAAGCCATAGAGGTAGAAAAAATATCCATTGAAGCATTACGGTATTTAAGGAGAGAGTGCATAAAACAGCTTCTCAGGGCAGGAGGCTTTGCAGGAGGAGTGGAGCAGGTCAGGGCCATGGACAGTTGTGGCTCCCCGGCATGTGGGGCAGGGCAGGAGCAAGCTGGGCTCATGGCAAGGGTCCATGCAGGACTCGGAGAAGCGCCCAGCTTGTGCCAAGGAAGGGCGAGTCAACCCAACCATCGCACTCCCCAACACAACATCTCTGGGAGATTAATGCCAGTAACGATGGTAAACATTTCCCAGGGATGCATGTCTCCATCTGAATTTCCAGAAGCATTGAATTTGTCCAAGAAATAGAGCCAGACATTTCTCTTGGCAACTCCTTCATCTTTCCCACAGTGCTTTGGCACCTCTGAAGCAGGTATAAGTCATCGCACAGCCAACCAGAACAACACCGGCTGCTCCAGGCTCCCAGGACCTCACACCCAGCTGCTCAGATGGACCCTCCAGGCACACAGCAGGATCTTCTTATGAAGAATAAAGTATTTTAGACTTTTCAGTTTGACATGGGGGCTAAGGGTTTCTCCCACCATATTGCAATCTCCGTGTTGTTGACTGAAAAAGATTGACAATAGTAGCTAGATGCAGATGGATACTTTTGGGTAACCCCCTGGAGCCAGCTCCCCAAGTGACCGCACATTAATCATTTACCTCCAAGAAAGCATAAGTTTACTATTGGCTCCATTCTGACTCTTTTCTCCCTTAATTTTTCTTTTCTTCACCAGCACAGTCAGTCGCTGTACTTTTCTTCTCCTAAGCAGAGGGCCATTATTCATACAAGGTGAAACAAGAAGGGGAAAAGAAATGGGTGGCAGGAGTGCCAGGACTTTCTTATACTATGAGTCTAGCTCTCTGCAGTGTTTTATGGTAGGACAGAAAAAACCCAAACCAAACCAAACAAATCATGAGCAAACATCCTACTCCACCACTCTTCCAGCAGAGGAAATTTCCAGGGTCGGAGCTGAGTGGATGAGCTTTTCCATCCACCTCTGACGTCACCTTGCGGAGAGACGCCAAGTCCCCCGCTCTTAAATCCCTCTTTGTGTTTTACCCAGCCTAATTAAGTTGCTTAATTCCATTTCGTGGATACATTGTGGGAGCAAAGCTCTGTTCCAACAATGTTAACGAGCCTGGGTTAGAAGTTAAAGTACCCACTAATGTGTTTAAATGAGTTCTTATTGGAAGATGCCTGGCTTGTACTTTGTGGCGGTGGGACGCGGCAGGGTCAGCCTCAGGTTAAGGTCCCTCTTCCCACACCTCAGCTCTCGCTCAAGCTCCTCAGATTAATCACAGCCTGCCGAGACCACCTGAAGGAGCTGACAAGTTCCCACGTACCTCTTGAGCTTTGCCCTTCAGAATATTTTTGAACGTCAGTGATTTGGTTTTTCCTAAAACAGTTCTTCCTGGGACGTGTCTCCCTGGGGGAGAAGGGAGTTTATTGCAGCTGACCTCTCTCCTCCTGCCAAGAAATCCTCCCAGTGCCCAGCAGCTCCTTCACCCCCCCAGGATCAATTCCGCAGAGATAATTGATGGCTCCTTCATCGAGTCTTTCTTCTCTCAGTAAATACACTTCCTCGTAGCCAGCATTAGCATGGTCAAGTGAACTCTTTGCAATCAATGGCCAAGGGTGAGGAAGTTTCTCTGAGAAAAAGATTGTGTTAGCAAACTTGGAGGCTTGCTGCTGGGGCAGAATGTGAGGACTGAAAGGAACAGCATTCGGCTTCTCTCGGGCCGTTTTATTCCTATACTTTTTGTGTACTTTGCATAATAATGCAATAGAATTGACAAAAGATTTATTCCTGGCGCCTATAAAATGACACAATACAATGAGTTTTAAATGGAGAGGAGAAAAAAAAATCAAGAGAAGAGGTAATTATGCGGGCTCTTCTTAAAGTCTGTAAATGTTATGGACAGAAATTCAATTAGTGCAGAGGAAGCTGCAGAAGCTTTCTTTTTTTTCTTTCTTTTTTTTTTCCAAGCCTTTTAATGTCCAGGCAACAGGACGTATTTAAAAGACGCCAGTTGTGCCTGTGCATAAGCGTGCAGGCGCATATAGGCACATACATCTGCATGCGTATAATTGTCACTGTTCTTCTCCTTTATATCCACGCACAGCTGTTCTGTTTTATGATGGAGCACCACTTGCTTAAGTAAAAATATTTTTATAGATTATGTATAATCTTAAACTGGTGGTGCTCAACCATGGGCTATCGTCTGTACATATAGTTTATATAAATCACTAACTCTCACACAGCACATTTTGGTTTGAAGTACATGCTTGGACTGAAAAGGAGTTGTTTATGTGAGGGCTGGGCACCCAAGCCTTTTATAGCGTGCCTTGCTTTTTAAGGCCCTATCAAATTCTCATCCTGAATTGCAACAGTCCCCAGAGAGGACTTCACATGGGTGTTTATTCTTTCGGAAAGTATTTTTGAGGCTTTACCTTGTCTACCTGCTGATATTTCCTCTCAGGTACAAAGCATCATCAGCTCCCACACAGCCCCTCATGGAAGTGAAACCTAAACATGGGAACTGTTATTGCTATGATTTAACATGTGTAGCTGGACAAAGCAAAGTGGTAGAGCAGCCACCTCACCCACAACCGATCGGAGAGCCCATAGGGACACAAGCACTGTCCCTGCACCAGCTGCCTGTGCCAGGGATGTGCTGCCCCAGTGGCAGGTACGTGTCCACCACCAGGTCAAACTTCCCCAGCTCCATCTCGACTGGCTTGCCACTTCCTACAAAGGGGACACCATAAAACAGAAATGTTGCTTTACTCCTTCTGTCAAGAGTATGAATTGTCTCGAGCTGAGAAGGGTTTTGCAGAGCTGTAAACACCGTGCTGGCTGACCAGAGGAGCTGGTGCTCCTGCAGAGCATGCCTTTGCCCACTGGGCTGCAACACCAGCCCCTGGACACAGCCAAGCACTGGGTGTGTTTTTCTGAGGCTTCAGCTTTCTTTTGCAGAGGGACCTCTCCAGGAGACAGTGCTTTCTAGGGTTGCAAGGAGCTGTGGAAAAGCTGGCTTGTTGCCTATATGCATGCTTAGCCTCGGCACCTTCTTGAAGGACATGTCAGTGAACTGTGTACATGAGGATTTGGGGGCTGTGGCCATCATGAGACTTAGCGAGGCTAATGAAATGCTCAGGCATCACCAGCTTTGCTTTCTGAAGGTCTGCCTCACTAGGGACAGGCCTAACAGTAGACAATCTTCTCAATGCTGTGCCTGCAGGCAGCTAATGCAAACCAAGAGCACCATCTACTGTTGTGTGCTGCAGGATTATCTGTTATTGACGTGCCTGGGGTTCGCTAAAGGGGCTGTTAGTACAGTCAGGTTTCTTGATTGTTGCAGTGAATGTTGTTCAATAGCTTATTAGAGTTTACTAATAAGGAAACCTCACGGAGGAATGGATTTTTCTATTCAGCACTTATGCCACGTGCGAAACTCAGCGTTTCAGGGATGCAATGAGCTCCTCCTAATTGCACACGGTGGAATACCACAATAAAGTTAATTTCCAGGGTATGATAATAAACAGTATGGACTGTACAGCCTATTAAAAGGATCATAAAACAAAACACTGGCTTGCATTTTTTCAGTGGAAGTAACATGTTTGAACAGCAGCAGAAGGAACATGTTGTCCTGCACTATGTCAACTTCGTACAAAAGAACTTTTATAAAAATAGTGTATGAATCACATGGCCCAAGGGCTGGGTCCGTCATCACCAGGCTGTGCAGAGTGACCTGCCCTCAGCCTGTGAGCAGAAGCACTTGCTTGCCATAGCTGCTCCTCCCCAGGCATTTTTCCACAGATACCCCAATTTCTCAGAAAACCCAATCTTTCTCCAGAGCCCGGGAGCGGGACAAAGGCAAGAACAAGTTACAAGGCTGTGGTCCACGCTTCTGACCAGACAGCAGGTTGGCTGTTGTTCACCCCACCAAGCCAGCCACCACAGCCACCCACACCAAGAAGGGTCCCTTGTCCCCCACCAACACCCACACCCAGGGTGCTGCACGGGGACAAAGTGACAGCAAGCAGAGTCAGACTGAAACCTTGCAGTGTGCAACCCCCCATTCGTGAGCAAAATCTTCCCATGCCTTCAGATCTATGAGTGATGACTTTTGATTACTTTTGACAATACTTTTACTTTTTTGACAGTTTCTTTGTGGGTCTTTAATGTATTACATAGGCAGGGGCTTTTGCAGGGCATGGGATTTCTAGCGCTTTTTTGGGAGGGTGGTGTTAGTTTAGTTATTTGTCCTGGTTTGATTTTTGCTCTGATTTGCCTGCGGAGGAGGATGCTATTTATTTATTTATAGAAGTGGGGGGTTTTGTCCTTAAATCCACAGTGGTGTTTTTAATTATTTCTGGTGGCTCATAGGGGCTTTTGCAGCCAGTGAGCAGGTGAGTGCCTGTGTGACCCCATCACGTAGGGAAGGATGGACAGGGGATGGATGGGCCCATCCTGCTCCCTTTGATATCTTTATTATTGACCTGAAAAACCCCTGTAACAGCCCTGGCTGTGAGTCCCTGCTGCAGCCACAGGAACAGGAGCAAATCAGAGGAAGAACTTATGCCTTTCTTGGTCACCACTAGACCACATCTGCACCCCATTTTGGGCCACCCAGTAGAAGATAAACTTCAGCACAGGCACGAGCATCACGGCACTGATAAGAGGCACTCTGCAGCTGGTAGCGACTGTTGCCATTTTGATTCAGTAGCGTTTTATACCCACTTTGATTTTGTGTAATAAACAGCCAAGGCACAGAACAACTGGCCTCATTTTTACAGGGACACTTTTAAACCCTTCCCTGCCAGATCAAGAAATGCATCATTTGCAGTCACAGTTATCTCAAATAAATTTGTTTTGATGCATGCTGTCACAATGAGGGTGGAGGCTGAATCCCAAATCTGAAGAAACTAATTTGCTTCATTTTCTCTTCTTTTCCACTTTGCAAATGTCCCACGTTTCAGCAGTTCAGAAAGCGGCTATAAGTGCCGGGGCCGGGCTGCGACCGCAGGCGTTTTCCTCCCAGCCCCATAAATCTCTCTCCATGCACTCTCATTTTTCTTGCCGTTGCTCCCACATCCCCCATGGACACGGAGCGGTGGGGTCTGCCACGGAGATGACCACTGCCAGGGACCAGGCTGGGCTCACCAGCTTCATGTGATTTGTGACTGGTATCTGCAGCACGATAGGGCACTTCAGAAAGCAATTGCTTCTTTTTTTATGCGTTCTTAGAAAACAATTACCAGCAGGAGTGATGAATGCACTTCTAATTATATCCTCGCTGTCTCATCCCCTCCTAGTCGTGAACTACTTTAATAGCAAAGGGCATTCAAGAAAAAATTTTGGTTTCATTCAGTGATGATTAACCCAAGGGGAGTGTTTCCACAGCTGGTTTATTCTGGGGGGATTTTTGCAGTGTCCAGGGCAGATGTGCTGAGGATGGAGACCCAGCAGCTGGACTGAGCCCCCAAAATGTCTTCCTGTTTTTTTGCATATCAGCTGTGTCACCACTCTGTGTAGCACTGTCATTCGCAGGTGGTATTTTGGGTGGTGTAGCATTTGGATGCACACTTTATTGCTTTCACTTGCAAAAGTAGCTCCTAGCTCAAGCAGAAAGGATCATGTAGTATGATATAGGTGAGACAAACTAGCGTGACCTTTTAAAGCAAACGACTTGCCCGTGCTCTATTTTGACCGTAGTTTTTAAGAGAAGGGTGAAAGACACCTTTCAGATGTTGCCTTCTTGGCTAAAAACAGTTAACTGAGGACTGCCAGTGTTTATAGAGGAAGCCTGATCAAGTACCTGATTTGGAAGACGTGTCTGCTTCATCCAGCCTTGTGGGTCTGTTAAACAATCCCAGAGAAACCCCAAAACCATGCATTTTTTAGAAGAGATCAACAGACCAGCTACCTGTTCCAGCTGTTAATCTGAAAGCAAACAACTCTGCAAACAGCAGCAGTGATGGATCAGTTCAGTCCTAGTTTCCTTCCAAATTCCTGCAAAGATTTCTATCCATCTCGTTCTAATTGGCCTTTGCTGGGCCTGTCTTTAGTTTCTCTTAGTTCTTATTTCACCTAAATCATTTGCATTTCATAAAAGCGCTGCGATGCACCGTGAGCCTGCCTTTCTCATGTGCAGCTATTGAATCAGCTTGCTATTGTCTCAAAGTACTTTTTTCCTCCTCCCTCCCGAAAGTCTTTGAGACACATATAATACCCTCTTTAAAATGGCTCATCATGGATGTATCACCTGAGGATCTATTTCTAACCGAGATTCGCACTGAATAAGCACTATCCTTGATAGAATTTTTCATGCATTAGATTGGAAGCAAGCATTGATCAGCGCAAGTTAAAATAACACTAAGCTACATAATATAGAGCTCTGTTTTGTAATTATTTGCAATACTTGACGATAAGCTTGAAAAATAACATTTCTTATCTCATCAAGTGTGACCTTCTCCATGTGCCAAATGCTGAGCAGCTTTTCTATGAGGGTTTCAGACTTCCCTGCAAAAACAAGTAGCCCAGGCAGTCTCGGGAGAGGGCATGTTTTTGGGTGCCAGAGAAAAGTCACCATTTCTAACCTGGGAGTGCAGAAGAAAGGGCAGCTGCAGTAATTTGACATGATACCCCAACCTTTAAGAAATGTGGGTGCACAAAATAAATTTAAAATGGGCTAGTATCTAGATTGCCAAATGCCAGCAAATAAATTGAGCTTATTCTCAGCTTTGGTAAAGGGCACAGAGCGAGGCAAGGTGGGTTGTGATCAGAGACTACTGTAAACCGTGGCTCCTTGCAATGGTGCTCAGCGATCCCCAGCAGCAAACACAACAGGGACACCGTAACCCTTCCCTGCATTGGGGTGGGCTGAGGGTGCCTCAGCCGCACACGGCTGTCAGAAAAGAATCTTCACATCTCTTTCTTAAACCCCTCTGATTACAGCTCTGTGGTGGCTGAGGCTACGACCCCAGCTGTTTTGCCATCACTGAGGCTGACTCAGTATAATTTTAAATCTATTATCTAAAATACATAGCACACTGTCTCTTCTACTATAATTGAGATTTCTCTTTTCCTCTGTGGATTTATTTTTTTCTTTAGTTGGCTCATGGCAATCAGATAGATCGCTTCATCTTCCCAGGAAAGCTTCCAGTTCATTAGAACCCCCCTTTTTTTGTTCTTTTTCTTTTTGTAATTAATGTGAGTCACAGAATATTTTATATTTGGAATCATGTTATTTGTAGACAGTAGTCAAACATGTTCGGTTAGCAGCCAGATGCTAAGCATATACAGCAGAAGAGTGAGATGAAAGGACGTAGGTAAACAGGGAAGACGCATGCTGATTGTGAGACTGACCCCCCATCCCTCTGTGTGCTGCTGTACTTGCTAAAATAGATGCCAGCATTTGCGCAGCCTGAAAGGTAAATGAAAGCCAAATTCGGCTGGAAACCAGAAGTAATTTGGAGGATAAATTTTTAATTAAAAAAGCAGTATGGGATAGCAAGTTTAGAAGGATTGCTCCTAAAAGCTTAAGGCTCTGTTTCTCTGCCCTCTATCTTTAGCTTTTTTTATTGATATGGAATGAGGAAAGAGCTTTTTCTGGGTGTGTTGTAGGAAAGCACAATTCATGCTATAAGCATCTTTCTCATTTCCATCCAATATTACTGCTATGCCCCTTGAAAGTCTGCAAAAAAATACAAATAGAGCAGAAAGAGGCTATCTGCTCACCAAATTATATATTTCAAGCAGAGAGCATGTGAATCCAGAGCTGTAATAGCTTCTAATTATCTTGTGGGGTAATTTAAATTAGTCCAACTCTTATTTATGAGTGTGACATTTATTTCTTTGTATTGCAGCCATTCTTAAATGCCTTAACGCGGGATCAATATAACTTTGTACCAAGCCAGACCTGCACAACATGCTACTCCCCAGAAAGCATTTGTTTTCCTAGCCAGGGCTTTTTGCTTGACCCACCTGACAGCGAAGAAGTGAAGGATAGGGCCCAGCAAGACAGTATTTGCTTCCTGGCTCATGGCTGCTTGCCTGCGCGAAGCTCCTGGTGTCCAACCGGCCGTTTGTGCAGTGATGCCACCAACTCACCACAGCATGTGTGGCCTTTTGCCTGGATGGAGATAAATAGGAGAGAAAGAGGACATGGGTGTTGCTGGGTATATCAGTACCGAGTGCACGGAGAAAATGTAGAGCTGGAAATTTTGCTATATATAAACTAAAATAATCCCACTTCTACTCACTCATTGCAAATTCACAATGTATATCTACAGGACAGTGAATACGTTTTGAACCCTTTCTTTCCCTTTATCTTGCTGTTCCAATAATCCAGCCTGGTAGATATAATGAGCCAAGAAGCATCTATGTGGCGCTCTACAGATTTTCTTTCTGCAGCACCGATGGCAGGTGAATGAGCTGCTTTGCAAATTGCGTCTGCCTGTGGTTTGAAAAGTTTAAGCTTTTGATTTGCTTTGTGTAGCCACAAATGGATGGGATTAGTAAAACAAATTACTTCCGTGCCATCACGTGATACAGACACTGCATCTCAGCAGAGGAAAGTATAAGTAATGGTTATGGTAGGAGAATAATCTGAAATTGAGTCTTCCCTAAGGTATGTGGTGTTGGAGACTGGAAGCTGTTACCTGTGAGAAAGAGATCAACACTGAAAAATCTTTTTAGAGGAATTTCTTAGATGACAGATCCCTCTGCAAGATGTCACAGTCAGAAATCTATGAGATTTGGTGCAACACTAATGTGGTTAGCTGATGTTTTTAATCACTGACAATTGTATGGGCAGAGATAAAGTAACTGAGGTCTACCCACTTTGAAATAAAGAAGGGCTGGAGCTCCATCCACTCGCCACTCATTTTTAGAGGATGCAAAACTAGGTGAATATAGACATCATTATTCGTCTTATTTTTCTGGGTCATTTGCCTCTAATGCATTTTATGGTGAGATGTCCATGTGCACGTGACATGTTTTGGTCCAGATTCATGCTAAGGGAAGTGCATGAGCTTCAGGATGGTCAGGTCAGGAGTGAACTCTGAGCATTTTGTAGCAGACACTCCATTCAAGGCATTTGCTATGGGTAAAATCTTGTAAACATCCTCGATACTGAACAGAATATATGCTCAACCTACCTGGATGGAGGTTACACAGACAAGTTCTGGGGATGGAAATGATGCAGCACCCAGCAACTCCAGTACAGGGGTCACTTGGTGCTGCTGACACCAGCTTCAGTTTTGCAAATCAGCAGACGAGTTCCTGAATGCCAGGCTGGACCTGCCTCCAAACAGCACTAGACAAGCAGGGAAGTATAGAGGTAGGAATAAGGCAATGTGACCTCTTTAAAAAAGGATTAAATAAGAAATAAAAATGTTATTACATTGCTCTCGTGTACCTACAGATGACAAGTACCATTAAAAATCCAGCATCTTTACAAACTCAGAGACCAGTGTTATCTACCCTGGTCTCCTCTCCCAGTACTAACTCCAGTTACACTGATGGAAATTTCTCTGCAATTACACATCTATGCCTATCTGCAAGAATGGAGCGGATTCTTTTGAAACCTTGGGGTACATAAATCAAATGAGGGAGGCAAAAGCGGTGCTCGAGTTTGATCTGATTTTAACAGATAAAAATCAGAGCAGCTCCAGCCAAGCCAGGAGCAATGCACTGAAATCAGATTAGCAAGTCGGAGAGCAGTAAGTCCAGAAAGTGTCCCTAGAGGACATTTCACAATGCCCCTGATGCTATTCCCCAGCGTTCGCCTCAAAAGCACTGCAGTAACGTCCTTTCTGGCATAGGCAGAGATGTTAGAAAGCCAAGTGAGTGTGGTTAGCTAACACTGACTGTCTGGTCTTAATATTCACCCTCATTCAGTGGCCTCAGAGGACAGCTGATACAGCACATGATTAGGCATGACAAGCTGAACATCAGAGATGAACAAGCTTGTTGATAAAGGACAAGCAAGCATTATATTTTAATGAAATTAGCATATCAAAATCTTGTTCTTTCTTTCAGTAGCCCATATTTCTGGAGAGGGAGGAAGGAGATGCAAAGCAGAGGGCTCTTTTGCATTGTAACATACATTTGTGTCTCTAGTTGGTTGAAGTTCTTCATCAGAAAACTTTATTTGAATCCATAAGCAGCTGCAGCAGAAGAATGGTTAACAGGGACACGTGGCAGTGCTTTAAGTCTGAGGTTGCAAACTTCATACAAGGTCTCTCTTTTCCCTTTTAATTGCAGGGTATATACAACAGAGGCCACTCACTGTCAAGACAAAAAAATATATTAGCAATTCCGCCTCAACGTTACTGCTAAAACATCTTAGGCATGTTTTGCTGTGGCTACTTCAGGAGAGGAGCAATCTCTGCTATTTGAGTCCTGTGGCATAAAGCAAAGGCTGCTGGAAAAAAACCAAGCCTGCCAGCAAACATTTTTATGACTATCACCTTTGTTTTCAAATCCTGTGTGGCATTAATTTTTTTTGCCCATAAAAATTACATGTATGGAAGCAAAGGAGCTCTGATGAGGATTTGCTCTTTCTCTTACGAATCCAGATGGCTTCACAGCTCAAAGTAAGTTGTAAAGGACAGGCAAAACGGGAAAAATTCTTGCTTTTGTGACTTCTGCCTGCAAGAGCCTGAGGGGAGGGAATGAGTGGGTGGGGGGAAGTTATTGGTCCCATTAACTAATCTGCCAAAACTACCCCTATTATACGTACTTTTTACCCTCTCATCTACTCAACACACAAAACTACGAAACGTGGCTGATACAAGCTCATGTCTTACCAGCCTATCTTGACAATAGGCAACCTTGACATCCTACAAGTAATTTTAAAAACTGTTTAGAGTCAAGATTGGGGTTTTTAAATTTATTTTTAGGTTATCCATTTAAAAGAAAACAACTGTGAATTCATTGTGTTCTCCAGGAAAGAAAGCTATCTGTTTCCAAGGTTAGGTTTCTGAGAGCTTCGCTCTAGCTGTATCCTAATGATATTTTTTAATAAGAAATGGACCCTTCAAAGCTTGAGATAGAGTCATTGTTTGAGCTAAAGCCCAGCAGCCATCGCTACCGAAAAGGAATTAATCCCATCGACTTTCAGAGGGAATAGGTATGCCAATCCCAGTAGCGTATTATGAAATTTGCATTGTATGCCCGGTTGCTCCCTACATAAAGGTAGCTTGTGATATTTTATTCCTGTTTATTTAAAGGAATGTCTAAAGACAGACATTAAGAAAGATAAATGATGCACAAAATTTGAATGTTTATTTGGGTTGCGGTGATACAATGGTACCCATTGCTGCCTAAAGAATGAGAGGCAAGTTTTGCAGGGAGGTATAATACATCTTCTGTTAGACAAACAAACACTGATGTAAGCAAACCAGACACACACATATTACAAACAAAAAGGGCTATGTGCAAACCATGTACCTCCCTTTCTAGGAAATTTGCAAAGGCAAATGGATGCACATTTTCCTCTTTTATTCCAACATGGCCCTTTTCTTACTCTTTACAAAGGATCTGCTAAATTTATTTACCACTGGATGTTTTAGCCTGCTGCTTGCTCCTAGCAGAGCTGGGGTGTCTGGGACTTGCACTTTAAAGCATTAATATTGCTCTCTGATATGCTGATGGGGTTGCAAAAAAGTACTCTGGTGAAGGCTAACTGCTATCTGCTCAGAATTTAAACGTGGGAATCAAATGCACAGTGGGATGCACCAGCCATAAGAACTGTAGACAAATCTTCGAGGTCTTCCCGTAGACATGCTGGGAACATTTTTCCACTCAGCCTTGAAAGAGTCAGGATTGTTCCAAGTCATCCAAGTAAAGCTAAATTGTTGATCAGCATCCAGAGCAGACCTGCCTGGTCGAGGTTGTGAAAGAAAAATGGCTTTATTAGGGCCTGTCAAAGCATAAACCTGATCCCATGCTGAAGACACTGCTTCACTGCCTGTGATAAAGAATCTGTGTGTAATGATAGGTTCAACCCCAGCAGTAAGATAAATAGGCGGCAGAGCCTGTCTGGGTGCACACCACTGTCAGTGCTGGTTTGGCCTGGATGTGTCCTCATCGGGGAGCCACTGGGGGGGACACAGTAGTTTCAGCTCTCAAAGCAGCAGCTCAGCTGGGTTTTAAGCTTCTGTAGACTCCTACAGCATGAATTTTCCCTTTGTGCACCAACACCATGTTTCACCAGACCTGCTTGCCTGCAGCATCTCCAGGCCACTTCAGCATACGGGAGAGGTGCACCTACAGAGCCGTCCTCGCTCAGGTAACACAGGCACTGCCTCCAGGGAGATGAGAGTGAGCATCTGCAGGATTCGACCGCGGCATGCTCAGGAGCATGGCCAGTGCTATGTCAGACTCCTGAGAATAAATGAGTCTTTGTGTAAGTCAGGGACCTCTGCACTTCAGAGGGGAAATGTACGCAAACACCCCTGGAAAAGCTGCTGCCCTGCACGGAGCAAGCTGCACTTCCCAGAACTGCTTTTTTTTCCTTCCATAAATTCCTCTCCCGAGTAGCTTTTCTACAATTAAATGAAGCATTTCAGGGCATGGGCAAGTGCTGTCCTAGAAACTCGTCAACTTCTGCTATTCTTCTGACTCATCAAGAAGGGAAAATTAAAAGATCACAAACTTAGAGTTGAGAGAAATGCAAATATAACTATCAAAACCTTGTCTTGCTTCTACTGGCCACTAAGACTGGGTAAGGCGAGATAAGAGGTGTAATGGTAACCTTGTGCCGGTTTCTGTCTACTGGGGTGTTTGGATGGTGTCCAGATAGAGAACATCAGATCTGTAGTCTTCTTATCAGAGCAGAAATATAGTTCAGACCATCCTCAGTCCAATTCTGCAAAACTGAGAGGCAGGAATGTTCCACTCAGTGCCAGGTGTGTCCAACGAACAAATTGCATGATGTGCGTTTATTGAACTAAAACTAGAGTTTCAAAATCTGGTCACTGAAAGGTAACCGTGTGTTATATCTTGCGCTATTGATGCTTCAGCAGGGAGTACTCTCTAATTTTGTCAGGGAGGAATCATTCAGCCTGGTACTTTGGGACCCAAAGTGATGTCAAGAATGCTGTCATGCTCGAAGTGTATCAGCACGGACAGACACAGACAGCAGCCTGTTATCACCATCTCCTCTCCCAAACGGACAGATAGGAGACAGCTCTAGGCCAGATAATCCTAATAGTCACGTTAGCATGGCGTGGAGCCCAAGGTAATATGCCAAGCCTCTCAGTTTATTCATGCATTGTTTATATGTGTTTGTAATCTTTAAATCATAGCTCTCTCCCATACTAAAAGATCCCAAACAGATGCAACAATAAACCGAAATTCAAGACAAACAGATTGTGAGGCAGAGAGACAGAGCAGAAAATAGTACTGATGAATCACAAGTACTGAAACAAAATAAATGAATCAGTCCTAAATAGTCTAATTAATAAAGGTTAATTTATTTACCATCCTGGCTAACCTGGTATCTCTGAACTCATCTAAATTAATGCAAAAGGAACACAGCACAAAAAGGGCAGCAGTAATTGGAAAGCCTCAGTAGATACATTTTCCAGAAGCTTCTTTTTCCGCTACATAAAAAGCATCCCAGGTTCATTAGTACATCAGTGTGGTCAAGGTGCACAGACATGCTCGCTCACATCCTGATTGGCAGCAGCATAATTAAAAGGATGTTAATGGATTAACTCTTTCTGAGTTAGACACAGCTCTTTATTCTCTTCCCTCCATCATGAAAGGCACCAGAGATGGTCACCAAGATGAGCCCTACCCGCACATGAAACGATACCTCCATTTTACCTAATGGAGTCTGCAGGGAAGACGACTTCATCACTCCCAGCAAAATGAGCCTGGGACACTTACAGGCTGAGAAATAATTGTTTACTGAGCCTAACTACAAAGTCAGACTGTAACATGCTACTACTTTTCTTCATCCGTATCTACCCCCAACTAGTACATAACGTTCAGTATCTGAATATGTGAAAATATCACTGCACTTGCTAGCTCACTGTAATTGTACATGCAGTTCCCTACAGATGTGCCATACACATCAGTCCTCCCCAAAGCACAGAGCCCCCCAACCCTGCTGTCTTCTAAAACAGTCATAAAATTCTTCCTTAAGACTCAAAACTTAGAAAGAATAAGGAGTTGCATGGTTCACCAGGATGAGGTTGATGCACTTCAGGATGGTACGAGGAGCGCTGGGGGCAGCTGCAGGTGCCCCATTCCTCCCACCACCCCATAAGCTGTCCTACATGTGGTTCATGCAACAAAAAACATTGCCTAATACTTCAATAGCATAAAGAAAATCTAAGTTTCGTGCTTTCCATTGCACCATTAAAACACTTCAACATGTGCTGCTAGGTAAATTCAAGGTTCCCACAAAGCCATGACCACTTTTAATTTGGGGGCTTCACTAGGTTCTCCCCTTCCATTTTGGCTCCTTGGTATGTGAGTTATAGGACTGATTTCTAATATACTTAAACAGGAAAAGAATTACCTAGAAGGTCTACAAAGACTGTTTCATGTTGTTGATTTCTGAGTTTGTTGGGGATATCCTGATACGGAACTTTTGATGCCCCTTCGAGCTCCACATGCTGATGTACTCCCTGTGGCTTCCCCAGGAGGTACTTTTGCCTTCCATCAGGAAGGAAAGATGTGGCCCTCACTGAAAAGCTTTAATAACAACCTATGAAACGTGGCTTGAAACATGGAGTTAAAGAAACCTAATGGGTGTAAAAAAGTAGAATCTGAGATTATACAGCAGAGCTATGGTCATAAAGTTACTAATTTTCATTTTTTTTTTTTTAAGAGTCCTTCTGGATTACTGCCTCCTGTACACTGTAGGTGGCTGTGTTTCATTTCTAAAGGCATAAGTGGCTGTCACTTTAGTAGTAAGTAACTGTGGGAAACGGTAGGAGAGCACATCAAAATGTTCTGTTTCTGATGGGCATGTGTATTTTTCATTACTTCTTTCCTCGACAATTCTGCAGATGTTAAGGAATTCTGTCCTCTTTCAGAAGAATAAAAAGGACACTTAGGACTGTATTTTTCTGTTTTTAAAGAGATTTTTTTTTTTGAGAGAGAGAGATAAGTGCAGTTTTTGAAAATGAAGATAGCTTGCCACTCTGTCTGAGCAGACCTGGGAGCTCTGATGTGTCACTGGAGAAAAGAGCAGAGCAATTTGGGGAGGTTTTAAAGGTCACAGCTTAACTGAACTGTAATTGACTTTCAAACATTGATCCATTATTATTAGTGTTTGTTTAAAAATCAAAGGTTATGTGATTTGAAGTTATTTTGCTGCTTTCAGAGGCTGGAAACCCTCAGTTTGACTCCACTAAATTTGGTCATTCCACCAAGACAAAAAACTTTTGAGAAGCTTTTCTTCCAGTAATGCTTTTCTTCCCCTGCACTCCAGACTTAACTTTTCCATACCCAAATGCCTGTGGAGACTTTGCTTAGCTCTAGAGCAGCTTCTACTTGGCTTTGGTTTCTTCATTATCATGAGTACTACCCGTTAATATCTTCCAGCTTCCAAATGTAGAAGACAACCCTGGTCAGAAAGATTCTTCATGGTTACTAGATGTCACTAGAGGTAAAACAGCTCCTTCCATGCTTTCAGTGTTCAGTTATATTGACCTGTGAGAGGCAACCATGAGTTGTGGCAGTAGCCACCAGAAGGTCCCAGGCTTCCATCAAAAGGGTAGAAACTCTTTCACATTTAATTTCCACTGGTCCAGATGACTTTATTGCTGACATCTTGAAAGAACAGACACACCACAGCCTGAGTGCCCAAGCAGGTTAGTGAGAAATCATTTCCAATTGCTTATTCATTGACTACTGCAGGGAAGAAAGCTCCAGATATTTCATTTGATGAACATCGTTTAATCCTTTTTTTCAATTACCAGGTAAATAAGAAAACAGACAGTTTAAAAAAATGTGAATAACTCCATTATGAATTATCAGACCTTCTTGGAATAGAATTGTGATTATTAGCCTCAATTCTCATCTCAGCCTGAGGCTGACGAAGTCAACATCTTCTTAACCTTGAGCTTATAAGAAATCCATTCAGTTGGCTGGACCCACTGGGGTTTGAGTCTTTAGGAGGTTAAGTTTTCATAACAAAAATTATGGTGATATAAACTTCAATTTCCTTTTTTAAAAGCAGCAATTTTCATATAAGCACATGATTCCACCTGGGACTTGAAGAAAATGGCCAAATGTTGCAGAAAAGCTATGAGCCACAGTGATTGACTACAGAAAGTGTATGAAGCTCCTGGGACATTACTTAAAAAATACAGCCAGGTATTGAGCATAATTGGTACTAACATGTATTAGTCCCCAGTGCAGGGACTGGTTGTGTTTGATTCTGCACAGTAGCTAGCACAAAAAGGTCCTGGACCTGAGGCACAACAGTAGTATAAACAATATAAATAAATTGAGCACTGACCATATGGGACCAAACCTGAAGCTAGAGCGAGACGAGTTGATCTGCTGTGGAGGATGGATCCGTGCCAGCATATGCTGAGGAAATGGCCCAAGATCCGATCATGTTTGTGGGAACCAGATGGTGGTTTATGATTTTTTTTTTTTTTTTTCCCATTTAAAGTTCCTCAGACTGGCAAGGGAAAAAGGGAGGGAGGAATGCTGTGTTGCAGCAGGTTGGTGGGTGGTGATGTGGAGGGGGGAGGAAACAGTAGCATTTTCCTAGCTTTGTGGAGTATGACGTAGAATGAAACAGCGTTACAGACTAACCAAAGTGCTCGATACTCTTGGATATGAATATATACTCCTATTATTGGATAGAAGCTTTTCCATCTTCTGTTCCACTGAAGCCAACACGGGACCTGGCTGGCTTACTCCGGCTATGGGTCAAGTCTAAGTGTCCTACCTGTCCATCCTGTGCCCCTCCTCATCGGTGGCTACAAGGAGACTGCTAACAAACGTATGAGCCCATCAGTTCTGCTGCATCTTGCTCCACTCAAACCTTTGCCCACACTTCCCACATGGAAAGAGTAAGTAAACTACCACACTACTTCACTCCTGTCCTTTTTCTTTAAAAGGAGTTTTACTTAAGTTGAGATGTTGAAGAGCAACAACTCCACAAAGTGCAATGAGGAGACCAAGAAGCTCTTTAAGACCTTCCCAGGACCTTCACCTTTTGGAGAAAATTAATAAGCTACTAAGCAGGCAGGAGCACATAGCAGTGACTTTTCAGAAGAGAAAAGCTCAGCAGCAGCTCTGCCTCACTCTGCCAGGCGGAAGCTCCCCTGGAGAGCTTGCCTGCTAGATGGATGGCAGGAGCCTTGGTAGAGCGGCTGTCAGGTCACTGACAGTCCCAGCGTGAGTGCTCATTTGGGCTTGTGCTTTTCTTTCTCCATATGTGTACACACAGCTATATGTGTGTGCATATACACAGACAGACAGAGATAAACCTCAGTCAATATTGTGGAACATGGGTCTTCAAACACTGTATTCAACAATTTTGCAATAAAATGAAGAACCATTTGCAGCTAAGGTTTGCCAACTGATTGCCACCTAAGTGAGTGCTGTGGAGGCACAGAGGTCCCTTGCAGGATAGCCTGTGCAGATATTGTCATTCCTGGCCAATCTTAAACCTGAAAGAGCTGCCAAGGTAGGCAGAGCAGTCAGAAGTTACGCCAAGACACCCCACATAGTCAACCAGCCAAAACACAGCAATCGTGATCACCCCCTTCCTGATAAGACCCAGCTGATCCTCCAAGTCATTTGGTTTTCATTGCTGGACTGGGGGTGGCTCCTGCCATCTCCCCTCTGCTGAGGACTGTAGGGAGCAGATCTGATTTCCACATTAGCACCCCCAGCACCTATTTCCAACTGTAGGGACATTTGCCAGGTGGCAAAAGCACAGTGGGAGCCGCTTATTCAAAGGCAGGGAAAGGCATCAATAATTTCAGACAGAGCCTATCTGCTTGCAGGGGAACACTGCAGAGACAGTGATGAAACCTGTGATACTGCTTCTAATTGCAGCCTTTGCCCCTGGGAGCCACAGTCTTTATTAATGCAATTATGATGTAGCCAAAGGCAGCGAATGCTTCTGCTGACCTTGGTAGGGGAACGGAGGCCTTTAGTCACCACGGGAAATTGCTTCCTCCCCCGGCAAATGGCACATAACCCAGTATGTTCCCATTCCTGCAGATGCACCATCTTGTCACTTCAGAGTATGTAAATTGCTGTTTGATGCCACCTCCCTCACCCTCGCAAATCAGAAATAAAATCCAACGATTTTCAAGTTAGTCTTTTGGTAAAGGAAAAATCAACAAAAAGTAAAACTTAAAGTACAAAAAGTAGTAATAATAACCCTTAAAGAGTCCTAATTACTACCATTTTTGAGCTCTGATTTAATTGTAATTTGATGCTTCAGTTCAATTAGCCTAAAGGCATTCAGCATGGAGACCGCTCTCAAAAAAAATGTTTCCACAAATTGAAATTCTGTATCATGGCAAGAAGCTGCCATTAACAATAACAATAGGGTGTTTGGGGGAATGTGTCTTAATCATTCAAGAATGATATTTCTGACCACACACTACAGACTTATAACCAAAGCAGGTTCTAACCTCAGAGCATGGTCTACTCTTAGTCAAAAGAGCATTTCATAAGGTTACCATATATGATTTGTAAATACAAATCTGAAAGATGATTACCAGTTGTGCTTGGATTTTAAAGGACAAAAGAACCCCTCTTCTCCAGACATTAGTCCCAGTATTTTATCCCCAGTAGCTCTAAAATCGCACTGACTACCAGCAAGCTTTGAGTTTCCCCATGTAATAGATCAATCACAGAAAGAAGTAAAGAACATCCCAGGTCTGGACATCTCAATTTGACTACTCAAGGCAGACGGTGAGTGGAAAACTGAGAACTGTTACTTTACATAAAAAGATACTGAGACTTGGAGGAGCTGGATGGCTTGGCCAAGGTCATTCAAGAAATTGTCAACACAATTATGGAATATCCTGGTGGCATTGGACCTACCTTTTTCTGGTGCTGGCTGTGGTGTGCTGGTGGTGGCCCCAGGACAGCCTGTGTGCCAGCCACGAGGTCTTTGGCTGAGCTTCACTGCAGAAGAAGGTAAAGCCTCCGCCTTCAACATTTTTCATCCCTGAAGATTTTGTTGGGGTTTTTTTGGGTCTTGTAAGTCAAGGAGACCTGCAGGATCTTTTTTCAAAGTACCTGCAAAAAGGACAAAAAAACCTACAAGGTCATTTTGCAAAAGAGAGGATTGAGAATTAAGAAAAATAAATGAAGGTATGCAGAGGCACGGAAGGCAAGACAGGCAGGTTGCTTGCACCTACCCTGAGGACACTTTTCCTTGATGCAACTGGTAGATACTGTGACGAGGCCCCAGGGAACCACGTGCCACCAGCTAAAGGCCCAGAGAACTAGAGACCCTCCCACAGTGTGAGGGAATAAGACATGGATAGATGCTTTTAGTCAGATGACTCGTCTTCAAGAAGTCTAAGGGCCAGAGTTTTAAAAGACATTATAATGCATTAATCAACCTTAAAGTAAAGGCTTCTGTACACCTCAGTATCTTAATAATTACGCCCTAGAGACTTGCCCAAGGTTGCACAGAGACTCTGACAGTGCAGGGAAACAACCCTAGACCACCAAGCTGCTCTTCCTTGGTACAAACACCCATTAATGAGCAAAGGGGGATTTGCATGAATTTTACTGTGCTGCTCGCAGCTCATGATAGCTTTCCATTTTGCATGATGCTATAGTTTAGTCTCCTACCGTTAAGCATGAAAAACTGCCATAAAGCGACAGCTGGTGCTAGCAGTATCTGCTCAGTCCCTAACACCACCCAGCATGTACTAGTACTGAATATTGATGAAACTCAAATCTTATTACAATGTAACACAATATGTTCCTTGCCTATAGATCTCCTTTACACGGAGTTTTCTCCTTACAAAAAAGTGAGATGCAAAAATGAGGATCCAGGTCAGGTCCAGGTTCAAAAAAACTCACTGAACCCAAGGTTTTGGGAAAGTCCCATGGGTCTTGCTTGGCTCTAGGAAGGAGTGCTTCCTACTGCAGAAGTCTAACCCAGCTGCCAAGTGAACACGAAGTTGGGGGATGTCAGGTCTTGATTCATCTCTACTTAAGAACACACTTCGATGCAATCTGATGTCACATGTCCTGAAGACAAAGGCAAATGAACCACTTCAGACCAGCAAGAGTTTCCATGCACAGCAAATTTTGTTCTCTCTATAGAATCCAAAATGAAAATCCCTGTTTACCAAATTCAGGTTTTTAATTTTGATGCCTTTTTCAAGTTCAAAACTTGAAATGAAAAAAAAAAATGTTATGAGCTGTATCAGTCCAGAAAGAGCAACACAAGTGTAAATTATAAGACAATGCTATTCCAGATACAGATAAATTTTGGAAGAGTTTTACTTCTGGGAATTTAGTGAACTTAGAATATCTATGCATCATTGATGCATTCTTTGGTAGCAGTCCAAATTACACAAGATCCACATTATTAACTTATGTAGCTGATAAGACACATTATGAATTCCCACATTCACCCCCTCAATCAAAGAAATGTGGAGGAACAGCAAAAGCAGTGTTTTGAATACTCTGGTGGTCTGCAAGTCAGTAGAAGATGCTCTAATAAAACAAGAAAAAGATATGAAAGGTGGTGGCAGGGGAACATGCACATTATTACCTTCCAGCACCCATATACAGGGCTGGTTCCTGGCTGCTTGTAGTGATCACAGACAGCAACCGAACAACCCTCTCCTGCATTACAGACCAGAAACAAGGAGGGAAGACACCTCAACAAGCCAGCCCTCTACACTGAGGAAGGTTCACCTTTACACAAACCATATCTTAATTGCCTTTTCTTACATCATGCTTGTGCTGAAGCTTTCACACTACCCTGAGACAAGCGATGCCAGTACTTGATTATCCTTCCTGTTGGAAAGTTGCACTCAATGATCTAAACAGATGAAACCTAAAACCGTGACTACTTCTCCCATGAATAGTGGGCATGAAGAGCATTTTATTCCTCACCTCTTTGTTCAAAATAGTTTTAAATCCTAATCCTTCTCTGACATATTTGCAGCTGAGACCTTCTGTTTGACCTCATTTGCAAATTTAATAAGAACAATCTCCATCTCATCCTCGAGATCATTAATGAAAATACTGATTGACAGTAAACCCAGGATAAACCTTGGCAGAACCCCACTTTGCAAAGTGTTCTGTTTTGATAAGAAACAACTTTCTAGCATGGCTTTCCAACCAGTTTTGCAACCACGAAATGAAAATTTTCTTCTAATGAGGTTTCTCTTCCTTGATTATGAAAATATAATTGGAGAAAATCAAAAGCTTTATTAATGCCAAGTTATACAATATCCACTACTTTTCTTTTGACCATAAAACTGCATTATACTGTCACAGGAGAAAAATCAAAACATTTTGAAAGCCACTTGTTCTAGACAAAGCCCACGGGATGCTGCTGACCTCCTCGTTATGTGCTAACAGTTTCATTATTTGTCCCAGTATTTTCCTAGCAGATAAAATTAAACTCCTGGTCTGTACATGGAGCTTCCTTAACCCCACTTGAAAGAGAACTATTTTTTTATCTTTCCCAGGAGACATCACCCATTCTTCATAAGGTCTCAAAAATAGTGGTGAACACCTCTGAGTTTGCTCCAGGCTTTTCTCTACATACCCTACAGTGATTTTTTTACTGCACCTAGCTGATCTGAGAACAACAATCCACATTCCCTTTCTTGCTTTCTTCTGTGTTGGCTGCCTGGTGGCAGCTGCACATTTTAGTTGAAGCTGAAACAATTCAACATGAAACACTCTAATGTGCTGGGCATTGCTCATCCACAACCTTCCCTCTTCACTGAGGACCAGACCAACACTTCCCCATCTTCCTCTCACATCTAATATACTTGTGCAGTAGCTTCTTCTCATGTTCTATATCTTTCCTAGTTCCCTCAATTTTGTGCGTTAGCCTTTTGGCTCTGTTCTCCCAGGCTCACACACTAGTCTTTTGTATTCTTCCTTAGTAATTTGACCCAGTTTCCATAGCCCGAACTGTTCCTCTTTGCATTTGTGGTGACCGAAGGCATCGTGACTTAGCACTAATAAACAAAGCCTATTAGATGCACAGACAAAGCACGCCAGAGAGATCTGGGCCACCATCGCCCCTGTCCAGCACACCCGATTTCTCTCTGCATACTGATCTGAGAGACTTTTGCCTGCAGAAAAATAGGAAACAGCCACTTTTCTCTGGGATGCAATTAGTAATTATTCGCACTAATGTCTGTAAAAAATGGCCTATGACTCAGTTGTTCTAGACACTCAGTGTACAGAGCAGAGAATTCTCTTCCTTAGATGATGAAGGTATCACATGCAAAGCTGATGGGATGGCAGAGGGAATTGGGAGCAGACCTCCAGGCCCTGGGCTGGGAGCAGCAAGAGGGAAAGGGCAGGGAGCTAGTCTGACCTCCTGAATATCACTCATTCCCCCTGTGATCTACTGATGCCTTCAGTAAGATGAGACAAGCAATAAGAAATCAGGGATACTATATGAACAGCCCCATGGGCAAAAATCCCATGTCAGTGGTCTACCTGGTGTCAAGATTTGAAGGTGCAAAACAGAAGTTAAAGGAAGAAAGTAAAGGACAATTGTGAGGAATCTAGCAAGTCTTTACAGGCAGCTTGTACAGCTGTGAGAGACTGTTTAGGAGAAGCTGCAAAGATGCTTGTCAAGAGGGTAGATTGGCATCAGGGAAGGAATACACTTGAAGAGCCCTGAAGAGTGAAGACAACAGCTTTGCTGGCACATCAGTGCTGTGACAGGGAAGGGGAGCAGCAGGGGTGCACGCAGAGGAGAGGTGGTCACAGCAAATTGGCAAAAACAAGAGTCCCAGAGAAATGTTTTAACTGAGCAGAGTGGGGCAGGACTACACTTGCTGAGGCAAGGACAGGGCAGTAGCAGAGATGAAGTCACATTCCCAAGTCCCTGGCGTGGCTGGGTTTACCTAGTTGTGGTGATTTTTTCCATCTGAATTTAAAAAAATCTTGGCAAGGGGAAGAAAAAAGGATTCATGGCACTTTTCCAGTTTTTCTATTACTCTGGAAGCCCAGTAAGAGAAGTAATTGGGGTTGGCTTAAGGGTATCCACAAACCTGCCTATGCACAAAGAAAATCTCCAGCAAACCTGGTTGGTCAAGCTTCAGACCCACTGTGGCTGTGAAAGTCTTTACTACTTCTCCCTGCACTGTGTATACCTGGTAGCACCAGAAGAAACATATGAGCCCTAGATAAGCTAACAGGCACGGACACCCTACCTGCATAGATGGATCAGAGGGTTGAATTATAGAAATGTTAGGCAGAAAGTCTGCAAAATTTAGAAGTAGCTTCAACATCAGGACCCAGAGGGAAATCTGAGTCAGATAGCAACAGGGAGCTGACCTGAATGATAACCATGGTATTGGCGGCAGATCAAGGAGGAAGATGGAGGGAAGCACATGGGGAAGAGACTGAGGTCTCAGCCACATGGAGATTGAGCTGATGGTTGCATCTCCAGAGGACATTGAAGAGACAGGCTGAGTTTTTTGTATGGACAGGAGACAGGACTGGAGTGATCAGGCAAGAGATATGAGTCATCAGCACAAAATCAGGAGCTGACTATTTCTTTGCAGAAGATGTTATTCCCAGGTAAGGCCTAAGGAGAACATGTGAGTCAGAGGTGGGTGTTCATCACCGCAAAGTCAGAGCAGGCAATACCGCATTGCAGCCTTGGCCCCAGGTCTTGCTGTTGCCAAATAACCCCAAGCCAAGAACGAGAGCCCAGCATGACCACATCGCTCCACCAACAGCAAGTAACAAGTCACTGTAGTCTTAGAGCAGACGTGCATAATATCACAAAACAGTTCATTAAAGAAAGTTCTGCAGGAAGATCACCCCTGAGTGACTGAGCTAGATAAATTAATAACAGGAAACAATACTTTGGTGAAAAATACAACTGATCAGCTTTCTTACTACTGTAGAAGCGAAGCTTAAAATTGTTTGGACAGTAACAAAGGGCCCTGCTGATCAACAGGCAGCATGAGGAAAAACCGCAAACCGGGGTTATTTTGGTTTTGGCATGTTACAGAAATAGGTTGCAACTTGTGTTATGCTTGTTACCTGGCCAACCTATTCCTCAGAATGAAAACAAAAAGAAGAAGTCAAATTCAACTAACTGAAATAACTAATTGCACCAATGCAACACAGTGAAGCCACATTGCCTCTGGCAGTCCTCGATAGTTCTCCTGGAGTGCAGACACACAAGCATCACTGGGTGAGAGCACACACCTCTGTTCATCACCTATCTACACCCAGGTGGGACAAATCCTACACCACCCCCATGGTGGAACATGGATAAAACCCAGCAGCTGCCACAAATAAAGGTTTTAAGGACCCAGGCAAACTGGCAGTGGCTCAGCTGCTGCTGGACCCAGCCTGTCTGTGTATTGGAAGTTGAGGGGATCTCTGTATTTGCGGACATCTCAGTGCACCCTTTGGCTCACAGCATGTTTGGATAGGAATCAGAATCGCAGAATGGTTGGGGTTGGAAGGGACCTCTGGAGATCATCTTGTCCAACCCCCCTGCTTGAGCAGGTTCACCTAGAGCAGGGTGCACAGGACTGCGTCCAGGCGGGTTTTGAATATTTCCAGAGAAGGAGACTCCACAACCTCTCTGGGCAGCCCATTCCAATGCTCTGTCACCCTCACAGTAAGGGATTTTTTCCTCATGTTCAGCTGGAACTTCCTGTGTTCTCATTTGTGCCCATTGCCCCTTGTCCTGTTGCTGGGCACCCCTGAGAAGAGTCTGGCCCCATCCTCTTGACACCCACCCTTTAGATATTTGTAAGCAGTAACAAGATCCCCCCTCAGTCTTCTCTTCTCCAGGCTGAACAAACCCAGGTCTCAGCCTTTCCTTGTAAGGGAGGTGCTCCAGTCCCCTGACCATCTTTGTGGCTCTCCGCTGGACTTGCTCCAGCAGTCCCCTGTCCTTCTTGACCTGGGGAGCCCAGAACTGGACACAGTGCTCCAGATGTGGCCTCAGCAGGGTGGAGCAGAGGGGGAGGATAACCTCCCTCGACCTGCTGGCCACGCGCCTTTTGATGCACGCCAGGATCCCGTTGGCCTTCTTGGCCACAAGGGCCCAGTGCTGGCTCATGGTCAACTTGCTGGCCACCAGCACTTGCAGGTCCTTCTCAGCAGAGCTACTTTCCAGTAGGTCACCCCCCAACCTGTACTGGTGCATGGGGTTGTTCCTCCCCAGGCGCAGGACCTTACACTTGCTCTTGTTGAATTTCATTTGGTTCCCCTGGGCCCAGCTCTCCAGCCTGTCCAGGTGTCACTGGATGGCAGCGCAGCCTTCTGCCGTATCAGCCACTCCCACACACAGCAGTGGGAATTTCTGACTAAATTATTTATCTTCTTTCAGTCCAGTATTAACTGTTACTGAAACACTTTGAGGAAAAAAATCTTCCTTTGACTTCAGAGGACTCCAGATCAAACCCCAGTAATGCTTTAATTTCTAGATGGAGAGGCTCTGAAACTAAAAAATATAAACACAGGATGACATGCGATTCCTGGACCTTTTTGTATTTTCTGTAATATCTTCTTTGCAATTGGAATAACCCAGGTATTTTCTTGAAAAGCAAATATTGCTCATTCATTCACTTTCTTTGTAAAATACCAAATCTTCTAAGAACTGTCCACATTTTCCGTGACACTTATCAAAGGTATCATTATTAATGAAGAACATCATTTGACAGAACATGTTCAGAAAAAACATTTTTCCCCTAACAAGGTTCTCCGAGATCAGGAGCTCAGCATCAAAAATGCCCCAAACAACCCTCCCGTGCACGAAGCATCGTAACTGGAGGGGAAAGGCACCGAAAGGGCTGCGGGACAGAAATCCCACGCCTGCTCTCCAGTGCCTACACGGCCAGGGTAACCACGTACCCTCTAATACAGTACTGCCATCCCCAGTAGCAGGCCAGAAGCTTTGTATCAAGCCTGCAAAACCTCAGGACTGAAGAAATGGAGACATGGGAGACAGCATAGAGGCATGCAGATGTAGGGTGACTCTGCTGGGGCACAGGCTGGCACAGGTGACCCCACAGCTATAAACAACTGACTTTCAGTTAAAGAAATGCAGACCTGGAGCTGAGCAAGGTTGGTTTCAGGTGTGACAGAGAACAGATAAGCAGAATCTAATATATGAAAAGGCCACTGCATATGATAAACTTAGACATAACACAGCTGCAGACCATGAAGAAAGAAGCAATGGTGTAAAGGCTTCTTTGTTCAATAAAGAAAGAGCAAAGGTGTAAAGGCATGTTAGCAAATATAAAGAAATGACCCCAAGAGGACCCTAGAGCAAGCAAACCAAAATCACCGCCAAGATCATATTCTTACCAAAGGACTCAGATGCTGACAACTTGCTGTAACATCCCTCATTGCTACCAGAGTGAAACCACCAACCTTAAGAGCCAGGGCAGCAAGGCAGGGATGAGCATAACCCCCCCAAAAAAACAGTAGAAACCAAGTGCGTGTATAAACTTAAATTGCATTATTTCTTTTTCTGTAACAACCTATCTCATCTAATAATGATTAAACTATTAAGATACTGTATATACTTGCAATATGTTCTTGGCTTTACTTACACATAAGGTGTGCTTCCTTTTTGCCCATTAAGATTGTGATCATAACATTAGCAGCATTAATTTCTGAGTGAAAAGGGGCTCAGCACAAGTTATTTATGTATTGTTTAATGGGATTTGGCAACTACTTTCCCTCTGTTTGGGTTTGCCTATGGAGGGGACTCTCCCAGCTGCAGCCAACATTGCTCACTCCCCATCCGTTCTCCCTGAAGAGACCTTTGCAAAGACACTGCAAGAAATCTTCAGTTCCTCTACTGAAGCCACAAATTAATTTTCTGTTCTACCCAGTGCCACAAAGCCGCAGCGAGAGCCCTGAAGTCACGTCTCGGTGGTAGTGTCCCTATCCCACAGCACCATCTCGTGGGAGCCTGCAGTTTGAAAAACCCCACCAGCAAAACCACCAACTTGGATTAAATCCACTTCCAAGAGTCCCGTCGCTCTTCCCACAGCTTCAAATCCCTGCAAGAAGCTGCCATGGCACAGCAGGACCAGTGCGGCAGCTTTGCAGGGCTTGCACTGCCTCCTGAGTGCAACTAAAACAGCAAGGAGTGACAGGGACCCCCACCGTGAGTTTATTTTTCCAGGAGGAAGCAAAGCATCCTGCATTACATTGCAAAAGCCATGCCCTTTAACATGCTGGGAAGGGTCAAGGCTCAGAGCAGGAGCAGAAGTGCAGCAACTATTTAGCCCATCTATAAAGTGCCCTACTGCAATTCTCTTTCCTTCACAGAAGGCCTTCAAGTGATGCCTGCTCAGATCTCAGAACATGCTCAGTGGGAGGAAGAGCTCACACAAGCCCCCATCTCATGTGGTCACGCCCGACAGTTGGCAAAGCCTTCAACTCCCCAGCTGCAACAACATTCCTCAAGCTCCAATCAAATATCCCTGAAAAGTCTCCCCAGACAAAGCCATAAAGAGGTTTCATAAAACCGCTCTTTGGGCAGTCTGGGACATCTTACAGTGGACCCAAAAGCCTACATCTCAGGTATATAAAAGAAGTCTGGACCAGAGGAATGTTAATCTCAAAAAAACATTTATATTTGTGGTTCTGTTGCTTGGAAGCTGTTATTGAAGCAGACCAGCTGTTGCTTGAGTGATTTCCCCCATATTTAAAATATTTCCCACAACAGGCCTGCTGTATGCCAAGGAAGATGGGAACCAGACTCAGTGGATGCAGGTGAGGCTCCTGCCATGAAGCTGTGCCAGGCTCAGGCTCAGGGCCCATCCTTCCTCCCAAGGTTTCCTGGAGAGCATGTTAGAGGGTGGAATTACCACCCCTCAGAGAAAAAAAATTGAAACAGTTTTTGACTTATTTTCTGCCTAGTTTTATGGAAGAAGCATGACTTCTCCTGTCTTAGGAGCCTGCCTGCAGCTGCAGATGATTTGCTGGGATAAAGGGAAAACCAGAAGAAACAGTGCTCCCAAGCCTGGGTTCTGCAGGCCACCAGCTGGGTTCTACCATGGGGCCCAGAGACATCCAATGCTTTCCACCTTCCAGAAAAGCATCACCTGAGGCATCTCCATGGCACTGCTTTTCCTGATGGGCATCCACACGAACTCACCTCCCCACAGAAACATCTTCTGCTGCCTTTTCAATAAAAATATCACCCTTCTTAACCAGTACTCCAGTGAGAAAATAGTAGGAGTAGCAAACAGCTGCTATCTGCTACAAACATTGGACATAAAGCATATCAAATTAGCTCTACAACTCAGTAGCTAACACCTCATAGCTACACAACTCAGCAGCACATCGCCCTCAGCCATGTGCTGGGAATCCCGTTTGGTAAGCAGCAGTCTGCATGCGAAGGCAGGAGACCCAGATGTTTGGCCGCATCTCCCACACGCGTACCCAAAACTAGAATTTAGCCTCCGGCTTGCAACTGTAGGAGCTCAGTGCTTCCCATTGCTTTAGATACCAGCCCCAAAGGGTTATTAATGTGCTCGATTTGTACCAGCACATTGGAAATGTGGTGTGTCAGGCATCCGTTAAGCTTTCAGGTATCCTGCTGAGCTAACATCCAGGCTGATTTATTTTTCCAAACGGAGCGAGTGAGATCTTGGTGATGGGGAAAGCACGGTGCACACTGGTCCCACAGCCAGTATCAGGTATGGGCAGCAGGGTGAGCACCTTCATCCGCCCATTTAGACCTCTCTGAGGAGGGAGCCAGCAGACAGAGGAGTTTGCGGTGGTTTTATCCATCCTCACCTTCTTCACTAGATGCTCTTTGCACTGCAGTGACACACGACCACTGCAAGTCCAGCTCTTTGGAGCTCAGCAGGGCAGAAACTGAGGTTCACCCTGCTGCTTTGTCCATCCCCTTAATGAACCAGCCCTTGCAGTAAGGTTCTATTATTTCATGTCCTGGAGCCTGTTTTGCACAGATTTTCTTCTCAGCCATGAACATTTTGTGCTCCCTCCCACCCAGGAAAGGCTGACCTGCCTGTACAGGGAGTCAGCTGCAAGATTAAACCTCCAAAAACATCCCGAGAACCCACTCTCATGGGCTTTCTCCAACATTTATTAACCTGTTTATCATACTACTGGCCCATCATCTCCCCAATGCTTCCATACCTCAAACCCACAGTATATTCAAGCCTGGCTCATGCCTTGTTTCATGGGAAAAGCGGCTAAGAGGCAAAGATGGAAAGGATTTGCTATCAGCATCCAGACCTTTGGGAATTCAAGCCCAACATGGAAAAGCTTCAATCACATTTCAAAGTCTGCTGTGATCAGGTGGGAGACTGAAATTTCTACATAGACTGTGGGACTTGCTTAGAGCTTTATAGCAGAGGCAAGATTAGAGATCAGTCCCTCTATTTCAGAAGCACAAAATCTCAGCAATTAAACTGAAATAGGTTTTCCGTTAATGAGCAGTAATTAGGGCTGCTGCTCAGAGCCAAGCAACTCCAATTCCATCTGAAGGTGGTAGCTGTGCTCTTGTGCACTGGCCAACTCATTACAGGGGCTTTATTTGCCCTTTTCAGTGCAGCAGCACTGAAGGCACCTTACCTCGTCCTTCCTCTGTCACCAACTTCACCATAACATTTCCCACATTGCACAGAAAGTGTGCCAGGCAGGCAGGATAGAGCTGATATATATAAAATATATAATATAGATAACACAGCTGAGACAGGCAATCTAGGGTTTAGGCTATAAGTGAACTGGAAATCTACCTCATATTAAGGTTTTTTTTACTATTCAATATGATTCTTTTTCACAGCATCCACTACTTAAAAGTTGGTTTGATTTTACTGATATTGCATGCTCTGAAGGCTTTACAATGCCTAAATCTTAAAAAAAAACCCAAATAATTTTGTTCAAGCTCTCAAGAAAGTGATGCCTGTGTAAGTTTTATTTCTGAAAATGCATTCCTCTAAAGAAATCCTGAGTTGCCTATTTAATACTGATGTGAGGCAAAGCCGCTGAGCTTGGGAGAGAGAAGCTGAGAGCATGGGCCAAAGAGGTGCAGCCACAGGGACAGCAGCATTTCTAGCACTGCTCCTGCACCTACTACAGGCAAGAGGGAGAAGAGGCACAACTCAAATTGCTAAAGATGGGGCCTTTCTCATGCTCTGAATGTAAGCACTTTTGGACACTGAGGCTGTTCAAAACTTGAATTCAGGGGGATTTTGTAAGTGAGCCATTCTCTTTTGGCTGAACTAAATCCCCTTGAACTTTGAGGGCTTGGTCTCTGCACTGGCTCTCCTCTGGATTTTGCAGCCCGAGCTCCACCCTGCTAATTAGAAGTAGTCTTTAAACAGCACATGAAACAGATATGAAGGATGAAGAGGAAATGGTAAATCTAGGGCATAGGGGATGGAGTGGTGAAAGGCTCCCTCACTTGATCAAAGAGGCTTTCTAATCATATTTAAAATTTAAAACTCATTTAAAAGTTAGTGGCTTGCTTTCCATATACCGCCAGTCTTCTTCCTCACATGTGGACACCCCAACTCCTCTTCTTCCTTGCAGGAACCTGCTGCCCCAGTCTTCATTCCCAGCCCTTTTCCTTTCCCACAAGAGGGCAGAAAGTTTCTTCACTGAGCCTGATCACCAACAGCTGCCTGAGCAAACAGCTTCGCACAGGACAGTGTGAGCAACCAGCCAACATTACCACAACAGGCCACGGCCACAAAAGAACATTCAGAACCATTTGCTGCTTCTTGCAAATCCTTAGAACTTATATCTAGATTTTTCCTAGAGGAAGGTCATGCTAAGCAAGATTTCTGGTCACCCAACCTAACACCAAGCCAAAGCAACCAGGATGAGCTTCCCAAGGATATGCATCACAGCCATGTGCCAGAGCCACAGGGTACAGACCCCAGTGTGACATGGGGCTCACTGAACAGGGGAGTGGCAGCACAGCAACCACTGAAAGTTTCCCATCAAGGGCTATATCTCCTACTAGGAAAAATGCTCCTTGCAATGCAGTTCTTCTCTGGGGCTTTCCACCCCTAACAGAAATAATACTGGCAGGCACCTCCTTAGAGCTAGCAGCCACACTTAGTAGCTGCAAACATTTCCTGTGTATGGAAAGGTGGCTGTTCACAAGCCAGCTACCAGACTACAGAGCCATTACAATGACCTCACACTTACCATCTTCTAGGAGGACAGAAGAAGTAGACTACAGCAAAAATTCCCAACAGGATCATCTTTGAGAAGCTACAAGAGAAGGACTGCCCCAAGAAGTACCACAGCCAAAAACCAAGAAGGGCCTGGGTCTCAGCTTAAATGGAGCTCCAGGACCATGGGTGGAGGGTGTGAGTGGGGTCCCAGGTGAGGCTCATCAGGGGTTCAGGCTTATTAGTGCTCTCAGGGCACACTGGTAGTAGCTGATTAATTAGAGATGCTGCTTGGATGAGTTGAGCCTATGTGATGAGCTCCTTCTAGCTCAGCTGGTAGAGAATATTGACTAAGGTATGTTGGGAAACACAAAAGAAAAGACTAAATATGGGTGGGTTTTCCCCTTTGTGTTCACTTGCTCTCTCTAGCCTGCTACAAAGTGTTGGCCTGATATTGCCTATTTTTAAAGCTGCAAAATGTAGTTTCAGTCTTTCTCAGGAGACCTTTCCTAGGAAAAATATTAATGGCTTCTGTAACTCTCTTTCTTAGCACTGTTTGAGGCCTGCCCTGGGCTTCTGGCTACAAGGTCCTCTCTGAAGGCTGCGTGCAAATATAGTTGGGCTTGCACTGGGGTCAAAGCTTCAAGCTCTGAACACTGATATGGCTTCAGGCTTTGCTGGGTTTCTTTTTCCCTTTCTATTAGATTTTTTTTTTAAAAAAAACCTAAATATATGAACTGCAGACTTCTTAAAATCCAATTTGTGGTCAGCACATCAATGTAACTGTCTAACCCTGAAAGCCTTCATATAGCAGGAGGTGACAGTTTCGCAGTGGCCAAGTTAAGAAAAGGGAAGGATTTGTTTAGGCTTTTCCTTATGTGTTTTTGAGCCTTTGGTTGAACCTTGGAGTTGCTGTCCTTCTCTCCCCAGCTTGGACCCATGGCTGAACATCCTCACTTGTCTTTGGTGGCTGTAGGGGACGTGGACCAGTGCCCACACCTGTGCTCTCAGCTCAGCCTTTGGGCTACCCTGCCTGGGTTTTATACTCGTATCGTTGCTAAATGTTCTGCTGGATATCCAGAAAAAAATAATAAATGAACAGTTAGCATCCTTGAAATATCAGCCTAGTCTTTGCAGTGTCACTCTTTCCCTACCACATCCCCATCAGTGAGATGGGAGCAAAAGGAAGACTTTCTGTCTTGCTCATGTGTTGTTGGTAGTGCTGAAAATGGGGTGCTCGCGCTCTGGGCAGTGCTTTAGCAGGGCTGTGGTCTCTGCCCCTCACTGCTCCCAGGCGAAAGGCACAAAAGCACTGAAGGTATCGGGCATGGGGACGTAAAATACAAATAAAAGAACTGGATGAAGCCTGAAGCAACTTTGTATCACATTTATTTATAAATACAAACATAAAAACATTTATATGTGTAATGATGTATAACTACTCCTGTCTCTGCAGGCTATTGAAAAGTGTCGTTTCAGTAACCTGTTTTTAAGGAGCTCGTTTCGCCGCCGGGAAGCTGCTTTCCTTGCAGCACTGCTAGCAGCAGCTCGAAGGCTGCTGCGCTATTTCACACGGTCACCAGATGGCAATGCAGCCACGCGGCTCCGTCGGCCGGCAGCCCAGCGAGAAATGGGGCGGAAAACACCGATTTGGATGTTTATTGCAGAACTCTGTGCGTGCTAAGGACCTTGGTTTGCTTTGGGCTTTTGGGGTGCGGGGCCAGGAGAAGACTCATGGGTGGGAGGTCCTTGCCCCTGTCCCAAACAGAGCAGCTCCTGTGAAGTTGAGCTGGGGGAGCAGGCAGCCTGCGAGATGCCCTTAGCCTCTTGGAGGGCCTCTCTGATGCCCTAAACCCCCATGACCATTTCTGGAGCAAATTTCTCCCTGTTGCTCCTCAGGAAAACCCCTATCCTGCCACTCTGCAGTGTCACCAGTGTTGGGGACAGCCAGGCTGCGGGGCTCAGTGTGCTGCTTGTATCTGGCCCAGGACCTGACCTTACTCTCCTGCACTGCTGCTGTTGCAGAGCCAGACTGGAGGAAAGCTGTGCGAGAGGAATGCAGCCTGGACCTGAGCGTGGTGGCTTGGTACCCCAGGAGCAAGATCCCCACCCAAAAAGCAGCTCCTGAGAGCACTGCTGCAGAGAGAGGGGGAGCACTGAGCAGCAGCAAAACAGCCCAGAGTCCCCCTGGACCATGCCTTAAGGGGAGGGCAGGCTGGAGGCGCTCTGCGCAGCTCTGGGACCTGCACCAAGGGCAGGGTGAGGAACTACGGGCATCACCACTGATAATAGGAGGGCATGAGCTGCAAAGTACACAATGCTGGAAGGTGGGTTTGGCTCAGGGAGAGGCTGCAGGGCTTGTGGCCAGGCTCAGCTGGCACTGGACCAGTAGGTGCCCCAGCTGCAGCAACCCTGACACTGGTTGGCACAGGAGTGGGTGCAGCTCGGGGCCAGGGAAGGGGAGTCCAGGGTGCATCTTGTGTTTTGTTCATCTTTGCATTTTTTAATACCTTACCGGAGGTCAGTGAGATGCTGGTGGTGTGCCATGGAAGCTGGGTGCTGCTCTGAACCAAGGGTACCCTCAGCATCTGGGAGGACCACTCTGACACCCTAAATCCCTGTGACCATTCCTGGACCCAGGGCCCCCATCTCCAAACCCCAGTAGCCATTTCAGTGAGCAACACCATCCTGCTCTGTTGTACAATGCTGTGCTGGCACTGCTGTCTGCTTACAGGTTGCTGCTGACCCCAGAGATGTTTGGATGCTTGGCTCTTACTCACTCTTCCTCCTTCCTCTTGTGGGATCCAAGCTGTTGGTGCAGATAGGCAGTGCCTCCCACCCTGCTGATGCTGGATGGAGAGACCCAGGGTTTGGGATGCGGCTCAGGGCTCTGCAGAGGCTCAGGCTGGAGGAGGTGGGAGTGCCCGGAGCCTGCAGAGCTGCTCTCTAGGCCCAACACGAGAGTCCTCACCTGACACGGGACAGCAGACCCCCAACCTGGCTACCTTCCCCAGGGGCAGATCAGCCCCTGTCTCCTGCTGTCCTGGCCAGAGGTTTTTGCTGGCATCTCTCAGGCAGCAGCAAATTTGGGAGAAATCAGTATCACTTCTGCTGGGAAAGGTGGAAAACCAAGGCAGCCCTGTTGCTATGGTTGCCACAGACTGTCCTTGATGCAACATCACATCAAGCAGCTCTGCAAGCGGATGTGCCGCAGCTGGAAAGCAAAGCAATTCTCCCAGGTGTGAGCATGGCATGGCAGGCTACACACACTGTTCTGCTCCCATAGCCTCCCCTGGGATGCTGGCTGAGCCCTTGGCTGCATGTCCCCATCCTTGTCCCTATCCAGGACCCTCCTTGGCAGCAAAAATCCCATCAGTGAAAGCAGAGCTGGGGAGGGGGAAGCATGGCACTTACACTAAGCAATGCATGCAGGTGTTTAAAAACAACACAATCAGTATATTTGACATTCAAATAGTGTGTATACGTATATCTAGAATGCTTAATATCAGATTCAAATGTTGTTTGACCAAGGGAGATGCTGAATATTGGCTAAGCATTACAACCATTTCTAAATCTTTTTCCCCTAAGAAATTATAGGATCAACAGTTAATGGGGTTTTCTTGGCTTTGGTCAGTACGATTTGGGCTAGCATGTAGGTTCGCTGGGTCCTGGTGCACCCTCGGAGGCTGAGGGCTCAGGCTCTGCCTCCTGCCACTCTCCAGGGCTCGCTGCTCTTTGCTTTGTAGCTTTTTGCTACAAGGTTTTTAGCATCTTAACCCAAAATGCACCTGACAGCCTTATTAGAGGTCTGGAGCGAAGCCAGTGCTGCCACTGAGAGCCAGAGGAGAAGGAGCAGACAGTGTGCAGAGCCCAGGGCCTGATCCAGAAAGGTGCTCAGGTGTGAAGACCTGCTGCAGCTTCCCCATGCTCACCTGGGCTCTGCCCTTTGCACTCAGGACACATGTTTAGGGATATGTTCCCTTGAATCCCTGGGATGCTTCTGCCCTTGCCCACAGCAAGCACAGTGGGACTGACTCCAGTGCAACCCCTGTGAGGTGGTGGCTGGGATCTGCAGGGTTGGTGTCCCTGTGCCAGGAGCCAGCACCCACCAGGGACCCTGTGTGGTGCAGCAGGGCGATGTTCCCTCTGGCCACCTCACCTGTGTCCCCTCTCCCAGGCCCTGGTGGCCCCCAGGAGGGCTGGGGGGACTCCTGCCTTGCCCGAGCCCCATCTCCAGTGGCGCAGACACCGATGAGCAGACCTTTCCCTCTGCCCTGCTCAGGGATGCGCCGAATCCTGGCTCCGGCTGGCTGCCGGCCAGACCTCTCGAGGGCCCAGGGGGCTGGTTAAGCTCATTGCTTTTCTTTCAGAAGCTTCAGAAAGCCGCCCGCCCGCATTTAATTCAAATTTATTGAATAATTCTCCTGGGAACAGCTAGTTCAAGACCAGACGCTACAAGAGACCATCAATGAGATCAGTTGGCACGGCCCTGGCCACGGAGGGCTCTGTGTCCTCCAGTGCATCCCTGTGGCGATGCCAAGGGGATGGTGAGTGCAGGACCAGGCACCTGGCCCAGGGCAACGTTGGCTCAGCTCTAAACTTGGCTGCCTGCACTGCCTCCAGCCCCAGGGGATATTCTGAGGTCTGTTAATATCCCTTCTGCTTCCACCCCAAACCTGTTTCTGCCTTTGAGCAGTTGTCCCCCAGGCAGCAGTCCCAGAACGGGGCTGGCTGAGCCCTCACCTGCCTCCAAAGCCTGTTGCCAGGTCGCTGTGCTGCAAAGGTGGTGAGATGCAACAAGCCTGCAACTGGATGCACATGCACCGCTGGATGCATGCCCTACTGTGATGAGATTCAGGGCCACCGTTGGATACAACAACCTGAGGCCACCCGGACTGGAGTGGGGCCAAGCCAGACCCAGGCTAGAAGCGCAGGGATGTATCCCCAGCTCCAGCAAGCGGTCTGTGGGAGACGAGACCAGCCAGATCCTGGGAGAAGGGCTTCCCCGAAGGAGGCTGCTCTCTCCAGGAAAGCCATCTTACTCTGTGTTCAGCCCTGAGCAATTTTGGGGGTGCACGTGCCTCACCCTTATGGCATCCTGGGGGCTGTCCCCAAGGATGATGAAGCTGGGGCCAGGCTGCCTCCATCCCTCGCTCCCCTGCTGCTGTGCGGCTCCACGAGGGCAGCCCACGACGTGCCTCGCGTTACGCAATTAACCGCTCCTCAGAGGAAAAATAATGATCTTCATTAATGAGCGCAGCACTTGTCGGTCAGGGCCTGACGTCCCGCGCAGCGGCGTGTGCAGTCATGCAGCAGGGCTGAATCATAACTCTGCTAACGATGCTGCAAGGCCCATGGGGAGAGCAGCCTTCCCGTTAGCTCTGGGCACGTGTTGCTCTGCAGCACGTACAGAAAGGCAGCTCCACGTCGTCCTCCGTCCATCCCTCATGCCCCAAGCTGTGGGATGGGCCTTGCAACAGCTCAACCTGCTTTCCAGCAAGGTGTGGGATCAGGTGATGTGCCAGAGCCTGGAAAACAGCGTCCGTGGCTGCGATTCAGCCTAGAAGGGACAGGACTGCCCAGGGACCTTGCCCCAGACCAGTGGCTGTGCTGCAGCGCAGGGCCAGGGCACCGAGCACTCCTCACCTTCCTGGGGTCCCTTATTCCACCCACATCCCCCTTGGACGGTCATCAGCTGTTGACCGGCTGGAGCCACCACGTAGGGATTCGCAGAGCCGCAGGAGAGGCTCAACAAGCCGTGGCCGGAGGCACCCACCTGATTTATAGCGCTTGCTCAAGCCCCAAGCGGCATGGAGCTATTTTTGCAATAAAAGCCTGGGTTTGTTGTACAATCCTGATTTTCCTATGCCGGATGCACGGCTGGTTTAGGGAAGAGCAGGGGGTGCAATCCCACCCTGCGTCCCAGAGGCTCCCCCGGGAGGGCAGGGGGCTGTGTGTTGAGCAGGGAAGGGTGTCAAGCAATGCCCTAATAAACTCCACGTGTGTTTAGCTCAGGCAGAAGCTGACCAAGACGTTCGGTGGGCTCTGCACCTCGGCCAGGCTCAGGTTTGCCCCTGGAGAAAAGAAGCTGTTGCCTTGGGGTTGTGCTGCCCAGCATTAAAAGCCGAATCTGAGCAGCGCGGGGGTACGGGGGCTCTGCACGAGGTGGCAGAGCACCGCTTCCCGCTGCCAGGCCGCGGCCGGCCGCGCTGCCGCGGGGGCAGGCACTGAGGAGCATTTTTCAAACCCAGCTTTCGGATGCTCGCAGTGGGTTTGGGGCTGGGTTGTTAACGTATGAGAGACGCGGGCTGGTGGGTGGGAGCAGACTCGCACAGGCACTGGCGCTGACGGCTTCCCCCCGAGAGGCACTGTGAGGGGCTGTGCACACCCCGACAGCTTGGCAGGCAGCTGGAGCCGGCCCTGGGCAGTGTGGTGGGGGGGCCCCAGGGGAACCCCACCCATGGGGGTGCCTCGGGGGATCCTCACCAAGAGGGGCCCCGGGGACCTCGCACCCATGGGGTACACGCCTCCGAGGATGCCCCGTACTTACAGCGGGGCCCCGGGGGACCCCCACCCACGGGGGTGCCCCAGGGACCCTTACCCACAGGGCAGCCCGGGGACCCCCACCTCCGAGGCTGCCCCGGGGCACCTGCGCTTAGAGGGACTCCCAGGGGACTTGCGCTGCTGAGGACACCCTGGGGACCCCCTTCCCCAGACCTGCCCCGGGGGACCCTTACCCTCAGGGGTGTCCCATGGACCCCCATCCACCGGGATGCCCCGGGGTGACCCTCCCCCCACAGGGGGGACAAACGAGGGGACCCCCTGTCCCCAGGGACGCCTCAGGGACCCTCGCCCACAGGGGCGCGGCTGGGGGGACCTGCCCTCGGCAAGGCTGCCCCCGGGGACCTGCGCTGCTGACGGTGCGCGGGGGGCTCCTCGCCCGCGGGGGTGC
>WAAD01031161.1:345089-383898 GCA_013389945.1 Fregata magnificens
CTGCAGCTCAGCACCTCGCTCGCCTTCTCCGACCTCACCGAGGAGCTGCTGGACGCCGGCACCGACGGGCTGCTCCGCGAGCTGGAGGACCTGCGCTCCGAGAACGACTATCTCAAGGTGGGCACGGCGCCGGAGCGTGGCACGGCGCGGCATCCCAGGGCACGGCTCAGTATGGCACGGCGTCCCTGGGCAGTGGCGTGGCACGGCGTGGCGTCCCAGGGCGTGGGTCAGCAAGGCTCGGCATCCCTGGCTGTAGCGGGGTTCAGCATCCCTGGGCGTAGCGTAGCACGGCATGGCATCCGAGGGCATGGCTCAGCGTGGCACAGCATCCCTGGCCGCAGCATGGCATGGTGTGGCATCCCAGGGCAAGGGTCAGCATGGCTTAGCGTCCCTGGGCACAACACAGCATCCCAGGGCAAGGGTCAGCACGGCGTGGCATCCTGGGGCATGGCACAGCATGGCACGGCATCCCTGGGCCGTAGCATGACACAGCGTGGCATCCCAGGGCATGGGTCACCGTGGCTCAGCATCCCTGGGCACAACACAGCATCCCAGGGCATGGCATGGCACGGCACAGCATCCCCAGGCACAGAGTGGCATCCCAGGGCATGGCTCAGCATGGCACAGCATCCCTGGGAATGACATGGCACGGCATGACATGGCATGGCGTCCCAAAGCATGGCTCAGCATGGCACAGCATCCCTGGGCAATAGCGTGGCTCAGCGTCCCCAGGTAAGGCATGGCACAGTGCAGCATCCCTGGGCATGGCTGGGCACAGGGCACAGCTCAGCCTGGCATGGCATCGCTGAGCGTAGCCTGGCCTGGCTCAGCTGGGCAGCGCAGCACAGCGTGGCTGGGTGCAGGGCTCGGCATGGCTCAGCCCAGCACGGCATCACTGGACGTGGCCTGGCATGGTATAGCTGGGCTCAGCTCAGCGCAGCATGGCACAGCTGGGGATGGCCTGGCATGCTGTGGCTGGGCTTGGCTCAGCTCAGCTCAGCGTAGTGTGGCATGGCTGGGTGTAGGGCATGGCTTCCCTAAGTCTGGCATGGCCCAACTGGACATAGGGCAAAGCTCAGCTTGGTACAGCATGGCCCAGCTGGGCCCAAGACCTGGCCTGTCCCAGCACAGCAAGGCCCAGCTGGGCATGGTCCAGCATGGTGTGGCATGGCTGGGCACTGCTTGGCTCAGCATAGCATGGTATGATGCTTTGACACAGGGCACGCATTGGCACAACGTGGGTCAGCTTAGCCTGGCGTAACCCAGCTGGGCATGGCCTGCCCTGGCATGGCATAGACGGGCGCAGCTTGGCTCAGCACAGCATGGCCAAGCCTAGTGTGGCCCCAGCTAGGTTCAGCACAGCCTGGACTAGCACAGCTTAGCAAGGCACAGCTCAGTATGGCACGGCTGTGCTCAGCCCAGCTTGGCATGGCTGAGCATGGCACAGTTTTGCTCAGCCTGGTTTGGCATCCTGGGATACAGCATGGCACGACCTGACCCCACGTCGTTGGGCACAGCTCGGCCTGGCACAGGGTGGGGTGCTCCCCACTGCCCTCCCTGTCTGCTGATGCTGCCAGACCCTGGGGAGATTTTCCAGCTTGCTTCTTTCCACCGGTTCCAGTGCTCCCCGGGGCCTTTTTCCGGGCGTGCGGCAAGGCTGCCTGATTCACGGGCATGTGGTGAAGCCAGGGCGGACGTGCTGCGTGGGGAACAGGGGCACAGAGCTGTTCTGCCTCCTGTCACACATCGACCTGATGCACCTTGGCACGCACTGCCTGCTGCAGGGTGGGCACAAACCCACCAGGTGCCGCGTCCTGGTGGGCTGCAGGCGTTTTGCACCCTCTGCTCTTCTTCAGGGTGGAGCTGTGGATGAGATGCTTGGGCAGTCACCTGCTGGGGGGTTCAGGGGTAGGTACCGCATCTCGCTGGCCGCTCTTCGGGCGTCGCAGGTTGGAAATCGGGCCAGCTCTCAACCACTGGTGCCAAAGTTTGTAAATGCGTTGGGATTATAGCTACGAGGTGGGAACTGGGCACTGAGTGATGCGCTCGAAGATGCTCAATCAGGCCCTTTATCCATTAGCAAAGCCCTGGTTCACAGCTGGTGTCCCAACCCCTGCCAGAATTAGCAGCAAGAGCTTAAGGGCTTTGATTTACTGTGAGCTGGAAAAATACAGATGAGGCCCCTCCAGTTTCCAAGAATGCGCGTTTAAACGCTGCCGTTCCTGCAGACACGGCAATTGCTTCCTCCATTTCCATGTGATCTTCTTCCTGGCAAGCCGCAGGCATGCAGGTTGCGAGTATTTTACCTGCCTGAGGGATGGCAACTGAAATCCCCCAGCCAGGAGCAGTGGGGAGAGCAGAGAGCCGCCGGAGGCGTGCACCAAGAAACGCCGTGGGGATGCTGGTGGCATCCTTCCTTCTTCGCCACGACATCTCCTAGACGCCAGCGCGTGGGTCTCCTCCCTGACATGTGTATCCTGCTTATAACCATGTTTCACTGTTGTAGCTCGCTTCTCCTGACACTTGAGCAGGAGAGTGCCAGGGTGGTACCCTGGCTCCAGCTGGGCAGAAGCTGCAGCCAGACACACGCACCCCTTGTGCTCCAAAAAAAGGGTGGAAGATTTGCCTAGCTTCTCCAGCAAGGAGCAGAAGACTGTGCTGGGCTGCAGCAGGGTGCTGGCTTGTGCCATCTCTGCTAAAAGCTCGGGGATTTGGGGCCTTATAGCAAAAATAAAGCCCTAAACCAAGCAATCAGCATCACCCACCTTGCCACGCAGCCCAGGTTGGAGAGTAGCGTGCAGGGACCCTGGAGAGATGGGCTCTGGCCTCAGCAGCTCCCCTCCCCTCAGGTATGGATTAATCAGACTTATCAGAGGTGACTTATTTCCTAGGACTGGCCCAAATAGCTGCAAATGAATATTTTTTTATTTATTCATCGGAGCCGGCTAAAACCTGGTGCGTTTCTAAAGAGAAACGAGTTTTTTTGGAGGTGGGAGGGTTTTGGCGATGTTTTGGCACGGGCCAGACGTGCGTGGTGCTACTACGCCCATGTGATGCACGCTGGGTTTTGGAGCTTCCCAGCAGAGCACATCACAGCCCTCTGTAGCAGTGCCAGCTCATGTTGCATCTTTCCTCGGCTGCCATAATAAAATGTACATATTTAAGCACACTTCACCCATTTCTCTTTGCAACCTAGATTTTTGCAAGGCTCTGCCTTCCTCCTCCTGCTCTGGGTGTACCGGGTGGGCTAATGTCTCCTCTTTTCCGTGCTCTCGGGGGTGTGCACCTGCTGTGACCCCTGTAAATGGGCTATTTCAAGCGTTTCCCCAAAAAGGGCCGTTTTTCGCATGCAGGTTGGCAGCCTGGCGAGGGAGGAGGCATGTCGGGTGTCCTTGCCCTGTCTCACTGTTGCCAAGCTGTGCGGTGGAGAGCAGCTCCTGGCCCTGCTCAGCGGGCTGGAAAATGTGAGATGCGATACGGCAGCAGCTGCGGAGGGACAGGCAGACAAAGAGTGGGCATGGGAGAGGGTTTGGAGCGAGGGGAGGGGATGCCTGCAAAGCCTTTCCTCTCCTCCCCATGGGAAGGGGCTTAGGTGAGAGGCACGTAATGCTGGGAACGCAGTCCTGCCTGCCCCCTCCTGCTGCCTGTCCCCCTCTTGCTCCCTGCCCTGCGTTGCCCTGCGTCCCTCAGGGTTTGTGTGCATTTCCCAGCTCCGTGGAGAAACACGTAGGATGGGTAGGTGGGTGGGTGCCTCGCTTCCCCCAAGGCAGCTGGGGACCTGTGCGTGCCACCAGCGAGAGCATCCTGCAGGGGCACCCGGGGCTGCGTGGGGGACCCGGAGGTTACGTCTGGGCAGCTTGGTTGGTGCTGGGTCCCAGCTCTGCTGCTGCTCAGATCCTGCCAGGCCACGGGGGCAGGGACCATGCCCGGGTGTCCCGGTGACCACAGGCAGAGCTGGGGCGCAGGGCTCTGCCATGTATCACCCCGTGAGCAGCCACCCTGGAAGGGGCTTTGCAGCCTCTTGCTTTTTTGGATGCTGCACAACACAGGTTGTGCTACAGAAAGCTCCCAGCTGTTTGCCTGTTAATTTATGGGGGCAGGTGTAAAGCTGAGAAATGTTGATTTTTCCCTCGCCAATGTGCTGTGCTCTCTGCTGAGCGGGAGCTGGCCTGCTGGCCAGGGGCAGGGCACAGCAGGGTGCAGCGTGCAGGCTGCTGCGCTGAGCTCCAGCCTGACATGGAGGGAAGGATGGCCAATGTTTACTGTCGGAGCTGGCCTAGAGCTGCTGTTAATGCACCCAAAGAAACCTCTGTGTGTGACACGTGGGTGTCCCTTACTCATCCTTTGACCCATTGCACCCCAGCGTGGGCTCGGGGTGAGCTGCGTTTACTGGGGCCCGCTCGCTGGCAGCGGACATGGCCTGGCCGCCCCAGGCAATTTCCTTTAGAAATCCCCTCTGATTTTATTTTTTCCCTAGCAAATTCTAGCATAATTCCCTCTTCTGTCTGGCGAGCGCTCAGAGTTAATTGAAAGCTGCTGCTTTTGTCCTGTAATCTCAGAGGAAGCGGTGCTTGTTGCTCCTGGACAGTAATCCCCATCTTTGCACAAGGGATTGCAGGCTCTCCTGCGGGTGCACCCGCTGCCAGCATGGCCCCGAGATCCGAACAAAGGCATCGATGCAAAACATACAGGCAGCTCCCACCCTTTCTCCTCCTTTGCATCTTGCGCTGAGGTTTGGGGGTGCTGGTGGAGGGTGCGAATGCAGGCAGGGCAGTGCTCCCTGGAGGGCTGCCTGTACCCCACGGGCAGGCGGCTGCTGCTTGGCTGCGCCCCAGAGCCTGGGGCTGCCAAAGCTGAGGGTGTATGTGCTGTCAGCAGCACAACAGCCAGCCATGTCGTTATTTGCATGATCCTGTTTTGTATCCATTGCTGCTTTCTGCTTCTAAAAGATAGTGGATCCTGCTGAGGAGCTGTGAGTGTTGCACAGCGCGAGTCCCCTGGTCTGGTCTGAGCTTGCTGCATTCTTGCAGGCGCCTAAGCCAGCATGTAACTCCCCTTGGGCAGGAGATCCAAGGGTTTAACTCTCCTGCCGCAACCCGGGACGGGTCTGATCTGCATTTTGAGGTGTGCTCTGCCATCTCCACTGGTCCCCCTCCTGCCATGCCGCCGTTCAGGGCCATCAGCCTAAAGCTCAGCCCCTTCCAGTCTTGCCCTTCCTGGAGGAGCTGATGTCCTGCAAGTGGGCGTGCAGACACGGCTGTAGCTGTTACCTTCTCCTGCTCTGAAAATGCATGGGTTTTTTTCTGAACTGGAACCAGGCAGTTTGCATCCCACCTTGCTGCTTCTTAGGTTCCTTAATAATCTCCCCAGGGAGAGACAGTTTCTCTGAGATTTGCTCGGAGGAGGCTGAAGGTGTATGTTGACTCTTGGGTTCCTCCATCGAGTGTAACCTGGCTCCTGCAAACACAAGTGGGGTGTTTGCTTCTGCACACCGTCATCCCTTGGGCACTGAAACAAGTCTCCTTGGACCGCAGATCCCCAGCGTCTTTTCCAAGACAGGTGACTTTGGCCTAAAAAGCCCATGTAACCTCTGCTGCTGCAGAGATGGGGTGAGCACGGATGCAGTGGTGGATAATCCTGGAGGACGGAGGGGGTGAGCAGCCCTCGGGTGCTGGGAGGCTGTGACTCCATGTGAGGCTGGGTGCCTTTTTTTTATAGGACAAGTAGCCAAGCCTGGGAGCCCCCACGGGCAGTTGTGTTGGAAAGACGTAATGTATCTCGTCCTCAGTGTTGCCCACCTCATCTCCATTTCACGCTTTATCTAGCATCGCTTATGGTGCTTCATGCTTGCCATGCCACCCCTGAATTTGGGATGTTTCTGGGGGATTCATCCCCGCTCTTGGCTCTGCAAAGGATGAGGCTCAGTGGCTGTCACGGACCCCCGAAGCTGTCAGGGGACCTCTGTGCACCCCATGCGCTGCCTCCAGGAGGCACGGGGGTCTTCTGCCTGCCACAGCCTGGCCGCGGAGGGGGTCAGCTTTGCCATCCTAAGCTCTCTTCCAGTTTGCTGGCACTTTTCTGCTCTCCGATCCTAATCCAGTTATTACGGCTTAGCAGCGCGACTTGCCTCCAAGGGGCAAGCTTGGGGCAGGCTGTGCGGCTGCTGGGCTGTGGCTGCTGCACCGGTTTTTTGGCGTTACAGGGTGCAGGCAAATTCCTGCCACTGGAGCAAAGGGAGGCACCGCTTTCCCTGCCCCCCCAGCGCCAGCCCTGCTGCAACCCCCTCAGCCCCACTCCCCGCAGGAGCAGCCTGCAAAGGAGCAGCTCAGGGCTGTGCCGCTGGGCATCACCCAGGCAGCGGCTTGCGCCGGACACAGCCTCCCCCTAAAATAACGCTTGCTACAACCCAAGGTATAAACAAGCAGAAGCTCATAGCACGGCAAGCCCAGGCTTCCTTCCAGCAAATGTAAGTTTTGGTTGGGTTTTTTCCAAGGTCCCTGCTCCCTGCCCTGCCCTGCCCAGCTCCTGCCTGGGGAAGCCGCATGGCAAATGGAAGCCAGTACAGTCAGCGCTGGAGTGGGACGCAGGCAGCCCTGTGTGCTTCTGCAATCGTATTCAAGCCACCACTCACATGACTTTGGTGGTGAAAGGTTGTTTTCCACCGCCCTGTTGCAGAGCACCTGCTCACCTGCGATGCGTAATGCATTTTTTCCCATGAAAGCTCCCAAGGAGTAGATCCCATAAACCAGGTCCCCAGGCTGGTTTGGCTTATGGGGGTTTTGCTGGTGTCCTCAGGCCGGTGGCACTGCTGTGTGGGGTGGGCAGTGCTGGCAGTGGGTTTCCATCCGGGTCGTCGTCCCGGGGTGCATCGCAGCCATTGCAGGGCTGTCTGCTGGCACGTGCGGTTCATCCCTGGGGGGTTTCATGCCTCAGCTGGCCGAGGGTTGTTTCTGAAATGCACCTGCAGTGATGCCCCTTCACAGGACAGTCGCTGGCTGTCCCTGGAGCAGCCCAGCCGGGTGTCCCTGGGACACCCCGCTGCCCATCTCAGTGCCTTGGGGCTGTTTCTGCCCTGGTGTTGTTCGTGAGACCCCCCAGCAAGAAGCAGAGTGGTGAAGGGTGGCAGGACGCTGGTGGCCACAGTGCCACCGGGCTCTGGCAGCCTGGGCCAGGAGATAATCCAGGATTGTCTAATTGACGTTCCTTATTTGTCACGTAGTGTTTAAAGCCAACAGTGAGCGACTGTGACTTGTCCCCGCAGCTGCCACCCCCCCACCCCACCCCCCCCAGCTCGGCTTCGTCTTTAGGGGAAATTCTTGCAGCTGGGGCTTTGTCCAGGCCGGGCGAGCGTGGCAGCGAGCATGCCAGCGCCTGGCAGAGCCGGCGCGGTGCTGCTGTCTCAGGCTGTAGGTCACTGTCATGGGCAGTGTCAGGAGCAGCGGGGTCCTGTCCCCCTCTGCATGGGGTGAATCAGGGCTGTGCATCCCCGCTGCCTGTGCTGGATCCTCATCTTGTCCCTTCCCAGGCCATGCCGCGGTGCAAGGTGGCAGCATGAGCCCCTCGCTTCTCGAGTGGCTATTGCATTTGGCAGTGATGGGAGGTGTTTAGTGGTGGGGTTTTTTTGGCAGGAAAGCAGATGCTTGATCCCTTCCCGGGAGCGTGCTGGGTCCACCGGCTCTTGTCGAGGAGGAGAACAGCCGGTGCGATGGCTGGAGCATTTGCTTGGAGGATTTGGGTTGAGACCATGTTCGTGGGGACCTGAAAAGAGCTTTAAGCAGCGCAGCCTGTGTGGGTCCCCAGGGACCAGAGGGGACAGTCCTTGAGCATCCCCAGCGGCCATAGCTCTGCGCTGGACAGGGAGCAGGCACTGGGGCTGCGGCGGTTGCAGGGGGTCCCACGGTGGCCATGTGCCACAGACCCAGAGGAGGCTTTGGGTCAGCTCTGGTGCCAGCAGGACGTCATCCCTGGCCCTGCTGCGAGAGCAGCACCACGGCCCTGCACCAGAGGCTCCGCTGGGCTGGGAGGGGTTTGTCACTGTGAGAGCTGATGAGGCTGGGAAGGGGTGGAAGGGGGACCCAGCCCAGCGATTGCTGCTTGGTGGCAAAACAAGGGGCAACCTCTGGTCCCAGGCGCTGGCGGCATCTCTCTCGTGTCCCCATGTTGCCTCCCCTGTCCTCGCCTGCCATCTCCTCCTTCCCTCGCCTGCCTCCCTGACACATCTTTTCCAAAGACAACCTACATTTTTCTCGCTGCGGCTGCCGCCTGTGCTGCTCCTGCAGCTCCTCTCCCTCCCCCACCTTCCTCTTTCTTTTACCGCAAATATTTATAGGCGCCCATGTTGGCTGTCCCCCGCCGGGTGGCTGGCTTGCCAGTGGGTGATGGTGCCCAGCTGGCTCTGAGCCCTTTTTCTGCAAGGATGGGGCTTGACCCGAGGGGTTGAAGGTCTGTGAAAACAGCTCGTGGGATGGAGGAGGGCAGGGGAGCCATGGTGGGGAGGTGTCCCGGGGGGAAAGAGGGGAGACCAAGCTGTGGGGTCTGTCCCCTCTAACACGCATCTCCCCGCAGGATGAGATCGAGGAGCTGCGTGCCGAGATGCTGGAAATGAGGGATGTCTACATGGAGGAGGATGTCTACCAGCTGCAGGAGCTCCGGCAGCAGCTGGACCAGGCCAGCAAGACCTGCCGCATCCTTCAGTACCGGCTGCGCAAGGCCGAGCGCCGCAGCCTGCGCGTGGCACAAACGGGCCAGGTGGATGGCGAGCTCATCCACAGCCTCGAGCAGGACGTCAAGGTGAGGCTGGGAGGGTGATGTCCCCATCTGGGCAGTCCCCAGGTCCCCTAAAGTGGTTTTTGGTGAGATGTGGACACGGTGGCTGGTGAGGCACGAGGGGGTGGCAGGGGATGTTGGCGTGCAGGGAGCTCCATGGGGTTATGCTGTTTATGGGGCCGTTAATGGGGACACGACGGTTCCCTGCTAGCAGCGGTGATATGAGAAGCGGGGAACAGTGCTTTCAGCTCACAGGTGGTCTGGGCATGGGGGCGTTTGGGGGGATCTTGGGGGTGGAGAGGGCCAGCGTTGCTCAAGGAAGGGCATCTTGCAGTACCATACATAGGATTCATCCTGTGCAGGCTGGTGCCCAGCCCGGCTGTGTGCCCTGGGGTTGAGCTCCCTTATCCTGCAGTGATGGGGATAGGGCCACTGCCGTGGGCTGGAGCAGCACAAGTGCACAGGGAGGGAGCGGGGGGACCAGAACCCTGGCGACCTGCGAGCTACTCCTCTCGGCCGTCGGGGAAACCTTGCAGAGCCCTGGGCACTGCAGCACACTGGGCTGGGGCAGAGACAAGGGGATTTCTGCAGGGTGACATTGCCTCACCCTCCCCAGCCGCTGGCCCTCGAGGAGCCGCTGGTGCCAGTGAGTGTTTGCTGAGTGCTTCTTGCTGACATGGCTGCTGCCAGGAGAGGGGTGCGGTGGCAGCTGGAGACGGCTTGGGGGGGACGGGCAACAGCTCGAGCAGTAGCTTAGTTTTTTGAGCAGAAAACAGCTGGTTCCCGGAGCTGAGATGAGCCACAAGTGCAGGGCTGCGAACCCGCCTTGCCCTGCCTGTCCTTGCCGGGGGCCTGGCCCCCTCCCCAAACTGCCTGGCAGCCCCTGGCTTGGGGTGCTGCTGCCAAAAACGCCCCCCTCCAGCTTCTCCCTTTCTGGGAAAGAAAGTGCAGCCCATCCTTGGGGGGCAGGGGACCAGCAGGACTGGGGACAATTTTTGCCTTTCTGCAGATGCAGGAGCGAATGCTTTGTGCTGTTAAGCTCCCTTTATGCCGGGGGCTGCCCTCTTGCAGGGATCTGAGGGGGGGTCTGGGCCGTGCCTGGGATGGATGGAGGCACCCTTCACCCCAGGGGCAGCTGCCGTTTTTTTCCGTAACATGATGCAGCAGCTCGCCTTTCTCCCAACCAGCGCAGCTGCTGCCTGCGGCGAGAGGCTGCCTGCTTTGGTGCTGCCCACCAGCTTTTCCAGCCTTGTGGGGGCTTTTCCAGCCTCATGGTGTGGGGAAAAAAGTACAAAAAGGGGACAAGCATCCTGCAGCATCGTGTTAAGGTTGGGGAAGGCAGGGTTTGGCCAGGGGATGGGGACGCAGCTGGCAAAGGGGGAACGGCAGTCATGGCACCCAATGGAGGGGACACACACGGGGGCCAGCACGGTGTCTGCTCCAAAGAGAGTAACAGCCTGACGGTCTCCATGGGTGCTGCATGAGGACTGTAGGTGCCCAGGTGCTGCAGTCCCAGCCCTGTGTGCACTGCACCCAGCCCAATGACAGCTCCGTTGTGTCCCCAGGTGGCCAAGGATGTCTCCATGCGGCTCCACAACGAGCTGGAGGCGGTGGAGAAGAAGAGGATCAGGCTGGAGGAGGAGAATGAGGACCTGCGCCAGCGGCTCATCGAGACAGAGCTGGCCAAGCAGGTGGTGCAGAACGAGATGGACAAGCTCCGAGAGGTGAGGGGGACATGGGAGGGGGAACCGGGAGGCGTGCCCGAGGCTCTGCCCGTAGCAGATGTCCTGGCCCTGCACCGCAGGATCCCCCATCCCCGCTCGCATTGCTGAAACCCAAACCATGCTGCAGATGCTTGCGAAACCCAAGCAGCACCTGCCCTCGGTGAGGCGTGCTTTATCCCGCCCTGCGGGCATGGGGTGGCTCTACCCTGTCCAGGGGGGGGCTACAGGACTTCCCCGCTGCACTAGAGCCACTTTATGTGTCGTCGGCCACTTGCTCAGCCCTGGGCCATGCCCAACACCCACTGGCCAAAGCTCTGCACGATGTGTGGAGTCTGCCGTGTCCCTGGCACAGTGCCCAGTGCTGGCCGTATCCTGGCCGCATGCTGCTGGTTCAAGTTGGGCTGAGCCACGGGGCTGCATGGCAGTTGATGTCCCGGCGGTGTCCCAGTGATGTCCCAGCAGTGTCCTGGCGGCACTGTGGAGCTGGGTGGGTGCACGATTCCATCTGTGTCCTGGGAAGGCATGTGCCATGCATGCATGTCCAGGGCGCTCTGTGCCATGCTGGATTTGGGGCCAGCTCCTGGCCAGGAGCGGTGTCATCCTCGGTGACAGGAAAGGCATCCAGGTGACCGTGTGGGCTTGTGATCCATCGCAGCACTTGTAACCCACTTCCCTACTGCCCGGGATGCCTTTGGTCCCCGGGGAGCCTTGGGAAGCGTCGCTGGCTGAGCCATCAGGGCAGCACGTGGGAGGAGACGTGCCGTGCTAGAGCTTGGGCCCTGCTCCCACCAAGGACGGGGACACAGCACAGGGAGGGCTCTCTCTGTCCATCCCCAGCTGTGCCCTCCTGCGCAGCAGGGCAGGGAGCCAGCACATGGCTTGGCATCTCCGTGGCCGGCTCTGGTTAATGCCGAGGCCAGCTCCTGGCAAGCCGCAGGACCCGGCCATGGTTGCACCCGTCCCCTCTGCCGCCACCTTTTTGCAGGGTGGCATGGAGCAGTCACCCCAGATGGGGTGTCTTGTCCCTCCACTGCACAGCCTCCGCTAACAGGCGTGAAATGGATTTCCTTGCAGCCAGCGAGTGCGAGCTGAATAACAAATGGCAGCAGTGGGAGCTGGGCTGGAGGACTCTCGTGCTTGAAAAACAGGCAGAGAAAATGGTTGCGTGGTCAATGTGCAGCGAGACCTGAGTGCCAGCTGCTGCCTTGCCCTGGCAAAAGAGCGTGGGACAGGATATGGCCCCTCTCTGCAGCTGCGTGAGCCCAAAGGGGACGCTGCCGGCTGGCACAAGACTCGGCACAGCTCAGAGCACAGCTCCCCAAGCTGGGAATGGCGCATCCCCGGGCTAGCAAGGGCACTGGGGTTACTCACTGATTGCGGAGCGCTAATTAGACAAATGAGTGAGTTAACAGCCCTCCTCCACCTCCTCCCTGTGCTGGAGGGCGCAGAGCGTGGCAGAGCTTGTTAGCAGCCAAGCCAACATGGAGCAGAGGCTGCGCAGGGCAGGGTTCACCCCTCAGGGCTGATTATTTCTCCCTTCCAAGAGGTTTCTCCTGTAATTGGATAATTGTCGGAATGGGCAGATCATCCCCAAAGGCACATGTGTTTGCCCCTCCAGCTCTACCCCTCCATGGCATCTCCTGGGGGGCAGGAGAAAAGTGGGACCAGTCCAGGTACCCCATGCCAAGCCTGCCGCCTCGAGCTCGGCGGCGACGAGACCCTTAGGTGTGGCCACCCCAAGGGATGCACCCAAGGTGGAGCGATGACAGCTGTCATCTGACCCAGGGTGCTGTGCTTGGGGCTGCTTGGAGCCAAGCGATGCCCTTTGCCAGCCCTGGTCCCCAGCGCGGTGGGGGCGAGGGATGCCGACGTGGCACAGCCAGCCCCTGGGAGAGACTGCAGCAGCAGCAGCTCCAGCGATGGTCGTGGCCTTAATAGGAAAGCCTGGAGCCCGGCACCTTGGCACAGGCAGCAGCTTACATTTCACAGCTGCTTTCTTTGGCTGCTGGGCCTCAGCGCCAGCTTGGAAGTAGGTCCAGGGCAGCCATGTGGATCGGCCAGCGCTCATGGCTGCGTGGATGTTCTTGAGAGCTTTCCCCCAGTTCCCCTCCCCAGATAACTGGCCCTGCTCTGGGCACCCACTTTTTTTCCCCTCTTCTGATCTCCCTTATTGCTCTGTCTGGCCTCCCCATCTCCCAGCCGTCCTCGCTAGCCTGGAGATCGTCCCTCGTGTCCCCAGAGACCCCGAGGGCAAAGTCAGCGTCGTCCTGCTGAGGAGCCCTCCCCATAGCTGAGCGACCAGGACATGTCCCTTGCTTGGGGAAGAGGCGATGGGGAACATCATCATCTGCTGCTCCCACACTGGGATGCCCCGAGTCGGCCCTTGGCCTGGGTGTTGGATTCCCTGCTCCATCCAGCCCTGATGGGGACCATGACTCAGCCTCTCCACGGCTCACTTCCTGCTCACTCCCGCTCTCTCACTGCTCGCTTGCCTGCAGGGGGAATTTCTGGCCAAACCTCATGATATGATGCTTGCCAGTCCAGCTCCCCCAAAGCAAAGGGCCTCAGCCCACTGGGGCTCTGGTGTTTTCCTGGGGTTCACAAGCGGCTGGAGAAGTCAGCGTCGATGTCCATCCACGCTGGGTCTGTCTGTCCGTGCCGGGGTGCCACGCCATCACTGTGGGTAACAGCTCTCTCTTCTCTCTGCAGAATTCCCTGAAGAAGCGGGGGTCTCGCTCCATCGGGAAGACCGAGAAGAAACCATCAGTGCAGGTATCGGCGCCGGTGCGTCCGGGGCACACCATGGTGGCCCACCAGCACCCCAGGTCATGGTGCTAGCTGGAAACTACGCCTGGCCCAGAAGTAAATCTGGGCATGGCAGTGCCATCCCCTCGCTTGCAGGGCTCTCCTGCCTCTGAGAGACCCTGCATAAGGGAGGGATTGATGTCCTGGGCCATCCTCACTGTCCTCAACCGCTCCCTTGTCTCATTTATCAATGGAGCATCAGTGGCTGGCTGGTGGCTTTAACCCTTTCTGTGTGTCGGGACTGCAGTAAGGAGCTGAAGGACTTTGGCTTTTACATTGCACAGCTGCTTCTGCTCTTGGGTTGCGGCTGTTGCAGCCTGAGTCCCTCCTGCCTGCGCCAGCAGCTGTGCTCCAGGGTGGCCCAGGAGCCCCACAGGGTTTGGGGGAGCTGAGGGTCCCCGTGGGGAACTGCTCGAGGCCGCCCTGTCCCTGCCCCGCGCCAGGCTGCTGGGGCAGAGCAGGGGAGGGAGGATTTGCCGGCGGCAGCAGGATTTCAGCTGTCACTTGCTGTTGGGCTGAGCTGCTGTGACTCGCTAATGCTGTTACCAGGGCTCAGACGGCCAGAGCTGCTGTTGTGGGAATAGAAATGCAAGTGTTTTAATACAGGAAAAATCCTCTTTCAAAGGCAAAAGACCTGAAAGGTTTATTTTGGGGAGCAGATCTGCTCCCCCAAAGCCAGGACAGGAAGGGAGACCCTGTCAAGACACTCCTGCTGCGTGCTGCTGAGAGCATCTCCTGGAGGGGACCCCGAGGGTTTCTGGGTGACCTGTGTCATTGCTGCCACAGCCCACTCTGTGCAGCTGCGGGATGGGGATCCCCAGGCCCTCAAAGACTTTCCCCTTCAGTCTTTTATTTATCATTTATCCATTGTTTAGAGCCCTTTCAGGCCAGCTGATGGTCCCAGAGTCCTGCCCCCCATTTCTTCAAAAAGCAGACTGTGGCTGTGCCCCGAGCCGCGGGGGCTGTCTGGGAGCCCCTCCATCACCCCCCTTCCCGAGGCTGAAATACAGCCCCTCCTCTGCCTCCTCCCGAGGCAGGAAACGAACCCCAGCCCTGGGCTGCAGTAAAACCCCCCTCTAATTCCCACATCCCCACGGAGCCAAGACCCCTCAGCCTGGGGATGCAGGGCTGGATGCAGCCCCAGCTCTGTGCTGGGCCAGATGCTCCAGGAAGGAGCTGCTGCTGGAAAGCAAACCCCAAGCTTCCTCGGCTGCAAATGCCCCTGGATGTGCCCCCTGCCCGGCGCTCCCTCTGCCACACAGCTGTAGCCTGGTGGCCCCGCGGGCACAGATGCTCGTGACTCATCGGTGGCTTCCTGGGCCCCTTTCCTGCCCGGCTGCACTGGGCGAGCATCGGTGCTCACCGAAAATGGAGCTGGGGGGCACAGACTCAACGCTGAGATCTGCCCCGCACCTCAGGAGCACTCGAGGTGGTCTTGGGGATGTGTGTGTCCCTCCAGCGATGCCGAGGGGCAGAGGGACACGCTGGGCTGCTGCTTTTTTTTTCCCTGGAAAAACAGGAACTGAGGTCATGTCTGCCCTGGCGGGGAGAGCTGCCTGCGCCTGCCCTCCCCTAATCTCCACAGCTAATTAGGGGGGGGGCACAGCTGTAATGCGCCTTAGCGAGGCCGCGTCTCTGTGCGCGAGTGCGGAAGAGCAGCAGGGTGGTTCCTGTGGTCACGGCAGGGTGTTTGGGGAATAAAACGGCACCCCAANAGCAGCCCGGGAAGTTTGCAGAATAAATAGCTGCTGTGGGATTTGGGGGGTGTGAGTGTGGGCATGCCTTGAGAGGGCTGGGGGGTCAGGAGCACCCAAAGAGGGGGACAGCTTGTTTCTGCCAGCCAAGAAAACAGGAAAGGGAATGAGTTCAGCCAGGCAGAGGGCTGCCGGGGCCAGCAGCCACCCAGCCAAAGGGTTCGGCCACCTCCAGCACCTGCCTGGGGCTCCAGTGGGTGCCATGGGTGAGGGTCACAGCCCGGCAGGTCCCCTCCTGGCAGTCACCGCGCCGGAGCTCAGAGCACTCGAATGACCCCACGGCACGGGAAGCTGCGAGCTGGACGTCAGGAAATCCTCGTCCTCCATCCAAAAAGCTTTCCAAAGCAGAGAAACGGTCTGCCTGGGCAAATAGCCAAAATTCTAACTAGTAAATTTAAAAAAAACACGTGGAGAAACGTCCCAAGAAGCAAAACGGCCTGGGAAGGGACCAGCGAGCTGATGTGGGGGGCTTGCCTGGGTTTTCTGTCCCCTGGCAAGGTGATGGCAGCAAGGACGAGTGCTGGGCAAGGGCTGGGACTTTGGGAGGTTTCCAGCTGAAACCACTGCTTCTCCGCCCCGTGATGGAGCATTAGGGACGGAGCGGGAGGAGCAGAGCCCTGGCGGGGGGGTTGCGGCGGCAGCAGCACCAGTTGTTTTAGCGCTTGCCAGCTTTTGGGAGGAAACCTTGTTGGTGGCTTTTATTTTGCTCTGCGGAGTCTGACAGCTTTCCCTCCCCATCCTCCCCACAGGGGATTGGGCTGCGGCAGGGCTGGGCTTGGTCCCCGCATCCCCGGCGGTGGCTCAATATCCTTCCTGGGGCCGGAGCCACGGGTCTCCTCGCCCAGGCATCCTGCCCTGTGTCCGGGCTCTCCCTGAAAGCCTCCAGGATGAATCTCAAAGTTTTTCCCCTCCATGAGCAGGGGCTGCAGCTTCCCCAGGATCAGCGGGGTGGGAGGGTGGCATGTCCCCAGGGCTCCCTTGAAGCCACTGTGGCCCTTGGGAGCGCTTTTCTAATGCCTGCGCCCTCTCGGTCCCCAGGAGGACAGCGCGGACCTGAAGTGCCAGCTGCATTTTGCCAAGGAGGAGTCGGCCCTGATGTGCAAGAAGCTGACCAAGCTGGCCAAGGAGAACGACGGCATGAAGGAGGAGCTGCTGAAGTACAGGTCCCTGTATGGGGACCTTGACAGCTCCCTCTCCGTGGAGGAGCTGGCTGACTCTCCCCATTCCCGGGAGGCTGAGTTGAAGGTCCACCTCAAGCTGGTGGAGGAGGAAGCCAACATCCTCAGCCGGAGGATAGTGGAGCTGGAGGTGGAAAACCGTGGGCTGCGGGCGGAGATGGACGACATGAAGGGCCAGGGGGACAGAGAGCTGCCAGGGCAGGACGCACGGTTCCTGGCGGGCGTCTCGGGCTGCGGGGATGCGGGGGACACAGTGGCAGAGCTGCGCCGGCATCTGCAGTTTGTGGAGGAGGAGGCCGAGCTGCTGAGGCGCTCGCTGCTGGAGCTGGAGGACCAGAACAAGCTCCTCCTGAATGAGCTGACCAAGTACAAGTCGGACCATGAGCTGGACGTGACGCTGTCAGAGGACAGCTGCTCGGTGGTCAGCGAGCCCTCGCAGGAGGAGCTGGCCACAGCCAAGGTGCAGATCAGCGAGCTGAGCGGCAAGGTGAAGAAGCTGCAGTACGAGAACCGTGTGCTGCTCTCCAATCTCCAGCGCTGCGACCTGGCCTCCTGCCAGACCACCCGGCCCATGCTGGAGACCGATGCCGAGGCTGGTGACTCGGCACAGTGCATCCCCACTGCCGGCTGGAGGGACGGGATGGGCAGCAGTGAAGCCGACGGGGAGGACAGGGTGTCCGGTGGTGGGAAGGTGCCTGATGGACCCACCAAGCTGCTCAAACCCAAGGACCTGGAGACCTTGCTGGGCATCCGGGACCAGGCGACACTCGTCAGCAAAGCGATCGACATCTTGATTTCGGATGCCAACGGCTTCACCTCGGGGCTGAAGGCTTGCATGGACAACGAGTGCATGGGGGGGCTGCTGGGCGAGGCGGTGGGTAGCGGCAGCGAGAGCCCCAGCGATGCCAAGCTGATGAACGTGCTCCTCATGCGGCTGGGCATGCTCCAGCAGGACCTGGGCTGCTTCGCGAGAAAGGTGGACCACCTCACCGGCGGCCTCAAGGAGCACGCAGACTCTTTCCCTTTCTCTGGCCCCGGCAGCCACGACACCAAAGAGGGGCTGCAGAAGGAGCATGCCTCCGACTTCCAGGTACGGGCTTCTTCCCACGTCCCCTGCAGCTGCCGCCGCTTTATTTGCCGCCCCGTTTCCTCCCGCTTTAACGGAGCAAACCCCGATCCCCAACGTAACCTCCCTCCTGCCTCTCCAGAGCAAAACCCAAACTAACACCTCGCTGCATGCCAGTGGCACCGGGGACAAGGTAGGACTCTGCTCCAACAGAGTGTGCCCAGGGCAGAAGGCGGTGGGCATCCTGGTGCATCCCAGCACAGGCTGGTCATGCTGAGGCTGCCCTGCCCTCGGCCAGGGGCTCTCAGGGGTGATCCCACCTTAGCAGGGGCTGATGTTTCGGCTGCTTTCCCCCGGCTCAGCCCAACATCCCTGGCTCAGAAGCTCTTTGCTTATTGGGGATGAGCTGAGTGGGAGGAGAGCAGCCTGCAGCCTCCTGAAAGCAGCGCAAATTGCAGGGACCCTGGTTGCAGCCCTCCGTGGTACCCAGGCAGGGTAATTTGCAGAGCAAAGGCTCCAGGGCAAATCTGTACCTGATGGGGAGCACCTTTGGAGCAGCAGAGATCAGCTCATGCCCTGCCGTCCCCCTCCTCTCCAGGGGGCCCAGCTCATGCCGGGGGCCAGCGATGTCAATGGTGGCTGGGGCCGCGGGTACAAGCCCCTTTCTGGAGCACACTCACTTGTTCAGAGTCCTATTTTTCTGCATGTGGTCCCACCAGCCCCAGGTCCCAGTCTCCCCCAGTCACTGCATGGCACCGTAACTGGTGTTTGCACATTTTTTCCCTCTTTCTCTCTTTTTTCCCCTTTCCCCAAACAATCCAGGCCACGTGTCTCCTCATCCTGTGTTTCCTTTTGGTTTCCGCATTGTCTCCTGCCATGGTGATGAAGCTCCTTTTCCTCCTCATCCTTTTTGTTGTCTTGTAGTTCTTTACTGTTTCGGAGACCCATTGTTTTGTTTTCTGGCTTTTTTTTCTTCCCGCTCTTTTGGTTTGTTCTCATTAACTTGCCCACGCATGCAGCAGCCTGATTTTAGGGACGCCGACCCTTACCGCATCCCCCACACCAAGGACACGGACCCCGTGCATCCCCGGAGCTACAAAACCTGCCGGCCTGAGGAGAACGACTCCTACGCCACTGAGGTATGACGCAGGCAGGGAGCCGCATCCTCTCAGCCAACGGAGTTGGGGACAGGGCTGTGGGGATGGGGCTTTCCCTGTTGAGAGCCAGGGACAAGGGAAGCTGCAGAGCCCCATTGGGGAGGGACATGGGGAGGCATGGCCAGGCGCAGCCCACCGTTCCCATCCCTTCCCCGGGTTGTTGCAGATGAAGGAGCTGCAGCTGGTGCTGTCAGAGGCCAACGAGAGCCTGCGAGGACTGCAGGAGCAGCTCTCACAGGAGAGGCAGCTGAGGAAGGACGAGGTGGACAACTTCTCACAGAAGATCTGCCAGGTGAGTAGGCAGCAGCCCCGATCCCTGGGAGACAGGTGCCCCCATACCCACGGCTGTGCCACCTCCAGCCCCAGGTTGATGACCCACTTGGGGGCCTGGGTGTCAGCCAGGACCGCGCACAGCATGTCCCATCTTCAAGGGGCACAGGGGCTGAGTACACTCCTCCTTGCACAAGGGCATGCAGCCGTGCAGGGCTTCTACCCATGGCGATGCCTCGATGGCCTCGCTGTCTCCAGCATGCTGCCAGGGCGTTGCAGCCCCCCAGGGGTGCTAAATATGGGGCTGGCATCAGGCTTAGCCCAGACCCTGGGGCGGAGGCACCACATCGCTGCCACCAGCCCCTGTCTTGGAGCCCACGCGTCTCTCCGCAGCTGAAGGAGGACCACCAGAAAGCGCTGCTGCGGCGGGAGTTTGAGCTGCAGAGTCTGAACCTGCAGAGGCGGCTGGAGCAGAAGTTCTGGAGCCAGGAGAAGAACCTGCTGGTGCAGGAGTCGCAGCAGTTCAGGCAGAGCTTCCTCCTGCTCTTCATGAAGCTCAAGTGGTTCCTCAAGCGCTGGCGCCAGGGCAAGATGGTGCACAGTGAGGGCGAGGACTTTTTGGAGGTACTGTGGGCTGAGGGGCTCCCACCTCAGCTGCCGTGGAAGGGGGACCACGCTGTTGGGCATCCCTGGGGCTGTACCTTGTGCCTACGTGTCCCACCCAGGGCTGTCTGGGTGTCCCCCATCCCTGGCCGTGGGCTGTGGGTCCCCTCATCACCCCAGCCGTGGTGTCTCCCACAGGTGAACAGCATGAAGGAGCTGTACCTGCTGCTGGAGGAGGAGGAGCTTGCCCCGCAGCAGCAGGCGGACAACAAGACGTGCGCCGGGGATGCCTGGACCCCCAACACGGTGAGCGGGGTCCCCACAAGCCCAGGGGGTGGGCAGGATCAGCCCCCACTGCGGCTGCGTGGCATGGGGTGGCAGCTCCTCTCAGGGTGCATGGCTGGGAGGGGATGCTCCCCGCTGGCATGTCACCCACAGGGGTGGTCCCCTGCCCTGGTGGCACCCCCTGTCCCTCACCCCGGGGGTGGGATGCAGAGAGGGGAGCTCCCACGGGGTCCCCTCCAGCACGGGGCCCCGGCTCCCGCTGCTCACCCCCGATCCCTTGGCAGCCCAACGAGTGCATCAAGACGCTGGCAGACATGAAGGTGACCCTGAAGGAGCTGTGCACAGAGCTGCGGGAGGAGCGGCGCGGCGCCAGCGAGCTGCAGCAGCAGTTCACCAAGGCCAAGGCTGCCTGGGAGATGGAGCGCGCCGAGCTCAAGTGCCACATCGCCCAGGTGGGAGCCCCAGGCACCCCACAGGCTGGTGGAGCTCCCCCTTGCCTGGTGGGGATGTGGGGCTGGGGGGCTGCCTGCGCCGCTGTGTGCCAAGCGCTGGCTGTTGGGCAGGGCTGGGAGGCAGGGTGGCACTGTGGGAATCTCAATTAGCAGCTGCTCGGCAGGCGAGTTTCTATAGCAACGAGGCTGGCACTAAAATCTGACTGTGGAGCAGCAGAGGATGCTCTTTATTCCTCCGCTGGGTTTGTCTGGGGTGGGCGGGGTGGTACTGGGGCTCAGCATCCCTCCCCAGGACAGGCGTCTGGGAGCGGCATCAGAGCCCCCCTCTCCTCCCCCGGGTCACAGCGCAGGTGGGGGCTCTGCACCCCTGCGGATGCTGCAAGAGGGATGTACGGCTGTGGCGAGGGCAGGAGGTGGAGGGAGGGCAGCCTCAGCCCTGGAGGAAGCTCCTGCCTGCAGAAGCAGTCCCATCAGTCCCCCTGCCCTGCCCTCACAGTGATGAGGGTTTTCCGCTCCCTCACACTGTGCTGGCAGCAGCCCATGGCCGTACATCAGCTCCTCTCCCCAGAGCAGGTGCCAGCTCCTCCCAGGTGGGATTTCTCCAGGCAGAGCTCAGTAGTGGTCCCCAATTTCCCTCTCTCCCCCCTCAAAAGAGAGCAGAGCTGTCGCGGTGGTAGCACCCCAGTTTCAGGTGCCTTCCTGGCTGCCAGTGGCAGCAGCATCCTCTGGGTCTGCTCTGCCAGCCTCTCCAGGAGCCGGGTCCAGCAGGCGGGATTGCAGGCAGAGCACAGCTGAGCAGGCAGGACATTCAGCCCATGTCCCACTGGGTGACCGTCTGCCAGGCTGTCTGGCATGACATGGCTGCAAGCCAGGGCCGGCTGCAGCTCGGCTGTGCCCAGGGGCGAGCCGTGCTGTGCAACACAGCCTTGGGGACATGCTTATTGCCCGACCTGGGCAGCATGGGACCTGCACTGGGAACCGGGATGCCCACAGCCTTGCCCCTTTGCTGGGGATGTCCAGCACCATGCTGGAGCCATGGGTCCCTCATAGCCACCAACGTGTCCCTGCAGCTGGAGTCGAAGGCAGGCAAAGGGATCGTGGAGCGCACACTGCCGGACTGGAAGGTGGCATTGAAGAGGGAGCGTGAGGAGCACCAGCATCTCCTAGCCGAGTCCTACAGCGCTGTCATGGACCTCACCAAGCAGCTGCAGATCAGCGAGAAGAACTGGAACCAGGAGAAAGTGGAGCTGCTGGCCCGCTTCAAGGAGGAGCAGCAGCAGGCAGAGCAGCAAGCGAAGGACCTGCAGAACAAAATCAACCAGGTATGGTGTCCCCCCCATTGTGAACGTGTCCTCCAGCCTCTGCCACTTGCCCCCTGTGCATGCCCCGAGAGCATGCAAATGCTCTCAGGGCACGCAGCGGGGGCAAGTGGCAAATGCTTTTGCTTGCCCAGAGGGGCACGTGTTGCACACGTTGAGTGACCAGCACGTTCTCCAGTTGCAGAAAGGAGCCAACCCATGGGCATTGAAGCACTCTGAAATGGAGAAGCATGGCAGCAACTGGAAAGAGGTGGGCAAGGGAAGGTGGAGGGCCCTCGGGGTGCTTGTTGGGCTCAGGTCTATGCTAAGGGTTAGATGGGAGGTCGTGTGAACCCCAAATAACACCCCATTGAACAGCAAATGAGGCTGCAAGGGTGACTACCAGGGATTGGGGAGAATGAGAGGGTGGAGAGCGTGGCTGAACCCCAAGGGCTCCAGTGGCGTTATAAAAAGTTGATTTAAAATAGATGTGGGCACAGCAAGCGCCATGTAGCCCTGGGAATGGGGTGCTGGGCCTGGGTGCATGGGGGAAGGTGGTAGTGTTGGAGAGGAGCAGGGTGCAACCCTTGCTCCAGCCCGTCTGTGTACTTTGGTCCTGTGCTTGCTGACACCAGAGCTTTCTTCTGTGTCCTCTTAGGCTCTCAATGAAAAAATCACAGACAAAGAGACAATCTCTGAAGCAGAAGCCAAGGGAACCAACCTCAAAAGGTGAGTGCACTGGTGCCTCCATGGTCCCCGGGGCATGGAGGAGGCTGTGCGGGGCTGTCCCCGGGCTTGGCAGCCCTGGCAGCCAGGGGGAGATGCAGCCATGGTCCAGGGTTCTCCTGGAGGCCAAGGGCTCCCATGAGGAGCAGGACTGGGTGCCCAGGAGGGTCCTGCTGGGGTGGGAGCGGGATGCCTCCAGCTGCCCCCCAACCTGCTGCCCTGTCCCCTTGTGAGTCCCATCCTCTCTCCTCCCACAGGACCAAGTCCGTTTCCTCCATGTCAGAGTTTGAAAGCTTGCTCGATTGTTCTCCCTACCTCCCTGGAAAAACCACACCGGGGCTGGGCGACCATTCCCGGGGCAAAAAGGCATCCGCGACCACCCAGCTGCTGCCCAACGGGATCCGGGACAGCACCAGCGTTCCTCCCTCAAACTGTACATATGTGAATATTGAGCAACCTGCCCCTGACAGCCTGGCCAAGGAGAAGCTGGGCATCTCCTCCTGGGACTACTCGAGGGCAAGCAGCCTCTCCGGGCACGACCCAGCCCAGAAGCAAATGCAGAGGAGCTACACGGCGCCTGACAAGACAGGAATCCGCATCTACTACAGCCCGCCGGTGGTGCGGCGGCTGGAGGCGCCTCTGGTGCACAACAAGGAGGGGAAGATCATGATCGAACCCGGTTTTTTGTTCACCATGGCCAAGCCGAAGGAGCCGGAGGAGTCGGCCAGCGCTGAGAGCACCTACAGCCAGTGGCTGTGCAACTTCTCCAAGCAGCAGCGGGAGCTGCTGGACGGTGGCACGGTGGAGAGTGTGGTGCCACCGGTGCCCCACTTCCCCCCATCACTGCATGACCTGGAGATCTCCGGCAACATGAGTGACGACATGAAGGAGATCACCAACTGCGTGCGGCAGGCCATCCGCTCCAGCTCGCTGGAGAGGAAGGTGAAAAGCACCTCCAGCCAGACGGTGGGGCTGGCCCACATGGGGACGCAGACCATCCAGATGGTGAGCGTTGGCCTGCAGACTGACCTGCCGCGCGGCAGCGGTGTGCACGGCAAGAGCTGGTCCCCACGCAGCTCCTCCCTTGTGTCTGTGCGCAGCAAGCAGATCTCCTCCTCCCTGGATAAGGTCCACTCCAGGATCGAGCGGCCATGCTGCTCCCCAAAATACGGCTCTCCAAAGCTCCAGAGGAGGTCTTCCTCCAAGCTGGACGCCTCCAAGGACAGGAGCCTCTGGAACCTGCACCAGAGCAAGCAGAACGGCTCTGCCTGGGCCCGCTCCACGACCACCCGCGACAGCCCTGTTCTCAGCAATATCAACGACGGCTTGTCCAGCTTGTTCAGCGTGGTGGAGCATGCGGGCAGCACCGAGTCCATCTGGAAGCCAGGCTGCCCTGAGAGCAGCCGGACCAAGCCCGAAGCACCTAAGTATGGCCTTGTGCAGGAGTTCTTCAGGAACGTCTGCGGGCGGGCGCAGAGCCCCACCGCCCCCCCAGAGAAGAAGGAGGCCACCGGGGAGGATGGCAGCAAGAGAGCCGAGCACCCCAGCCCAGCCACCCACCACCCAGCCGAAAACATCTCCCGTGTCTTGAACAAGAAAGTCCTCAAGCAGAGCAGCTGCGAGGACCCCAAGCCCTCGTCCCCTGGCCAGGGGAGTAAGGACGCAGCCCTGCGGGATCCCGACCTCATCTCGGCCATAGCCAGCGAGGTAATGAGGCAGGGTGCCCCCCAGGGTGTCCCACCATGGCAGGGGATGGGGTGCCTGACTCCTCTAACCCCTTTGTGCCCTGTCTGTCTTTGCAGGACACAGCGTGTGACTGCAGCTCCCAGTCCCTCACCTCCTGCTTTGCCCGGCCGTCCCGCTCCACCGTCCGCCATTCCCCCTCCAAGTGCAAACTGCACCCCACGGACCCCCCCAGGGCGGAGGAGAAGCCGGGGGCCTCGAGTGAGTGAGGACGGGGGGCCGGGGGACGCAGAGTGCCTGCTATCCACTCTCCTGCCAGAAAAGCGCCCATGCTGATGCCCCGCGGGGGCTCCTCTCGGAGGCAGCGCGGGCGCATCTGTCTCCTAACCGTCCCCTCACCCCCGGGGACGCTTATGAAGCAGATGTGGAGCCGGTGGTGGAGGCTGCCGGCAACCCCGGGGTGCATGGGGACATCCCGCAGGGGTGGCTGCTTCACCTCCTGCCTGTGCGGACACTCGCTCCCTCAGAGCCGCTGCCGGCACTGGGGGGTCCTCACCAGTGCTCACCGCCCTGGGAATGTCAGCTGAGACCCCGCCATGCCGAGGGCTCGCCGGGGCCCCGAGAAGGGGAGAGCAGCCAGGGGAGGCTGCTCATGTAGATAGGGCAGGGCTGGGGCAAAGCGCGGCAGGGATGCCGTATGGATGCGATGGATGGAGGCGTGATGCCGTGTTGGCCCCTGTGGGCGGAGGGTGCTGGCTCCGTCCCCCACGGCCGCTGCCAGCTGCCCACCCTGCCCGAGTTCCAGTGCATCCCTGCCAGCCCTGATTGCAGCGCGGTTGCATCAGCCGCGGGGCTGCACGTGCTTCCCTGGGCAGGAAGGAGGCGGGGAGGGTCCCTGCGGTCACCCAGGCTGGGCTGGGTGTGGGGGCCCTTCCTGGCCCCGCTTCCACTCTGGGGGGGGCTGGTGAGGTCCTTCACTGCTGGGAAGGGTCCGGGCAGTCCCCCTGCCTCCTCCAGCTGCAGAGACGGAGCCGCCGGGTGCACAGCGTGGGGAGAGATGGTGTGTGCATGCGTGTGTGTGTGCACACTCATGTGCGTGCCTATCTCCCGACACTATCCCAAGGGGCCACGGCTGTGGTGCCCCCCTGCATTGCACCCACCTCCCTGCCTGGGGCCACTTGTAGTTATTTGCTCCTCCAAGTGCTGAATATACAGAATATACATATTTCTCTTTTTTATTTTTTTCTTTTTTTTTTTTCCCCTCCACTTTTGACTCTGCCCAACTCTGGACAGCCTGCAATGTAAAACCAAGTGCATTTTAAAAATACCGAAATGAGCTACATTGGAGGTGCACCACTTGGATTAAGAGATTGTGGGTTGGGAGGCTGCAGCGTGGCCCGCGGTCTGCGCCGCACATCCCCCGGTCACCACCAGAAAAAGCCTTATCCAGGGAGGGAGGGAGGCAACGGCTGCAGCCCCCACAGCGGTGCAGAGATCCTGGGGCTGGGGAGCTGCGTCCCAGCCCCACACAGAGCAGCATTGGTGCCCCTGTGCAGCCCCAGGAGAACACAGCAATTTTAGAGGAGGCTGCCTGACCTAGTTTCAAGCTGCCTGGCAGGGGCCAGGCAGGGATTCACCCAGATGGAGCTCCCTGCAGGTGCCCATGCCTCCTGGGACTCTGTGCATCAGTCAGGGGCTGTGTAGCTTGCTCTGGGGGCTCTATACATTGCTCCAGGGGCTCCATGCATTGCTCTGGGGCTCTGTATGCTGCTCCAGGACCTCTGTGCATTGCTCTGAGTCTGTGTACACTGCTCCAGGGGCTCTGCCCATTGCTCTGGGGCTCCGTACGCTGCTCCAGGGGCTCTGCCCATTGCTCTGGGGCTGTGTACACTGCTCTAGGGGCTCTGCGCATTGCTGTCATCTTGCAGCTTCGCTTAAAAAATGCTCCTGCTGCTGAAGCTGCTGCCCCCTCCCGTCCAACCGTGCGCTGCCCGCAGCAGGCAGGCTGCATCACTGCCACGTCGCAGCCTCCGTCAGCATCTCCGCGACAGCCGCTCACTGCCTGTGTCTCCAGACACACCAGCATCAGCCAGGGCCCAGCAGGCCCAGCACCGATGGCCTTTTGCTCCTGCGGTGCCTGTCCGGCCCCACGGGGACCCTCGTCACCGAGGTGCAGGACGCGCGGAGCAGGCGCTGCCCACCTTCACCAGCAGCTGGGGCCAGGCAGCATCCCTGCCTGCCACACAGAAGTTGGGTCCCTGCACCCCAGCAGGCATAGCGCTGCTGCGAGCAATCTCCTGCTGTACATAGATCCTTTCGGGGTGGTTTTTAGCATTTTCATTGATAACTGGGGTTTTGGTTTTGTTTGGTTTTTTTTAAAGACTCTCTACTTTTGGAATGTGGTTTCTCATTTTTACTGCCTTTTAATTATTTGTAATATTGGTCAGTTCTGTCTTACTTTGTAAATAGCAGTGATGGGCATTACCCACGGGGCCAGGGGCTGGCAGGGGATTCACAAAGGCAACGGGGAAAATTTGCTTGAGGCATGGAGGTGGCTGATTAGGCCCTGGCCCCCACGCAGCCTCTGCCTCCCACACGCCAGCGCCCAGCCTGGGGAGAAGCTTTGGGCAAAGCCACACTTGCCTCTGACCTGTCCTCCAGCTTCCTCTTGCCAGCCCATGCCAAGGTTGCATGAAGGGCACCTTCTGCCCCGATGACGGGCCCCCTGCCCACCCCGTCCTGCACCCCTGTACCATGCCTGCTTGTCGTGTGATGAATAAAGGCCCTGCAACCCCTCACCCATGCCCTCGGTGCTGCCTTCCTGGGCTGTGGCGGGGGGTCGGTGATGCCTGTCCTGTCTGGGGAACCGGTGCTGCTGTGGAGGGGAGTGTCGGGTGGCTGGGGAACCCATGGGTGCAGAGATGCACCTAGCTCCTGTCTCTCCATCCTCTCAGCTGCCCAGCCCACACACACAGTGTCCCATCATCTCCTCGCCTGCCTGCCTCTCCCCGACCCCATCCCTGTGTGCTGACCCTGGCTGTGCCACACCACCATGGCTCCCTGTCATCACCCGTGGGTCCCCCCCACTGCCAGGGCTGTGTCACCCTGCAAGGGGCTTCTCTCAGCTCCATGTTGTTCTTGTGATGCTGGTGCTTCTTACTCCTCCCCTGTCCCATCCCATCCTCCCCAGCCTGCACGCAGACCCCACATCCCCTTTCCCCACTGCTGCCCATGGCTTCTTGCCCTTGTGCCCCTCATCACCTGCAGGTCCCAGCCTCCTCCAGGCTCTCTACATTAAACTGTCCCTCTCTGAGGTCCTCCATTGTCCACCATGACCCACCCCTCCTTTTGCTCCTCCATCATCCTTCACGTCCCATCCGTTTCGTCCCTGCTCTTTGATCCCCCATGTCCTATCCTTCCTTCTTGTTATCCTCCATCCTCAATCCCTTCCCTTTCTTCATGTCCTCTTCCATTGCCCACCATGTCCCATCCCTCTTTATTCTGCTCTTTCACCACTGACCTAACTCGTCCCAGTCCTCCTTTCTGTGCTCCTCCATCACCCACCCATCCCATTCCTCCTTCCCATGCTCCATCACACACCATATCCCATTCCTCTCTCCTGTGCACCTCCATCTTTCATGTCCCACGCCCCCTTCCATTGCTCCTCCGTTGTCCACCCATCCCATCCCATCTCTCCTTCCTGTGGTCCTGTCACCCACTGTGTCCCATCCCTCCCTGCCATCCTCCTCCATCACGCACCACATCCCATCCTTCCTTTCTGTGCTCCTCCATTAGCCACCATGTTCTGTCCCTCCTTCCTGTGCTCCTGCATCCTCCATCATGTCCTATCCCTTCCTGTGCTCCACCATCACCCACCACCTCCCATCCCTCCCTGTTCTCCTCCACCCCCTTAATATCCCATCCCTCCTTCCACACTCCTTCCAGAGTGTGCTCCTCTGTCATCCACTGTGTCCCATCCCTCCCTGCCATGCCATGCTCCTCCATTGTCCACCATGTCCCCTCCTGCCCTCCTGTGCTCCTGCGTCCTACATTACGTCCTATCCCTCCTTGTTCTCCTCCATCACCCACCACACCCCATCCCTTCTTCCTGCGCTCTTCCGTCACCCATGACCTCCCATCCCTCCTTCCTGTGCTCCTCCATTGCCCTTCATATCGCACCTTCCTGTCTTCTGTCACACTTGCATCCCATCCCTCTCACCTGCTCCTCCTTCATCTACCACATCCCATTCCTTGTTATCCTCATCCATCTCCCACCATCTCATGTCTTCTCTTCCTTCTCCACCTCCACTGTCCCATCCATCCTTATCCTGCTTTGCCTCCAGTTTCTCTTTTCCTTTCATATTCCTCCTTATGTCAACATCTCACCATCCCTTCTCATCCTCCATCAGCTCCCACCATCACTGTCCTCCTCTACATCTTACCATCTTCTTATCCCTGCTTATCCTCCATTAGCTCCCACCGTCACCCCAACCCATTTCAACCTCCTCCACTTCTCATCTTTTCCCCATCTTTCTTCACCCTCCTCTACCTCCTCCTATCTCATCCCCATCATCGTCCTCCACTTCCCCTGTCCCAAAATCCACCCTCACTTCCCACCATTGCCCCATCTGTCCAGCTGCCAACATCACCCAATCCTGCCTCCTTCTCCTCCACCCCCACATTTCCAGTCCTCCCCCCTTGTGCTTCTCCATTTCCCACCATCTCCTCATCCATCCTCCTCCGTTGCCCAACAATATTTGTCTTCCTCTAACCCCTAAATGTCTCTCTGTCCCTCCTGTCATCCTTGTCCATCTCCCACTGTCTCCTCATCCCTCCTCTTCTTCCTTCATCTCCACCTCTCCCTCCCTCCTTGTCCTCCACCACCTGCTGTCTCATCTCTCCTTGTTTCCCTCTACTGCTCATCATTTTGCCCACCTTCTTCATCCTCCTCCACTTCCCACTGTTCCCCATCCTTCCCCATGCCCCAACATTGCCCGCTATTTGTCTCTTCTTCCTCATCCTCCACTTCCTACCATCTGCCCAGTCCTCCTCATCCTCCTCCAACCTCTCTTTTCCTCTTCATTGTTCTTCACTTTCCACCATCTCCCATACCTCATTGTCCTCCACTTTCCACCATCTCCCATACCTTCTCCCTCTTCCTCCATCTCATGCCTCTTCTTCCTTCACCTCAGTCTCTCTATCCTTCCTGTGAACCTCCACCTCCCATTGTTCCCCATCCTTTTTCATGCTCTTTCATCTCTTGCCCTGTCCCTCCTCATACCTGACCTCTGGCTATCTCACCATCCCTTGTCGTTTGCTTCCTACAGTCTCCCTGTTTCTCCTTGTACCCCTCCATCTCTCCCCATCTCCCCATCCCTCCTTATCCTCCAAGTGTCCCACCTACCTCACAGATTTCCCCTCCACACCTTCCTGACCTCCAACCATCCTCCCTTACCTCAAACCATTGTCCCTTACCTCAAACCATTGTCCCTTACCTCAGACCTCCCTCTCTCACTGTCCTTTCATTCTCCTTCACCTCCCAACTCCATCCTGACCTCCCACCTTCTCCCAGCCTGACCTCTCCCATTCTTCCTCTCCTCCATCCTCCCTGTGCTCTTTTACTCCCAGCACATCTGACTCCTGCTGTTATTTTCTCCTTCTCTTCCTCCTTCCCCTGCGTTGTATGCCATCCCTGACCAATGAGGAAAGCCACCTCCAACACAGCCATCCCTGATGCAAGCAGGAAGGGCCCTTACTGTTGGGGATGGGATGTGTGGCTAGGTTAGATGGAGAACCAGCCTCCCACCCCATCCCCACTACTCAAGGCACTTTCATAGTAGAGGTAATGGCCACAGCTTGCAGGCTGGGAGTTTCATGCTGGACATCAGGAAACACTTCTCCCCAGGGCTGGTGCAGCTGGAACTGGTCACTGGGGAAGTGGGAGGAACTCTGCGCTTCGAAGGTTTCAAAACTCAGCTAGACAAAGTCACCAATGTCCTAATTTAGCATTAGCAATAACTATTTTGGAACACAGAGCTCGACCAGAGCCCCCTGGAATCCCTCCAAGCACACACATCTTTGAGAGACTTCTCCAAGCAGTGAAGGATTTCCAACAGGGGGCAAGAAAGGCCAGACATGGCTTTGAATGCAGTGCTTGGGTTGCTGCAGGACGTGAGGAACCATTCCTGCCAGTTGCAGCTGCTCCATGGTGCTCAAGCAGGACCATCCCACACTGCTCAAGCAAGCCACCCTATGCTTCTTGAGCAGGATCACATCAGCCTGCTTGAGCAGGACCACCCTAATGCTGCTCAAGCAGGACCCCTCCAGGCTGCTTGAGCAGGGTCATCCAACGTAGCTTGAGCAGAACCTTCCCATGTTGCTCAAGCAGGACCACCCCATGTAGCTTGAGCAGGACCACTCCAAGCTGTTCAAGCAGGACCATCCCAGGCTGCTTGAGTACCATGGGCCAGGCCAAAGTGTCTTCCTGAAAGACTGCCAGATCCCACGCCAGTGAGCTATCCTTGAGATGACCCCTCAGGCCCTAGAGCCAGAGACCCTTGCATCATCTTTGTTTTCCTTCCCTCGGGCTAGGCCATGCAGGGACATGGCCATCCCCTTCCAATGACCTTATGGCTGCACCAAGGCACGGGGCTGCTGGCACTGCTGCCAAGGGGAGGACAAGTCTCTTCTCCATCCCGAGGGAGCCCCGTACCCTGAGGGACCTGCACGCAGGGCCCATTCAAAGCATCCCACTCACAAAGGCCAGCCAGCCTCACTTGACTGCAGACTTTGCCTTGCAATGTTGGAGACTCCCAGCCATCCCATGGAGAGGACCCTGCCCTTACCAAGGTGATGTGCCTGAGGGACCATCCCACTGCAATACGGGCAGGGACAGGGCAGCCAGTGTCTTGACAGGGTGGGGGTGACATTTGTAAAGCATTCCCATCCACATGCCTTCCTGGCTAGTGAATTTGGGGGAGGGTTGAGGGAATTTGCTACCTGTGTTAGAAACTAGCTGAACTTAGGTGTCTCCCCAAGCTGGATTTCTTATTCCAAACGTTCAAACTGTTGTATATTGTACTGGGATTTTTACATTGGATTATTGTAGAAAACAAAAATTTAAACCAAGTCTGTTAAAAAATAAACATTAAAAAATCTCTATGAAAAAATAAATAAAAGCTGTCTCTAAGTCCTCTTCTTACAAATGTGACAGAGCAGTGATGTGTCTCCAGCGGTGGCTTTCCTGTTCCCAGCCCTGCCTGTCCCCTGCCTGCCACAGCCCCTGGGGACACCAACTATGGTGAAGATGCAAATCCTGTGGTTTTGTAATTCCTGGGCGATGAAGGAAACAGCCCCCATCTTGCAGCATCTGCCTGACTCTGCGGGGACCTCAAGCCCGTGGTGCATGGCAGTGTGGGGTATTTGTCAGTGGCTGCCTTGGGTCCCCAGATGTTGTGGCCCTCCCCCCAGGCAGGGCACAGCCAAGACCACGGGTGAGCAATGCCTGGAGCCCAGTTTTGGGGTCCTGGGTACTGAGGGTGTGGCTGTGGTGGGACAGGCTGCTGCCTGTCCCTGCTGAATCTGGAGGCAGCTCCTGGGTGGGTCACCCACTGCCTTTTATTCTGGCCCGTGGTGCTGCAAGGTCCAACAGATTTTCGCAGCAAACGGCCAGTCCCTGGGTGAAATCGCAGCCCCAAGGCTTCAGCAGCTCAGAGGTTTGGTGCTGGGGATGCATGAGACCACACCACCCTCTGGTGTCAGCACCGACCTCAGCACCATGCCAGCCCTGCTCCAGCCGTGTCCCGTTGCTCCCATGTCTGCCTGGGTACCACTGCATCCTTGCACCACCCCAAACCCTGCTCACTCAAAGCAGGCCCCATTCTGCTCCCAGCATACGGACATCCCCACATGGTGTGGGGCAGGCATAGCCAAGCCAGAAGGAAGCAAAGCAAGAGCAAAGCAGACCCACTTTGCTGGGTGCTGTCATCAGCCCTCACAGTCCCACCAAGCACTGGTGCAGTCCTGCTACCCCCTAAGCTGACTGAGTGTGGGCCGTGCTCCTGTGCCCACATACAAGCCCTCGCCCTTGCCTGAGCTTCATGTCCGAGCGAGGGAGTGGGGTGTGGGGCTGGGCCACAGCCCCAGGCCCCCCCTGTGCAGATAGGTAATGGCTTTCTTGCTGTTGGGTACTGGAGAAGCATCCCGGTCCAGCTCAGCTCCTGGCTGCTCCTGCTGGGCAGGGCAGAAGCAGATGGTGCCAGGGCGGTGATGAGTGTGTCCTGACCCCATGGCTGGGATGAGACCCAGCACTGCCAGCCCATGTGCTGCACCATGAGACATGGCTGCAGCAAATTCATTTCTGGATCCTGCATCGCTGGCATTTTACAGCCTGCTTTGCTGGCACCTCAGTCACTGCACCACTGCCACCACACACCCTGCACTGCTGTCACCTCAGACCCCACATCACTGGCACCGTGTGCCCTGAATTGCTGCCATCGTGGGCCCCACATTGCCAGCATCACAGACTCCACATCACTGCCACTGCATACCCCACATGGCTGCCACTGCATACCCTGCATTGCTGGCACTGCAGACCCTGCACCACTGGTGCTGAGAACTCTGCATTGCTGGCGCTGAGGACCCTGCACAGCTGCCACTGCGGGCCCTGGCACAGCGGACCTGCATGGCTGGCAGCTCATCAGCAGAGGGCACGCCGCTGCCGCCTGCCCACCCAGGCTGCATGGGTCTGTGCTACCCAAGGTGCAGGCAGGAGCCTGCAGGACAGGGCTGCTCCATGGGCTGCAGTCACTGAGCGCCCCAGAGCTCCAGCTATCTCTTACTGCTCAATAAAACAGGAACAAAAGAAGGTGGCTATGTTTATGGGTGGGCAAGGACAGTCTCTGAAGCCTGGGGACAGCTATGAAGCCACATGGGGAAGCCAGTTATTAAACTCCAACCTCTCTAACATGCCGCTGATTAAGGCACCATCTCTCCTGAGCCCGGTTTCCCTTCCTCTGCAGCCCGGGCCCCCGCCAAACCTCTTACCGACCTGGCCCCCTCTTCCAGAATGAAAATAGCAGCAGCTGGCAGAGCCCAAGTAAACAAATGAGCCGCTGTGAGAGGAGAGTGCATCTTTATAAGGTTAATTGGCCCCATCTAGCAGACAGACAGACATTTTCTTGTGGCTAGATCGCTCAAAAAGCTCAGGCAAACAGCAGTACCATGTCTCCTGGGTTTGATTTATAATGCTAATTGCGTTACTAGCTCATCTACATGTAAAATGATTATGAATATATTGTCTGTACTCTGCAGAGTGCTAAATTACCAGGCTCTGATATTCACCACCTCCTCTTTGAAGCTTAAACCAGCCTGAAATTCAGAGGTCTCTCTCCCAGTGACAGCAGAGGCAGGAATGAGATGGCTCAGGCTTGATCTTTGTGTTCAGCACAACCTGGCCTGTTTTAACACCCCGATACCCTGATAGCTGGGAGCAGCCAGCCGGAGGGGAGGGAGGCTGCTTGAGCCAAAGGGCTGTCGAGTGAGCTATCATGTGCCAGAGCCCAGAGCTGTATTGGTATCGAGTAGTTACATTTACAAACAAAGGAGCTGATAACTCCCAGCAGGACTGAAAGGCTGTTATTATGGTGCTGATTAAAATTTCCTCTGCAGCCAGCTAAGAGGAGGAGCAAGAGGAGTAGCGTCATCACTGGGGAGACGTATGGGATCCGGTGTCTAACCCTGTTGCTGCTATGTGCTGATTCATTCAGTACAAGTGAAGGGCTGCCCAGCCTGGCCATGTGCTGAAAATTAGCATAGAAAACCCCAGCAGGAAGATCCACCGCCCAGTGACGTCCTCCCACCCCATCTCCTCTGGCTCGCTGTGGCCTTGTAGCTCCCAGGATGCTGCTCTAGGGATCCATACTGCTTGAGTCCACACAGCACCATCATGTGTGGGAGAAGGGGGATGCCGGTGGCATAGCCCAAGGGTGGTTGTGGTGCTGCACGGTGCCTTCCCTTCTGTCCTTGCAAGGCAGGTCGGAGCCTGCAGCACCAGCCAGCCTCGAGCTCTCTGGTAGCAGTCCTGCTGCTCGCCATCTCCCACACAAGGGCCAGCACGGGTGCCTACTGGGGTCATGAGCACCGCAGGCCTGTTTTAGTGTAGCTAACCTAGAGCACATCCCTTTGGCAGCGCTGGCTGGGCTGTAAGATGACCCTTGCTATCAGAAGCCCACCCTGATCCCTCTCTCATGCCTGCTCTGCAGGTCCCAGGACCGTTTGCTGGTGTCACTTGGATTCTTTCCAGGTCCTTTGCTCCTTCATTCTGCCCCTTGATTCCCTGCCCTTGCAGTTGTTCAAGAAAATTTTCCCTTCCCACTGCAGGATATTCTGATAAAGCCTTCCACTGCCTCTGGCATGTCTGTGCAAGGCATAAGCTTGTTTGTGCTGTGACACATTCATCAGGGGTTGGGTCCATGCTAAAAAGATGTCTTCTGTGATTACCATCACTGACAGCTATATCACTGAGCTGTTGAATCTGCCTCGCCAGACCTCTTACAGCCTTGCCAAGCCCAGGTCCAGGCTTCCCTGTCTAGGAGATGCTCTGGGGTAAGTGGACAGGCAGTGGGAGAGGAGGTGGCTTGTTGTCCTCCTCCTTCATGCAAGCACATGGGACTCAGCCATCACACCAACCTCTGTGTTGCTCAGACACCTCTCTGCCTTCCTGGGTTGCTCCCTTCACTGCTGTGGGTTGCTTCCTTCCAGCCATGCTGCATCCTGCATACCTACATTTTGGCAAGGAAGAAAAGCCATTCAGCTGCAGAAGAGCCCCTTCCACAGGCTTCACTGGTCCCAAAAGCAGCTGACCCTGAGAGCACCAAGAGCTGACCCAAATTATCTTCTACACAGAGCCCATGCTCAGTGGAGCCTCATCCCAGGCAAACTCGGTACCCTCTCCCTGTGCACAGCCCGGTGACCAGGACATGTGCTCCCATGGGAAGGCCGTGCCACAGCATGCCTGGGACATGTCTCAGCAGGCTCCCCATGGTGGCAGAGATGGTAAGGAGCGTGGGGAGACCCTTCAAGGTGCATTGGCAGCACGCACTCAGCAGGGCATGGAAGTTTTAACCCCTCCTAACTCACATGGATTTATCAGCAAGTGGAGTTTAGAGTGGAAGAGAGTTTGGATCAAGTGAGCGGGGGTGGGGGGCAGGTGGAGGGAGGAGAGGTATGCTTGTTTCAAGCTACCACATATCTGATATGCTCAGTTATTTGCATGAACAGGGATGCGATTCACACACATTTTTTGGCAATAAGGCCAGTCAGAAGGGAATGCCCTGTGAGCCCAGTTGGAGCCCCCCAGGTAAGTCAGCTGCTCTACCAGAGCAGTGCTTTGCCCAAATTAACACAAGTTCCCCATGCGAGGCTGCCTCCTGCCCACCCTGCCGTACAGAAGGCCAGAGACACAGGGACTGTTTCTGATTTTCCAGTTTCTTTCCTCCACCCCCAGCATCTCTAGGACTGAGGTCTCTCATGTCAGGGAAGGTGCAGTGAAGAGTCCCATCACGGCCACTGATCTGCCGCAGGTGCTGTGCTAGGAAGGCTGTTTCCAGAGTGCCCCAAGCAGACAGTGTGAGCAAGGCACCACATATCCTGGCCAGTATCTTTTTTTTGACCCTCTGAGTTTCTACAAGAGACCTTAATATACATTAACATGTCCCCTTTATGTACTTTTGTTACTTTACAGGAAGAGGAAATGAAGGGCCCACAATGCAGCTGATTTTCCAGGGCTGCCTGGTAAGTCAGGAGGAGAGCTGGAAGCCAAGCTTGGAGCAAATCCTGCAGCATCCAGACCCACCACGCACCAGGTCCTGAGGCAGGAGCCCAGCTGGATGCAAGCTGCCCTGGGGTGGAGGGAGCTGGAGTGGCAACGCATGGTCACACAGCAAGAGCCCTTTCCCTGGAGCCTATAAAATCACTGAAGGGAGGCCTGGACATGTCCATATTTCAGCTGTGGACCACTGAAATGGAAGTTTGAGAAGGGCTGTGTTTGTGCCATGGGGGTCTGACTATGTGGTTCGCAGCCCTGTACACGGGCGCTTTCAGGGTTATCAGAGTCCTGCAAGAGGAGAGAGCATGGGAAAACGTGTCTGGGAGTCTATTCTGAGTTTTCCTCTTTGCAGGTGCGTTGTGAGAGATGATGCAACTGCTTCCCATCAGGCAGCTTCCTCGGCCACAGCTGTGGACAGCTGAAGCACAACAACAAAATCCCCCAGCCGGGGCAGCCCATACTGGGCAATGCTGGACAGAGGACAGACAGGTTGCTGGGACATGGTGCTGCCTCAGCCTCATGGCTCGGTACATTCTGCCCACAGCAGGCAACAGTTGCTGGAGAGAAATCATGCTGTCACTGAGCCTGGTGGAGAATTTCAGCTGGACAAATCACTGAAAGCAAAAGGCCAATGAGAAGGAAACCAGGACGTGCCTCCCAGATCTGCAGACCACCTCTTCGTTGGCCCTGGGGCACCCATCCCATGGCAGGGAGAGCAACGAAGCACTTTTCCAGCAGTGGGGTGAACTACAGGCCCCTGCCTGGCATATGGGGAGACAGAAGGTTTGTTAGGGAGCTGCCAAGCCCTGCCTGTAAATGCAAAATCCTTTGAGACAGAGGCTGCTAAAACTAAGGGCTGGCAACTCGTAATAGAAAATGTTCAGTGTGAGGTAGCTTCTGAAGGACTTTAGAAGTGTTTGGTTTGTACCCCTTCACAGGATACGATCAGTGTGCTTTCCAGTTGGGGTTGTTAAACAATGTGCCACGTGTACCCCAAAAATCATGGGGCTGTGCCTGGACCATGACTGCAAGGGGAGTGCTGGAGGAGTGCAACTCCCGTAGCTCCTGGGGAGCTTCAAAACTACCCATGCCAGGGAGCCCATGCTGCAGGGCCAAATGGACTTTTTCTTCAAAAACATCTTTTTGCAATAGGGAAATTGGAGGAGGGAAACACCTTGCAGGGTTTGGCTGTATCTGTGCTGCATCTGCCCATGGAGCAAGCCTGGGCTCTGAGCCTGGTGGTTCCAGGCTGAAACTCCGACAGGGAATGTGCTAAAATTGGGCACCTGGATGGACTTGTGTTGGAGACTTCACCTGCATCTGTGTGGTTTACTAGTAGAGATTGAGTCCCTGCACCCTAAGATGTAACTATTCCTTCCTGTGATTTTTTGGTTAATAGCAAATGAATAATATGAGGTCACGCTGCAGCTTCCCAGGACAGTGATTTCATAGCATATGGCTAAGGGAGCTTTGTTACATGTGCTACAGTGCGGTGTGAGGGCGGCTGACCTATTTGGGGTGTAAAGCCTGCTGAGGTCATGTTGGAGAGGTGCAGAGAGCATCTCTGGAGTGATGCTGCCTGCAGAATACAGCCCATGAAGGGAGGTATCATCTGAACTACTCCTGGGTTTCATCTTGGAGGAAACCAGCTATGTCCTCCCAAATGGAGTCACAGAAGAAACTTTGCCCTCAAACAGTGTGGGCAGCCAGCAGACTAACACCAGAGCAGGGAGCTGCAGAATAGATGTGCCCTTCAAAACTAGGGAGCATCCTTAATAGAAAATATACACCAGCACCAGCCACTTTTGTCTATAGAAGAACCATTTCTGGCCTCTTTGCTGATGAAAACATTGCATGGAGTGGCAGACGATGCTCACAACCCCACAGGTTTGCAGCTCCTGCAGCGTAGAGCAAAACAATGCTCCCAGGGAGTGCATTAAACCATGGAACACACCAAGGATCCCAGAATAGGCTGTACCTGCTCGCTGACACCAGGCCACTGCTCTCCAGCCTGAGGAACACTGTGCCAAGTTCAAGGTTGTGGACTTTTACCTTTTGAGTGCACCTTGGCTCCAGCCCAAACCACCACAAAAATTGCCTACAGCTCCAGAGCAAGTGGCTCCCTGGGCACAGCAGAACTTTACTCAAAGGGGTGATATTCCACGCAGAAGAGATGTTCAAGGTTTCAGCAGCCTGCCTAGGCAGTGCCGTTGGGGCAGCCCAGCTCAACGCAGGAAAAGTTGAGGATTGAGCTGAGCATGGGTCTGCTGCAGGAGGTACCACCATAGGCAGCTCCTGCCTCTAAGACCAGAGACTCACGGAATGACGTTGGTCCCTTGGGATCCTAGGTCCAGCCTCCTGCTCTGACAGGGCTGGTTGCTCGGGGTCTTGTCTGGTTGAGTTTTGACTATCTCCAAGGGCTGAGACCCTACCGCCACTCTGGGCCCCTGTTCCAGCATTTGACTCCCTTCTTGGTGAAAAAATTGTTTAATTTCTGACTAACTACACAAGATCTGTACAATTTTTTGCAGGGGAAAAGGTGCTCGGTGAACTGATGTGGCTCACTGTACTCACCCAGCCAGTCAGTGGCAGGGAAGTGGAGTGTCTTGAATCAAAACGAAGGTTGTTTTCTGCAGGGGGCCAGGCACCAAGCACGGCCATGGCCTCTGGGCCTGTTTTGGGACTTCTGAAGGAGGATCTCATCGATGGCGCCCTGGGCTGTTCCCCTGCGCCTGGCAAAGTGGCGGGGACTGGCCCTAGGGGGACAGGGCTCATGGGGGACACCGTTGACGAGGGCGATGTAGCTGATGGGGCAGCACTGTTAATGGGGGAACACTGCTGGCATGGGGGAACACGGCTGATGATGGGGGGACATGAGGTGGACACCACTGATGGAGGGGACACGGCTGACGGGGACACTGCCGACAGGGCGATACACCACTAATGGAGGCGGCATGGCTGACAGGAAGAGACACTAGTCACAGAGGGGACAGGGCTGGCAAGGAGGTCATGGCTGACAGGGGGAGACACCACTAATGGGGGTGACGGGTGTGACATGGCTGACAGGGGGATGGCACTGACAGATGGGGGATGGCACTGACAGAGGGGACATGGCTGACAGAGGGGACATAGCTGATGGGGGGACAGCACTGGCAAGGAGACATGGCTGACAGGGGGACAGCACAGAAGGGACATGGCTGATGGGGGGACAGCAC
>WAAD01031161.1:388491-402830 GCA_013389945.1 Fregata magnificens
ACTCCAGAGTACTTCTGGAGGTTTTTATTAGGAAACTAGAAATACTTTTTGGACAGCAGCCTTCCAGAGAGGATACAGATTGTCAAACACTGGTTTGGTCTAAATGTGCTGCTGGGCCAAATGGGACAAGACCACACCTGCTGGTTCCTGGGGCTCCTGCGGGCTGCCGGTGCACCTCGACCTGGTGCCAGAGTTGAGAATGAAGCCAGGTGAAGCTGTGTTTCAGTTGTATTTCTGCTGTAACATCTGGACCTCTTCTGTCTGCAGAAATAATCTTGCCTTAAACTGCTGAGAATGAAGTGCTTGGTCTCCGTAACCCAGATCAGCGCTGTGTTTTGTTTTTCTCTTTAGATACCTTCACAGGTATCAGTCTTCCATTACTGTCATATGTACAGATGCTGTGACTGAGGATGCTGGCTGTTAACATGAAGACTTTCAGAACTGTGGTTTAATTGTAGCCAGCTTCTACGTGATGCACTCTGCTGCTCCCACTAGCTTCAGGACTTCAGAGTGTCCTGTGCCAAACTGACTCTTCATTTCTTTGGTAACTTCCTGGATGAGTTGTCATACTTCCAGTGAAGCAGCCTCTTTCAACACTGTTCTGGTAGTGAAAGCGCATCCCTAAATAACACAGTCTGTTTAAAGAACAAAAATTCATGACTGGGAAGGTTGCATTTACTGATACACATTTGCAGGCACATGCCTGCAGGCTGCAGAAAGCAGTCAAAGCTATGTTGCAGGTGCTACCAAACAGCCATACCCAGTGCTGCTGTTCTCACGTTACTACTGTGGAGGGATTGCTTCTGTAGGGGAATCTGAGTAAGCTCTACAGCAGTGAGAAGCGTTATGGAAAAGTTACCATGTGTTTGGTTTATGCTTACAGCACTACCAGGCTCAGTACAGCTCCTTTCCCTGATGGGGATTCTCCATGGGAAAGGGGGTGGCCCCACTCAGCCCTGAAAATGAGAGAGGCTTTCTGGGGTGCATCCTCAGCAATCCATATCATCTCCCCATTGTGTGTGCTGAGAGTGGAGTGATAGATTGGTGGTCTTGGCAGATAGTAATTATTTTGGAAGCATTGCTGGACAGTACAATGACCTGCTTCTGGAAATCAGGCAGATTAGGTGCACCTAAAGTAGGTAATAAAATACATTGAATGCATTTGCATTTTATTGAGATATAGATCTTGTACCCTCCTTCAAGGGCAATGATAGTTGTAGCTTTCAGTCACAGAAAGTGTAGCTGTCTTGTGGTGGGTTTTGTGAAATCTTCCAGCCTGGGAGGAGATTTACAAAACTGGCTGCATCTGCTTGTATGCATTATAGCAGTGTTTCTCGTACCTCCAGATGAGAACATCTCTGCTTTGTGGGGCTGTCTCTGACTCTGAGCTGCATGAGTAGTAGAAGAATGGGAGTGGTGACAGCGTCAATAGAAACCTGGTATTAAAACAAGTAGTTGCATCTCAGACACATCCAGGTCATGTGCTGTCCTGATTTCTTTGGTGGAATTCTTCCTTTCCCAGTTCTGGGACAGTCACCAACCAGTATGGTTAGTGCTGTGGCAGTAGTGCAAACAGCCGCTGTGTTCGGATGCTCGTATATAAGTGCAAACTGGGACAGGAAGGACTCATAGCTTGTCCTCAGGTGTAGCTCCCTGGCTTTTCTCTGTTGGTGGATGGAGTCTCCATCTCCAGCTGTGGGCTGTTTAGGGTAAGGCTGTGCTGGACTCAAAATTAACTGATGTCATGTAGTCACTCTGTGGGTTTAGTTGTAGATGAGATACGAAAACGGTGCTGCCCCAGGGCAGCATGGTGATGCATGCTTAAGGGTGTGGAGATTCTTGGTTTGGCCTGAGGGGCTGGAAAACACAGGGATCATGGTCTGAAGCTTGTTTCCAAAGGTTGTATGTGTGCTTGCTGAGACCTGGCATCTGCTGGTTTTGTCCTGTTATCTCTCGAGGTTCTTCTGTCCCAAGTGTTTCTGTTAATGGCTTGCACTTGTGTGCTGCCTCCTATGTCCTCTTTATGACTAGTGAAATCTCTGAGATAGTTAACAGGTGAGCAGTTGTGCCACAGGGGTGAACTGAGTGTGTGAGAGCAGCAAAATACCTTCTTCAGGCAGGTGCTGTCCTGTGGGCTTCCAGTGCGTGGGGTGTGCTTTCGTGGATGCTGCGAGTCACGGTTTTGAGCGTCGCATTACTCAGACAGCTGGCAGGCACAGAGTTACCTGAAATTGTTTTTCCCTTCCGAGGGCTGACTCGGAAGCAGAACTTGACTTGTTGCTGTCAGGTATGCATGCTGGTTTGCAGGGAGATGCCAGGAAGGATGGTTGGTTTGATGTTTCGGAGATCTCAAGCCCTGTTCTTGCTCTGCAGAGCCTTTTCTGTCATAGGATGCAGAGCAGGAGCAGGGAGCTGGCAAGTGCTTTCAGCCTCATGCTTTTCTGCTCTGCTCTGCAACGAAGGAAGGGGAGAGGTATTAAAGGTTGGTAACCACTTGATTACACAGTGCCTGTGGTGTTGCCCATTCAGAAGCACCCCTGGACTTGTGTCTCTGTGGGAGGTTCAGCATTTTTGAAGATTTTCACTGGAAGTAGCTTTTACTGAGCTCAGATAACCTGTAACGCTGCTCCTGTAGGCAGAATGGGACTTTTCTCCTCTGTTAAGTCAAGTCTGTAAAGAAAGGCACTCAGGCAGGACTTGTGTGGTTGCTCCATGGCTAAGCAGTGAGGAGAGAGGTTGTGTAAGCTCTGCTGCTTGGGAACATACACTGGCAGCAGCCTTGAATCAGGGGAGCAGCTTTCATTCGGGTTGTGTTGGAGCTGTTTGCTGCCAGCCTTTTGCTCTGAAACCCTTGGTAGCTGCTACTGGCAAGGATACAGCATCCATCTATATAAATACAAGGGAATATCCAGGAAGTATTTGACCAGATAAACAAGTTGGATGTCAATAAGGGCCCAGGATTAAATGGCATGCACCCCAGAGGACTGCAGGGACTTGAATGTGAAATTGCAGAGCTGCTGGCCTGGGTATGCTGTGTGGTATTGCAAAGGACCGCCGTGCCAAGGACTGGGAGGTTGCCAGCCCCACTCCATCTAGAGCGGGCAATAGAGGGGGTCCTGGGAACCGGTAAATCCAACTTGCATCCTTGGTGGTACAGTGGAATCGGGTCACTGTGTGCATGGACCAGTACAGTCTGCTGGAAAAGGTGATAGAGCTGTTGTGAAGTCCTGCTGGCAGACCTGCCGGAGCGCAAGGCGGGTGGCACTGAGTGCACGGATATGGCTGTTTTCAGACTGCCTTAGTGAGGTTTCCCACAAAGTGTTGTTCAAGAAAGTAATTTAACTGTGAATGCAAGAAAGGTCTTTCTATGGAGCTGGTTTAGCCTTACCCTTTGCTTCCTTGCTTTTAACGGTTGCTTTTCAGGACCAGCAGCAGGTCCCCCAGGGATCGATGTTGCAACTGCACTGCTGATGGTGGCCAGGCTCACGTGCCCTCCCTAAACAGGAGCTGCTGCTCCTGGAGACAAAACACCGGACCCTGGTTCTGACCCAGCAAGGTATTTTGTTTTAGTCTAAGAGGGTCTTGGCTGAGCTGCTGTGAACATCCCAGTGCTGAAGTGCGATACTGCCATGTAAATGAGACCTGTGCCTTCCTTTATGTTCTTATTTGGTATTTTTTTTCCTCATGCTGTTCATTGCTCTGACAGAGGGTATGGTTCTGTTGATCTAGCACAAGGGATTGAATAATTTTTCATTAATTGCTTCTTGCACCCCTACCTTAAAATGTTGGCTTATACCCTGTCCAAAGCCACCTTTCTGCATGGTTCTGGGTGTGTGGTTGCACGATAACTAACTGGGGGAGTGGAGAGGGGGTGTGTGCACAGACAATAGCTCCCGGACTTTCTCACGTCTATGAAACTTGTGTCCTGTAACGCTGGCAGATATTACAGGCACCTTGGTATGTTTTAAGAATAGTTTGTTTACTGTTGGGAGGGACACCACAGTTACGCAATGGTGGCATATTGTGAATATTGGCAGGAGAGTTGAAACTTGGGGTGGATAAATGGAGTTCATGGACAGAGAGGATGGTGAACTCCTGCATGGATTCAGGATATGGAAGATCAGAGCCTTCAGTTTGTTTATCGGACTAGAAAACCTGATTATTTTATTTTAGCTGCGTGAATGGCTTGTGTGAATCCCTGGTGTGAATGGGGCAGAAGTGGACAAGGACTCAGGCTCCATGTGGATGAGGCTTGCTCCAAGTAGTGCCATTTACAGGGGACAAAGTGATCAGGCTTTGCCAAAAGAGGTGTGAGTGGGTGCTTGTTCCAAGCTTGGCATTTTTCTCATGGGTAGTTGTGTTTGTTGTGCCTGGTGGGCTTTCTGTGCCCAGAGCTGTTAGGTTGTAGTGTTGATTGCCAGTGCTTTGACGAGACTTCTTGACTCCTACCAGCGCAATGAGCTTGCCTTTTCCTCCCATGCCCAGCCCTGTGTCAGAGCTGTTGCGCACGGCCGGAGCAGGGTTTTGGTTCTCTGTTTGCATTTCTGCACATCATGTGTTGTGTTGAAATGTGATATGATATGAAATCGCAAGCCTTGGCAGTTCTCCATAAACTCAAAGTCCATCATTTTTGCAGATGTCACCTCCCTTCTTTAGGGGAATCACGCAAGGAAATTGATGGCCTTCCTGGTTACTTTTTCACATCTGGGTACCTGATAGTGAAGCATGCTTTGCATTCCTGTTGCTGCTGACCATCTTCTAAGAGATGTTCCTTGTATAGAATGAGATGACAGTCCAGCAGGTGACATCTGGCCATCACCTGTAGAGGTTTCTAAGGTATGAAGTTGAAATGTCTACCAAAAATCTGATTAAAAGTTTAATTTCCTATCATGGCCTTGACGGATATTGTTTGAGCCTCCATTGAAATCAGCTTGCCTGGCTTTCAGTGTTTCTAGAAGGTCTTGAAAATTTGGCAGTATGCTCCATCCAGAGATGCAGTATTTCCCAAAATGGGGCCTTTCCCAGCTGCAGGTGGCTTGTTGACTATTTTACTTATAGAAGCTTAATCCAGGATATGTTTCATGGCCTGACTGCAAATTTCTAAACCAGGAATCAGCTGTGTTGTGCTGGAAATCAGCTCTCCTCCCATTGGACTGGTAAAAATAGTCCGTGCTCCTCTGAAAATATTACTTATGGTAAACATCTAAAATGTTTTCTCTCGTGTCAAACTCTCACATTCTTCTACAGTGTTCTGTGGATTTGGCTCGCAGGGTTAAAAGTGCTGCCTGAGGTCAGCCAAACTTGGTGACCTACTGCATAAGTCTCGCCTATGAGCTCTATTGCAACACTCTGTAATCATTTTGTTTAAAAAAAACTTTTAATTTTTTTTGTTTAAAAATGTTAAACCTTCCTCTAAATAAAATAGGTAAGAAGCTATCATTTTTCTTGATTGGCTGTCCTCCTGTGTTGTAAAATACTTAAGAAAGTAAGAACCTAAGCAGAATTAATGCACATCCTCTTGACTTGATGGTTACTCGATATCAAGCAAGTAGGAAAAATGTGAAGCCACAGAGGAGCAGAATTCCCCTTGCTGCTGAGTAGATACCTATCAGTGCAGAATGGCTGCTGACACCATCACCGGTGTGTTTGTGTGGTCTGTATTACTTGTAAACTGCCTTATTTTGTCAAATGTGGCAAATAATAGTAGATTTCCCTTGAAGAGGGGCTTGCTGACTGCCGTCGATCCTGTCTTCTCTAAAACTGTTGGCGTTGAGTGTTCTGGCTCTCAGGTGTGAACACAGGCTGTACAAACCCCATCACATTGACTTTACTAATTTTCTTATGTTGGCTGATGAACCAGCAGCAGTATAAGCCGGGAGGTGTTGGTTCCTTCAGAGATGTCTGAGCATCCCACAGTTTAGAGCAAGGGGCTTGAAGTAGATTTTTAGGGCATAGCCTGGCAGGTGAGTGGGAAAATTGGAGGGAATTCTGGAGAGTCAATAAACAAACGAGTGATTTTGGAGCAGTGTCCACCTCCAGCTGGGCTCTGTGCTGTAGGCATCGGTCAGGGTATGGTGAAGTGAACAGTGGCTGGACTGCACAAGATAAATATTTATTTCTTTAGATGCCTCTGGTACTTGTTCAGGTTCTGGAAGGCTGCAAATAGAAAGAGTAGCTGAGAATGTATTTAATGAGAAGGAAGGAAAGGAAGATTGATGCAGCTTTTCCTATGGGACACTAGCAACCGTGCAGGGTGTTGGGTGTTTTCCTTGTAGGCTGCGTTTCCATATGGCTATTTTTAAAGGTGATTAGAAGACTGATTCCCTGATCACAGAGCAGATGGTGGCCCAGTGTCCCTTTAGTAATACGCCCCATTTTAGCTGTTTTCTAAAATACAGGCGCAGTAATGCCTGCGTTTGAGTCAGTTGGGCTGGAGAGGATGAGCATTGGGGGCTGGACACAGCGCATCGTGCTCTGCAGAGCACAGGGCTCCTGCTTTGGCATGCCACAGTGCTCTTTGCCAGCCTGGTATGGGTTTCTTTACAGCAATGGGAACCCATTCATCCTAGGTACATGATCAACTTTTAGTTGAGATGGTTTGACTCAGAGATGGATTTGACAGTGGAGCTTTGTTAGGCCCTACCTATGTGTATGAGGGACACTGGAGGGGAAAACCGTAGGGTGGTTTTAATGCAGGTCTCAGAGTTAACTGTATGGTTTTAGAAGGTGATGCTGTTAAATTGATAAGATTTTTTTTTTTTTCCCCTGGGATTTTTGTTGCCAGGTTTACTCAACAGTGTTCTCTTAGTGCTGCCAAATACTTCTGAACGTACTGGAAAAACCTTTTCACCAGCCCTCCCAGGCTATGCTCCATCGTTACACAACTTTCTTGATCCTTGTCATGATGCAACAGGATTCAAGCATGGCTACAGGGACCATAGAGGCTGAGCTTTCTGGTAAACCTTTTACTTGAAAAGCCTCTCAGCCTTCTCAGAACTCCTTTGGGTATTTGCTGCCATGCATTACTGTGGTGGGAAATAGGCGACAGTAAGCCTGGGCAGGGCTGGACAGTCTGTCCCATTATTATGAAATGTTCTCATGAAGGTTTTTTTGCAAACCCGTTTCAACCCCCCACCCCCGGCTCCCTCGTGGAGTCAGTGGTGCAGACCCTGCTGGAGACCCTTCTGCTTTGGGCAGTATCTCTAGGAGTGGACAATCCATGCAAATACAAGCATTTTTTTTCTGATGAAACTATCTTTTTCTGATTCTCTTGCACAGCTGTCTCTCCAAACTTTACATTTCAGTGTAATCCATTTTCTCAAGGGCAGATTTGAAAGGGCTGTCTCTACTCGAGTGCTGTTCCTGTGTCAGATGGGATGAGAAAGGCTGGGCGTGGAGGAAGAAACCGTATTTTTTCAGTCTTAGTGGCTGTTGTTCCCAAACCACCAAGCTGGCTCCTGACAGACCCTTCTTCAGGCCACAGGTTTCCTGAGTGTCTTGAGAACAGCCAAGGCCAAATGGCAGCAGGAGGTTTGTGAGCAGCTGATAGCTGCGGTAGCTGAGCACACAGCCTGTGTGTGCTAGCACAGGCGTTGGAAGGGCCCGGGGCTCTCGCTGTCCATGCGGCATGCACGTGAGCCTGTTCCCCAGATGGCAGGAGCTCATCCCCGCCAAGCTCTGCCTGGCATTTCAGCTGCTCTAATTCTGGATGTGGGGTGGATCGGGAAGCCATTAGCCTGTCTGGCCCCCATGACCTTGCACGTGAGGACGTACCACCATGCAGGAGCCTGCGGTAGAGGAAAGCTCCTTCCTTCTTGTACCATGGGCTTGGGGCAGGCTGCTGGTGGAGCAGGAGCTGGAGAACTTGCTGTCTCCATCTCATGCCTCTCATGGGCCAGCTTGTTCCCATGCTTAGGAGGGGTTTTGGGCTCTGAGTGTGTTTTAGTTTAGATGGCATCAGAGATGTTTTAGAGCAGACATTCCCACAGCCCCCGTCTCTGCTCTGCTGGAGGCTATCCGCAGTTCCCCACTGTGCAAATTCTCCCTGTGACGTTGCATCATTTGAGAAAGGGTCCTTTCTCTCTCCCACCACCATTTTCAAACTGGGAGTCCCTGTTTCCTTAAGGGTGCTTTTCATGAGCTAAAATGCAAAGCCTTTTCCCTGCATTAGGCAAAACTGCTCTGTGGGCTGCCATTGCCTCTCTACTGGTCAGGGAGTGAAACCTGGTGGCTTTGAGGTAATTTGCTTTGCTCTGAAAACTTACCTTCCAGGTGCCCCACACCCCAGCTGTGCTTGGTAACTTTGGGTCAGTGCTTTTATTTGAGGGTGATGTGGTCACAGGAGCTTAGAGGAGAAACTTAAATGGTCTTCAGCCCCTTTGGTCCTCAGTGGGAGTGTTTACAGGGGTCAGATAGGCTTTGGCTTTGTGCTCTAGTTTGCTTCGGTCTGATTTTTTTTTTTTTTCCTGTTTCTGACTGCCTGCAGATCTGCAGATGGTCTGGCAGATCTTGAAAACCTGTAACACTTCACTTGCTTGGCTTCATTTCATCATTTTCTCCTGTACACCAGCTTCTCTTGGTGGTGTTTATAACCCTTGCAAACCACAGTTATCATCGGCAATTACCTTGAAAACCATAATTCCAACTGATGCAACCTGTGCTTCCTGCTGCTCCATGCAAATGCTGAGGCAGTGTTGCACAGGGAAGCTGTATTCATCTGTTACTCAAACAGATCATGCAAATAATTGTTCCTTAGAAATCTGGTGAAAGAGAGAAACCAAACAGCATTGCTGATTCATTTTCAGGTCAGCTTTGCTTGGTCCGTTTGGGCGCTCTGGGAAGCGTGCATCCTCTTGGCCATCGAGCTGTAGCAGATTAAGAAATTACCACCCCTCCCTACTGCTTGTTATTCTACAGCTGAGATGGGCTCAGGTTGCTTGGATGGGCAACATAAGGCTCTCTTGGTTATGTGATGAGTGGTTGAAGCAGACCAGTGCTTTGAAAAGTCCTGTAGTCAGCCCTGATGCTTGGCAGAGCACGGTAACTTCTTAACCTACTTGGTGCAAATACCTACAAGCGCATCTGGCCACAGCTTCCCTCTCCCACGCTGCTGCTCTGCATCCCCGACTGCTCCGCAGGGTCAATGCTCAAGTTAATGTGACTTTCAAGAAATCCTTCCCTGCTCCTACAAACCATTTTCCCTACTGCACAATTTATATGCAACACTAAATCTTTTGCTTAGCTGATGTGGTCACTTGTACAAGGAAGCTTAAGCTTGATTTAGCTACATGGGCACCAGGTCAAATAGGTGTGCGGCTCTGCATCTCCAAGGTCAGACTCCCAGCTGAGCAGGCAGTCAGTTTGTAATCCTCCTGTAAGCGTGGTTTTGCCACGGTGGCGGCAACTGTTCAGGTTTCCCACGTGAAGTTTTCTTCCTCCCCTGCCCAGAGTGACTTCTCCATGTGATCGTTTCTTGCCGAGATGCTGGTAGGGCCACTGGAGGCGTGTGCCGTGGGGCTTGTGTGCATCACATTGCCTGTTCAGAAGCAGAGCGCCCGTTATTTTAACTGCTGGAAGAAGAAAAGTGCTCTGCAGAGCCTGTGCTTCCTCTGATAAGTTGACAGGGACATAGTTTGTGCAGACCTTGGCACCACTGTCCTGCACACCGCTGTGGTGATGGTCCGTGATGGTCCCTGATGCCCTTGGGCTATCTGGTCCTGGCAATGAATGGCTGCAGGCAGCCAGAAAGCTATCATTGCATGAAACTTGAGTTTTTCAACAAAGCACCGATTTCTCGGAGAAAGCCTGCCTCGGAAGGTCCCCATTTGTGCATCTGTTTAATTAAAAGGACTTACATTTACTTAGTCGATCGGTGGTTCAGCTGAGACCATATGGCCAAAAAATGTCTTTCTCCAGCTGAGCACGCACGCAACATGCAGTATGTAAAACATGGGCTTCTCAAGTGTTAAAAAACCCAAATACGTTCCTGCTGTGATCCAGATGGTACTGTAAAATTTTGGATTACTAGTTGCTAAATGCAGGACATAGTTTGAGGGAGATGAGAAAAACGTCAGGCTCAAACTGTGTTTCGCCATGTATTTCATCTAATGATGTATCTGGGAAGTTTGGGGAGCTGAAAATTGGTTTTTCCTTTCAGAAGAAGGCTTGCTGTTAGATCAAAGATCGCACGCTAGCAATCACAGCAGCGCTGCTGCCAACTATTTTCAGCACCAGTTCTTAAAGGATATATTTGGGGGATGTTGGATTCTGCAGGGCTTGGGCTGCATGCTGTAGGTTTGGAGGCGAGCACTGTGGTAATGTTTTCAGAAGTGTGCGGGTTTCTATTTTATTTTTATTTCTTTTTCAATTTAATTTGGACAAGTGAGTCCATGTGAGAGGCTCAGGACTGACAGCCCTTGCTTTTATCCGATGGGCGCCAAAGGGAAGATGCCGCTTGCAGAACTTTGCTGCCAGGAATTTACAGGCTTGTTTTGATGCACAGAGTACTTGGTAGCGTGCAAGCAGGCATTCCTTTAAATGTCCTGTCTAAAATACGTAATTCTCTGGGCTTTTGTGCCAGAGAAGAGGACAGAGCAACCTCTGAGTGCTGCTGTAGCTTGCTTAGTGTAGCTGTGGGCACTCCAAACTATTTTCAGATGCGGGGAGACTTAAAGCAATTGCCTGCTCTTGAGACTGCTCGGAGGCCTTTGCTGGAGATGCGGTGAAAGGAGGCGTCTTGTCCTGTAGAAACATGGCTCTGACTCATTTCCCATTAAGCACAAGATTGTCTTAAAATCTGAAGCCTGAGGTTTGACCTGCTGATGCTAGTGGAGCTCTTCCGCAGTCATGCAAATGAATGGAAAGGACTCTGAAAGCCCTCTGAAAATTCTTCCAAAAGTTTTGACTTCTCTTTGACTTTGCTCTGTGTTTCTGTTGCGGTGCCCCGTGCGTGCTGGCTTTGAGGACAAGCCTGGGTGTATTCCCTGGCCTGAATTTCCCTCCTGAAGCCTGGTGAGGAGGAGGACCTGGCGTATTTGAGAGGCATTTCTTGTGTGCAGGGAGAGCAGGGATGTCCGAGTGGTGCCTTGCACCCCGGTAGTTCAGGGCAGGGCAGGTCCCTGTCCCTCATGGGTACCATGTGTGGGAGGCAGCGTAGCTCTGGCCGGAGGGGGTATGCAGGGCTGCTCACCCCAGAAGCTGCAGTTTGGTGTGGTCTGGCTGCCATCTCCCTTCGGCTGTCAGGCAAGCGTAGGGTGCTCAGCGCAGCCTTTTACGTGGACTCTGTCTCCATCCCACCATCAGCCCATCTTGCAGCAGCAGCAGTGACCACCCTAGCCTGAAGCAAATCAGTGTCTGCAGAGACCTATTTGCAGAGCGGGTCACGGCCAGGGTCTCTTGGAATCTGTTAAGGAGGTGCATTAGAAATACAGCCAGTGAAGGCTCAAGGCAGGGAGCTGAGCCTTCCTGGAGCACGGGATTGCAGGGCTTGTGTCGGAGGACTCCCAAGTTTTGCATGCAAAGCAGAGCCTTCCTCTCCCTTCTTAGGCAGGATATTGTACCAGTGAGTTGATGGGCAAACCTGATTTCCCTGGCACGGGGAACCAATGTACTTCCTGCTGTGTTCTTGGCTAAGTCTGCCACCAGCCAAAACAGCGCTTCACCTACAGCACCCAGCCGAGCCCCCAAATAGCACACACGGCTGTGGGCTGCCTGCCTGCCTGCCTACCTGCCTTACATGGGGTACCTTCCAGATGGGACAGCCTGTGCTAGTCTTTCCTCCTAAGGTGTTTCTCTCTTAGTAAAGGTTGTAATTAGATCCTATGCTGCAGCAGAGCATGGGCAAATGGATGTCCCTGTTCTGCAGGGTTATGCTGGGCTGGGGGCTGGGTTGCATAGGGCCTCCCCGCAGTGCCCAGCAGACCCCAGTGCAGAGATCTTCAGGTGAGGGGTTAGTGGGCTGGGATGCTCCAGCTTGCGTTTGGAAGTGTTATAATTGTCTTTAAGAGATACTTCATGGCAAGGCTTGTCGCTGAGGGGTAGAGCTGCACACTCAGCAATACTGCACGTCTGGACCCAAGGAGGTTTGCACAGCGCCAGCCTTGATGTTGCTGCATCTGTGGTGTAGATGCACCAAGGAAAACCTCTGCACGGTGAGGGAAGGCACTCAGTGTCCAGCCAGATGCAACAGAAGCAGATGTTCTTCCTTCGAGCCAGATCAGTTACAGCTGCTCAGTCCAGCACTGAAATCAGCTCTTGGATCTTTGACCCTCAAGTAATAAAATCAAGAAGGAAACTCTAACTTCCTGGTTTCTCTTTACTAGCAGAGAGCCCTGCTGTAAGGGACCTTGTCTAATGGTTTCATGTCATTTAGCTCACAGTGATGCTCTTGGTTATGATGGGGAAAGGAGAGGAAACTGCTCAGATGCCAGGGCTGAGCCGCCTGCCCTGGGCAGTGGTTCTCATTCCCACGCTTTTCTTTTTCTTTGTATTTTTGTTTCTCTCCTCTTTGCACTTAAAAGGGGCCAAACTTGCCTGACGGATCAAGCAGGGAATCCCCTTTCAGGAGCCACTGGTAGGAAGATACACTGCTCTGTGCATGTCAGCACACGTATCAATGGACCCGACTGCTGCAGAGCGCCATGGAAGCCAGGAGTATAACTAGGTACCAAGAGGAATAAGTCCAGTTCCTAAGCAGGAGATCCATGAGCAGCTTTTGTATGGGATGATCCAAGTGTAACCACCAGTTCTGAAACCCCCGTCCTACATGGGGCAGGAGGTGCAGAGCTTGTATCAGTGGGGCTCTCCCAACTCTTAACGCGGTTTCCACCAGGACAGCATCTGCCATTGGAACACGTGGTCACTGTTGTGTTGACACAGAATGGCACAGAATTACATGAGAAGTGAGGGTGTTTGTTTATGCATTTCTGCATCACAGGAGCCGTCCTTCTGTTTGTGTCACTGGGGGAAGGGGCAGCAGTGGTTAGGTTTAGCTAGAAGTCAGTACTTTTTTTTTTTTTTTTGTATGCTCTGGACTGTTGGAGATTTTAAAGAAGTGAGGCTTCTGTTCCTGAGTTAGACAGAGCCTGGCTGCAGTCCTAAGGGAGGACACGGCATGGAGGTGATTCCTGGCTTCTCCCCAGCACTGGTGGTGGTTTTTATCTGGCTGCACACACTCAAGGGGATGCTTTTCCAGGAGGACTATCAGCTGAGAGTGATACCCCTATTCTTTCATGGATCACTAATGTTTCTGTGCTGGCTGCCTTGGGGATAGACCTGGGAAAGCATCTCCCTCCTTCCTGGGTGTGGGAGACTGCTGCTCTGCCAAGTGTGAAGTAATTTCAAATTCTTCATTAACCTACTGATCTGTTGGGAGTGCCACCTCGTTAGCATGGCTGAAGCGTTGTGTCACATTAAAATTAGCTGGTTTTTACTTTGGTAGCAAACCATTTCCCTGGGGATGTGACATTCCTGTTCCATCTCTGGGTGCGGCTCTTGGCTTTTCTTCCCGTCGGTGTGTCTAATGGCAAGGTCCCTCTGAACTGGTGCCTGAGCTGCAGGAGCCCAGAGCTGGTTCATAGAGGACCACAGAGAGAATAATGCAGAGCAGGCATGGCACTGAACGAACAAACACGGGTATGTTTATGTATGACCTTGGAAAATAAGACAGCCCTTGGCACCCCATCCCAGTCCATCAAATGGTAGGTATTTAAAGGCTGGGTGTTGCTGCACAACAACGCTGGCCAATGTTTCATGCAGACATATCTGCAGACATAAGTGCACGTGAGCAAAGGTGCCATGCCATAAATCCCGTCTTGCTTGAGTGTGTGCACTCGTAGCTTTGGTTCTGTTGGACCCTTCTTGCCTCTCTGAAAGTACCATGTATTTCTTCATGAAAGGCAGGTCCTGCCTGACCAACCTGATCTCCTTCTATGACCAGGTGACCCACCTAGTAGATGAGGGCAAGGCTGTGGATGTTGTCTACCTGGACTTTAGTAAAGCCTTTGACACGGCCTCCCATGGCATTCTCCTGGAGAAGCTGGCAGCTCACGGCTTGGATGGGCATACACTTTGCTGGGTAAAAAACTGGCTGGATGGCCGAGCCCAGAGAGTGGTGGTGAATGGAGTTAAATCCAGTTGGTGGCCGGTCACGAGCGGTGTTCCCCAGGGCTCAGTTTTGGGGCCGGTTTTGTTCAATGTCTGCATCAATGATCTGGATGAGGGAATTGAGTGCACCCTCAGCAAGTTTGCAGACGATACCAAGCTGGGTGGGAGTGTCGATCTGCTCAAGGGAAGGAAGGCCCTGCAGAGGGATCTGGATAGGCTGGATCGATGGGCCGAGG
>WAAD01031161.1:403128-431669 GCA_013389945.1 Fregata magnificens
TCAAGTTGCGTCAGGGAAGGTTTAGATTGGACATCAGGAAGAATTTCTTTACTGAAAGAGTGGTTAGGCATTGGAACAGGCTGCCCAGAGAGGTGGTGGAGTCATCTACCCTGGAGGCGTTCAAAAAAGGTGCAGACGTGGCACTCCAGGGGCTAGTTTAGGAGTCATGGTGGTGTTAGTTGATGGTTGGACTTGATGATCTTAGAGGTCTTTTCCAACCGTAATGATTCTATGATTCTATTTCCACTGCATGCATTCAGTTGCTTTCAGGGGTAGCGATCTACACAGGGATGGGGACTTTGGACTAAATTTTCCTACTATTGGAGAACTTTAGTCCAGGATTGGATTTCTGAGGTTTCGTTACTCTGTGCTCAGAAGGGCAGGTGAGGACATGTGTCGTCCAGAGCAGTAAGTACCCCTGAATTTGCAGCGTCACGGTTACCTTGTAATGCTTTTGCTGTAATAAATATTACTTTCCTTTTCCAGGGAAGGCAACGAACCTGGGGATTCTGCGAAAATCACATACAGTGAGCTGTTGCACAAAGTCTGTCAGTTTGCCAATGTCCTCCGCAGCCAAGGTACGCGACTGAAGCAATAATAGCATTGGATACTGGGAAGGGTTTTGGAGATTGGGTTCATTTTTTGCGTGGTTGCCTGTCTGTTGAGTAATTCTGTGCAAAATGCTTCACTTCTCTGTCTGCTTCCACAGTTGTAAAGCAGGGTGGATGCAGATTTGCTCTGCAGCAAACTTTCGGAGATTCATCTCTGGCTCTGTCTGTGAAAGCTAATCAATGCTGGTCATGTCAGCTGTACAAGGAAGAAATCTGTGCTCAAAACTTCCTGCTCTGGGGTTTTGCAGTGGCAGTGGTCAGTGCTTAAATTTCTGCCTCCTTCAAGGGCTGTGTCTGATGAGAACATGGAGTGTTCATTGCAGTCATCTTACAAGAGCCATAGGGCTTGAAAGGCAAAACCCAAGGCTGGTTCAGCTCTAACTCCAGCTGAAGTTTTATTGTGTGCATATAAATGTTGATTTTAAAAGCATTAATTTCTTTCTATATCCTGTTCGTTTGACATGTGATATGTTCATTTTCCCTCCACAGGCATGAAAAAAGGAGACCGAATTTCCATCTACCTGCCGATGATCCTGGAGCTGGTTGTAGCCATGCTCGCCTGCGCCAGGATTGGAGCTCTGCACTCCATTGTGGTAGGAACAAGCCCTTTGTGTTGCTTTTGGTTCTGAGCTATAGGGAGGGAGCAGCTCTTGTTTTTGGGAGAGTGAGGGAGAGGAGCTGGAAAGATGGGTGCTGACCGTGAGATGGATGGAAACTAAATTAAGGTGCTGTTTCCTAGCCCTCTTCTCTATTAACTGTGGAATGATCTCCTTTAGCTCTCTCCAGCAGTTCCTGGTGGTATCATTTACCATGGGTGAACTGCACAGTTGCTGCTGGGGTTTTTTGGGTTGGGTTTTTTTTTCTTGTGTCCTTGCTGACTTGGTTGTGTGATCTCTGTCAGTTTGCAGGTTTCTCGGCAGATGCGCTCAGTGAGCGGATTCTCGACTGCGGTTGTTCTCTCCTCATCACAGCAGGTGAAACGTGCTTCTGTGACCCTGAGCCATTACTGTTGCCTGTCTGGAAGGTCTTTATTTCAAAAGTCAAATGCACCTTGAATTGGAAGAGGAAGGGGCAGTGTTACAGCTGAGCCGCCGCAAGGCGGATGCGCTGCTTGTAGCTGTGCTTGAGTACTGTTTTCCACTTTGAATGTACAGTGAAGCATCTAAGCAGCCCGCTGACTTTATCCTGTAAAGCATGATGTCACCAGCTGCTAATAACATGTTACCAAACACTTCTCATCCATGTTCCTCTTCAAAATCAGCCAGATGTTTGCAAGATGTATCATTTATGAAGCAGTCCTAGTATGAGAATTCCCTCCCTTCCCGATTTCAAGGAAATTTCTGTGCCCACGATCGCCTTTTAAAGCAAGGGATCAAGAGAAGGGGTAGTGTTTGCATGTAAGCCCACTGCATTTCCCAACTGTTTTTTTCCAATAGTGCAAAAAATAGTATTTTTATTAATAGGTCCATGGTGTGGAAAGGACCCACTAAACTTTGCATGCTGTGTTCTGGCTGCGTTGGATTATTCCCCACAGAATATTCCCAAGAGACTTGTTGGGTTGAATTGGAACCTCTCCCAGGGAAGGAATTTCACTATTTCTCTTGGCATCTGTTTCTCTAGGCTAAAAGGGCATATTAAGAAACCTTTCCCATCAGCTGCCTGTCTGCTTTCCCTCACTCCAGTGCATGAGCTCTGCTCTGGCCTCCTGAAACTGCTTGTTGCTTCCAGCTGTCCCAGGCTGCCTTGGCTGTGAAGCCCCTGTAATGTTTTCCTTACCCTTTTGCAGATGCCTTTTATCGAGGGGATAAGCTGATCATCTTGAAGCAGATTGCAGATGAAGCACTTCAGAAATGTAAAGACAAGTAAGTTCAGATTCCCGTGTAAGGACGGCATTGCTGCCGGAATCTACTCCTGCACAAATGGAAATGGAAGTTTTCATAGGTGGGCAGACTGCAGCAGGTCAGGCATCGGCTGCACTGCCATTCACGAGCCTTTCAGAATTAATACATGCTTCAACTGCCTCGCCTTAAAAGTATTTTCTTTTCACTTTCCTCTTGTCTGTTCTGACCTGAAGACCCACATATTGGATGGGAGATTTTGCTGGAGACAGACTGATCCACCATCGTTGTGGCCCATGGCAGATCTCCCAGTTCTGCAGCATCAGCTCTTGGAGTGGGAGGGAATAATGCACTGCCATACCAGTTGCGCCCCACGACACTGTGTCCAACTGTTCACATCAAGATGAGGCTTAAGTCTTGCTCCAAAGCCACTAATTCAACAATAATGAAATAAACCAGAAACAATTCAAGTTTGGGAAATGGCTGTGTAAACAGGAACAGGCACTCCAGTTGACATGCACCAACATGTGTGCAGGATCAGGGCCTGACTGCACACAAGTATATGGTGAAGCTGCTTTATTTTTTTTAAGCATCTTCACTGAGATACTATAAACCATAAAGAGGTAGACAGGTCTATCATCAGATTTTACAGAAAGGGAAATAATCATGGTGAAATGACTTTGCCAGGCTTACAGACCAGTGTCTGCATAGCTTGTATGAGACTGAGTGTGGTCTTGTAAGTTAGATCAAACACGAAAATTTAGGGCAGGTAGTCTGCTTGTTAGAAATTCAAACTCTTTAAAAGCATTTAAAACGAAAACTTTAAAACATAGGTTTACATGTCTGTAGAATTAGCTACATGGTAGGACAGAAGTGATCCTGAAGTTGGGATTTAACTGATGGAGAATGTGTGTTGGTACTCTGGCAGGGTTGAAGGGCGATCACATAACTTTGTTTGCATTATAGGTAGGCTCTCTTGGCCCTCATGAGGGGACAACTCCCCGTTCTTTTGCTTGATGTATAATCTGACTTTGGAAGCCTTTCTTTCTGAATCACACAGTAGGTCACACATAGGGATGGGAGCAGCCACCTAACATCTCCTGGGTGCTGCGGGAGGTCTTGTTTGTGGTCACAGGCAGGCAAATTTGGGATTTGTAAGGAATCTTTCCAGCAGTGACCTGTGAGTGATGCTAGTGGGATCCCCTCTTCCTCCATAGGAATCACACCTGATAAATCCCCAGTAAGCTGTGCACAGACCTTTCCTATTCTCTGAGCTCTGTTCCTGTGGCTGGTGTCCCCTGGCAATTCGTGGTGTGCCTGGAGTTTGCATGGCGGCATACATTCTAGCTCAACAAAAGCAGCTCGGGGCCCCTGCTCTGCCTCCAGTGCTGCCTGTAAAGCCCACGAAGGGCAGGCTTAGCCCCTGCCTGAACAGCCTGGTCTGACAGCTCCTGCCTTTTACAGGGGCTCCCCTTTGAAAAAGTGCATCGTGGTGAAGCACCTGGGGAGGGAGGAGATAGCAGTGGATGGGACATGCAGCAAGTCTCCCCCTCTCAAAAGGCTGTGCCAGGACGTGCAGGTATGCTCCTGGGGGGATGAGAGGTGGGATTTTATTGCTATGGGCCTGAGTCCAGCAAATCAATCGGTACAAAACCACTGCAGTGCTTCCCTGGATGATCCTGTTCCTGTTTTCTTCCCTCCTTGCTGTTGTGTTGCGAATGATCTGAGAAGTGGTTCCTTTGCCTTACCAAGATCCTCTCCCTGCTGCTTCCTTTAACACCACCACTAGCTGCCAGCCCGCAGGACCCCTGAGCACACAGCAGGGTACATCTTCCAAAGCCACTAGGACAAGATGCCTATTTTCCTCTGCCCAGTGGAGGACTTTTCCTTCCTAACCTTGTATCTATCTCCCCTTCCGTGTAAAGACCAATGCTGTCCTGTACTGTAGCTGTGACAGTGGAAGCAGGAAAGGAAAAACAGGAGATTTGTGCTTGTAGCGTGGGTTCAACACAGCCCCCCACCATGACAACAGTCATAGGCTGAGAATAGTGCAGTCTCTGTGTAGCTGGCACAGTAACTGTGTCAGCTGTCGGGGCTGGGGCTTTCCCTTGCAACTGAAACCAGATGAAAGGATGTGGGCCAGAGGCATGTGGAGAGATGGGGGTGGAAGGAGGAGAAGGTGACATGGAGCTGTGGCTGCCTGCTGAGCTCCTGAGGCTGGTGTGCAGTCCTGCTGCGCCCAGCGGCTACCTGCTGCCTTCATCCACTTAAAAGGCAGGTTGCTTTCAACTACCTAACAGCTCCGTGTCTTGCAATGTTGTCTTCTGTCTCTGTGTGTTTGGTGATTATTTGCATTGGGTTATTCCCAGGCTGCTGCTTGCTCAGAAATGGTTTGTATTTGGGGAGCGCATTTGAGCTTTGGGCTCTGCTTTCAGAAGGGGTGGTCTGTGCACATCCCTGGAACAAGAAGTCCAGCAGATTCTGTATCTTTGAGTTAATTTTTCTCGTTCAGCTGTGTTAATTTTATTGGGGGGTTGCTTGGTGTTTGCCAGCCAGGCCGTGTTACGCTGGCCTCCTCTGCCCCTTCTCTTGCGAGGGCAGGGTAGCTGCAAAGGGGTGGGAAAACTGGAGCAGACCAGCCTTCCTGTGCAAGGTTTCCCTGGTTGGGCAGTTGCAGAGAGGCCTGTCCCTGCGCTGGTCGCTGTTGGTGAGGTGAGGTTATTGTGCAGAATGTCCCAGGAGGAGGCTGGAGGGCGTCTCTTATGCTTTGGCTCTTGCTGCTCTACTTGTTCGGACACTTTATTAAAGACAGCTTTCCCTTGGGAGTGCATTTTTACTATGCCGTTGGCTTGTGTAACGCTATCGGACAGTCCGTGGGCTGTATGCTGGCTCTGTGCTTCTGTACATGGGTGACCTACCGTGGAGGCGGTGGGTACCCAGGGAAAGTGATGGAAATGGGCAGGCTTTTGCTCAGAGGGCATCTCCTGGCCTGGCCCCAGATCCGAGTGCTCTCCAGCCTGCTGGGACAGTTTCCTAGCATCTGGGCCTGTGGGCTTCCAGCTCCCTGCCTGCAAAACCCAGTGTGGATCCTCTGCTTCTTGACTTTCACACCCTCTTTGTGGATTTTTAACAGGAAAAAAAGACTGAGAGCTCACAGAGACTCCATCCCAAGGTATTTACACACAGCACTGCCTTCCTCCTTGTGGCACCTCCCCTCCGCTTCCCCCTCTGGCGCTCCACCTTCCTAACCGTTCGGACTCTGCACGGCCACACGTGCCTTCCTAACCGGGTTACCAGCACTTGCATGTTAGCGATAGATACCACTTGCCGCTTGGCCAGAGCTCCCCACGGTTTTGGGGTGAATGCAGTGCCACCAACTTTGCTGCCAGAAACAAACCTGCGTTTATAAAAACCCCTGAGTGCACGTCAGCGTGCTGACGGGGGGAATGCAGAACCACTGGGATGCGCTGTCAGCGTTCAGATGACGTGTCATCTCTCTGCCTTTTAAAAGCAGCTCTCGCAATTAACTTCCCTTTGTGGTGAGGCTGGCAGGGATCGCCTGCAGCTTCCTGGCTGCAGCAGTGTGCTGCGGGCAGCAAATCTGGAGCTCCAGACCCAGCATGCAGACTCTGCCTGCCCCATCCAAGGAGCTGTGGCCTCAGAACCCCATGAGCAGGCAGGCAGAGGCAGGCCTGGCCTCAGGGGATGTGTGCCATGCCATGGGTCTGCCCTCCTCCGTGGGGCAGTGGAAGTTGGGTGCTAAAATGGAGGAATCCTTGAAGGAGGGGAGGGATGCAAGAAAGCAACTGTTGGATGGGCTGGTGCGAGCCTACCTTGGGTTTGTTTGACCTGGTGCCTTGCTGGGAGCTTGCTGGTGAGACAGACCTGTGGGAACTGCATCCCCAGGAAAAGCCCTGGATATCCGTGAGAGCTTTCCAAGTGGGCTTGGTTATGCTGGGCTGTCAAGCAGCTAGTTTCCCCTGCACCACATGTGCAGGAGCTCCATGCTGGACCGTGGGGTCCTGGTGCCTCCATATGGCACATGACCATCTTTAGGGCTGTGGAGAGTCACCATGGGACCCCGTGGCTGCTCTCTATGCATCCCAGCTGAGGGAGCTGTGGGGACTCTGTGCTGTAGCTCTGCAAGGAGGAGATGTGCTCCAGCTGGGAGCTGCAAGGCTCTGGGTCAGTGTGGAAAGTGGAGGTGTGTGCTGAGGCTGGGGAGTGTTGCCTGCTCAGCTGCACCGAAGCTCCTCTGAGGAAAGGCGAGAAGGTCAGGTGGAGTTAGGCCTTGCATGGGACTGTGCCACCCCAGAGGGGTAGCCAGCCAGCACAACTCTCGGGGTGACCTCTGCCCATCTGCCACAAGCGTTGGTGGCTCTGCTACAGCTCTGGCATCCTCAAGCAGCTCCTTTGGGTGGCCAGTGCTGGGTGGTTCCGCGTTGGAGCAGTCACTTCTTATCAGGGTAATTACTTTAAAATCCAGAAAACAGATTTCTTTTTGCATCTGCAGGACCAAGCAGTGTGAGCCCAACATGTTCCTGTTTGTCTCAGGCCATGCTGCCATAGGGGTCCCTGCAAGGTGTGTGGGACTGGCGGGTGTGTGGCTGTGCTAAGTGAGGCTTGCTGCTTTGCTGTCTGACTGCAGCTTGGGGCAGCCCAGGAGGGCAGGAGGAGCCTGTTTGCTGTGAGAGTGCAGAGCAGCTGCTGCTGCAGGCCCTCTCCTGGCTGCTGCTGCTGAGAGGGAATTATCAGCATTACCAGTGGTTTGGACAATCTGCTTCAGGTCTTGCAGCCAGTGTTTAAAGGTTTTCCTCGTGGCTGTGCGCTGAGAAAAGGAGCTTCTGGAGTAGGAGCTGCAGCTCTGGCGCATGGTTTGCAGCAAACAGCGCTGGGGCAGCAGCTGTGCTGTGAACATCTGCCTTGATGGTCCATGAGGGGGCAAGGTTGGGGCTGCACCCTCATCCCCCCCTCTCTTGCTTTTGGGCAGGCCTGTTTCTAATCTTCTGCTTTCCTCAGACCCCCTGGAACCCAGCCATGGACATGTGGTGGCATGAGCTGATGAGCAGCGCCAGCACGGAGTGCGAGCCCGAGTGGTGTGACTCAGAGGACGAACTCTTCATCCTCTACACAAGTGGCTCAACGGGGAAACCCAAGGTATGCTTTCCAGCTCACCGCCCATGGGGCTGGGCTGAACTGCAATAACGCCTCAGCTGTGGGAGCTGGTGAGGGTCATGTTGGGAGGCCCCAGTAAGAAGAGGAGCCATGGAAGTATTGGGAAGGGGGCTGTGCTGGTCATTCTTGTTCAGCCGCTGTTCGAGCTCAGTGGACCGGTGATGCTCAGCTTGGCGTGGGAGGGTGAGGGCCCTGGTGGCAGCCTGCCCTGACAATTGCATGCCTTCTCCTCGTAGGGTGTGCTGCATACGGTGGGTGGATACATGCTTTTTGCTGCCACCTCGTTTAAATATGTGTTTGATTACCAACCTGAGGATGTCTACTGGTGCACAGCCGACATTGGATGGATAACGGGCCATTCCTACCTCACTTACGGACCCTTGGCAAATGGGGCAACTAGTGTGTTAGTAAGTGCTGGATGGCAGCTGGGTGCTTTTACTCCAAGAAAGTGGAGATCGTGGTGCTGAGCCGTATCCCTGGATTGCTCTGTGATGAGCGTGCTTCTCACTTGCATGCAGTGCGCTGGGCTCTCTGAGGAAGGGTGATGGTCCCCGAGGAGTGCATGGGTGACTGCTCGGTGGCAGACGATGGGGCTAGTTTGTGTGTGGCTTTTGGGTGGTTAATTTTTCAAATGCTCCTCTGTTTCTTTCCCTTAAAAGTACAAGCTTTATGTACCAGGGGAGCCAGGGCTGCTGCGGGGTAATGCAAAAGCTGGATCAGGAGCAGGGAGTGATGTTTTCACTGCTAATGCTGATTTGACAACTTGCATTTAACTCCCATGCCCGTATCTCCCTTGGTGGTGTACGGCTGTAACTTGTATACAGATCAGTGAGCCAGAGGCCTGTGCCGAAGACTCCCTGGGGAAATGCAAGCAGGAAAATCACTGTCACGTTGGGGGAGTCCTTTCTGGGGTTCTTTGTACTTTGGGTTTTGGTTCTGTCACTGTGTTTGGACTTCTTGCCCTTTACCATGTGGGCAGGGTCATTTGGGCTGGTGGGACTGTGTCACTGTGGTAGCCACCCAAGTGCCTGTGCTGCTAGCGTGTTTTGGGGACATTTACTAGGACACCTGGGGTGGGATGATGCCAAATCCATCCCAAAGAAGCAGCAAAAAGAGGTCCCTGGACTGGGTTGGTTTCACTGCGTGGTGCCCCTGGCATTCTTATAAGGACATGCTAGGGTCCAACCATTGTTCCCTGTTGCTCTTGGCTCCTCCTGCTTGGGAAGGTGCTGCAGGTCGGTAGCAGTAAGGAACAGCTGTGTCACTGCCCTGTCTCCTGCTCAGTTTGAAGGTGTACCCACCTACCCGGACATCGGGCGAATGTGGAGCATTGTTGACAAGTACAAGGTGACCAAGTTCTACACAGCACCCACAGCCATCCGACTGCTGATGAAGCATGGGGAGGAGCCCGTAAAAAAGTGAGTGCTAGCCCTCAGTGGCATGGGGATCCCTGGCTCTGGCACAGCCAGGGGCTCCCGATGGGGGACCAGGGGCTGCAGCTTCCTCTCTGAGCAGCAGCTTCCCCAGTGTATTTTCTGAACAGATCAGGATCTTCTGACTTCTACACAGCAATATGCAGGTCATGTTTCTGCACTCCCAGCACTAACTCCATTATGGCATTTCTGAGCGGGTCCTCCTCTTTCATTGTAAGCTGCAGCTAAGCTCAGTGATTGCAGGTTCTCCCTGCTCCTGCCCCAAAGCTCACAGAGGTGTGCTGGGCAGAGAGCCCCTCCACATGCTGTTCCTTGGCCCAAGGAAGGGAAGGAGCAGACCCAAGTGGGAGCTTGGAGTGGTAGATGCCAAAATCAGAGAGGTTTCCTTTCTTCCCCCATGGAAGAGGGCTGAGAAGGGTCTGAACCATGCCTGGAAGCCCCAAGTATACTTTGGGTAGCCCAAGGGTTCCTGCAAGCTCTGCTGTGCAGCAGGCTCACAGCTGCTGCTCTCCATGGCCTGCTGAGCCCCTGCCAGCCCCCTCCTCTCTGCAGGCACAGCAGGAAGTCTCTGAAGGTGCTCGGGAGCGTCGGTGAGCCCATCAACCCTGAAGCCTGGCTGTGGTACTACTGCGTGGTGGGAGAAGAGAGGTGTCCCATTGTGGACACGTTCTGGCAGACAGAGACAGTGAGTCCTCACCTGGGTGTCCCTGGGACCTCTCTTTCCCTTGTGCTCCCTGCAGGCTGTCTTTGCAGGTTTGCTGTAGTGGTTTTTTGGTCCTGTGTGGACTGGTTGTTTTGCTTGCCCGGGAGACTCTGGTGTGGCCTGCAAGTGTTGGTTCCCCTTCTCCTCTTTCTTTCCTGGACCTCAGACAGGCTCCAAGGGGAGATCTTCCTCTCCAAAGGGTCCCTGCCAAGGTCTGCTCTGGACCCTGCTCTCCTCCCCCTCTTTCTCTCCCCCAGCAGCTCCAAAGCTTCGTGCCCAAACACAGGCTCCCTGTCCCCTGCTGTATCCTTCCCAAGGCCCCATCTCCACAGCCCCAAGCAGCCTGCATCTGCCTGGCACAGGTGACCAGAGCCGATACAAACAGCTGTGGGACAGGCTGGCATGGCCCAGACTCACTCATTTTTGCCTCTCTTTGCAGGGTGGCCACATGCTGACACCCCTCCCTGCTGCCACCCCGATGAAGCCAGGCTCTGCTGTGAGTACTTCTGTTCTCCCCAGGGGCAGGGAGGGCTCTCCGGGGGCTGTGGCAAGGCACTGTGGCAGCAGCTGGCACTGTCTGTACCACGGTCTGGTGGTTACCAGCCTGCCAGAGTGGTTGTGGGACAGTGGTGCATGCGGGGAGGTGGCCACCACCCAAAATCCCAGCCCTGGCCCCCTGCAGCTGCACTCACAGGCCCCATGTGCCACAGCCTCTCCAAAGCTGCCCTTGCTCTGCCTCCCACTCCCTCTGGTTCACGGGGTTTTAATGTGTGGGCTCACCTCCGTGTCTCCTTGCTCTCTGGTCCCCATGGCAGACATTCCCCTTCTTCGGTGTCGTCCCTGCCATCTTGAACGAGTCGGGGGAAGAGCTGGAAGGAGAAGCAGAAGGCTACCTGGTAAAGAAGGGGTGATCTTCCACACCCTCCCCTTGTCCATTCCCCATGAGCTCTGGGACCTTCCTGGTAGCATACACGTCTCCACTTACTCTGGGTCCACACAAGGGACCCCCTTGGGTGGTAGGAACTCCCTTCACTGCCATAACTCGCTGGGAGCTTTATGCTGTAAACAAACTGTTCAACTGATTGTTAAATGCACTTGCACACATGGGCAAGGCAGGAGGACGGGAACAACTTTTCAGCCAAGCTCCTTCCCCCGTGCCAAGCCTGGCGAGACGTTCCCAGTAGATCAGCACTGGGTAGTAAGTGTATGAGTGTCATCACTCATGGAGATCTCTCTAGCACTTCTGTCACCACATGCAAAGACTGCATGCATCTCTATCGCCGTGGTGCAAAGCCTGGGTTATTGGTTTTGCTCTCACTGACTCAGGTCTGCATTTTTCACCATCAGGTATTTAAGCAGCCCTGGCCAGGAATAATGCGCACACTGTATGGAAACCACCAGCAATTTGAAACCACATACTTCAAGAAGTTCCCTGGGTACTACGTGACAGGCGACGGTAAGGTTGTCTGGGGAGTGTGTGGCTGCAGAGGCCTGGGGACTGCAATCTTGCCGTGTCCTGGCCTCAGAATCCCGTATCAGTTTCTCCGAGAGCTGGCACTGCTTCCTCACACTGTCATTTCTGGCTATTTTTAGGTTGCAGGAGAGATAAAGATGGTTATTACTGGATCACAGGGCGAATTGATGACATGTTGAATGTTTCTGGTAAGAACAAGTTTTGTTTTCAGTGGGGACCAATGTGCTTTCTGACACTAGTTGAGAGACACCTTGCTTTTTGGGGAATACTTCTGCATCTGTTTCTGACACTAGTTAAAAAAGCCACCCTGCTCTATGGGGGATGGTGCTGCGTCCGTGACTCTGCCCAGCAACCTGTCCTCAAAGTGGATCTAATTGCTGGGTCAGGGTGATTTCTGAGACAGACAAGTCTGTGACTTGGTGACTTTCTGCATCATTTCCTCTGGAGACCACACACTGGAGGGAATGAACCTTTTGTAACCTCTTAGAGGAGGTCCTTAACCAGCCAAGGTGCCTCTGTGCTGAAGGATTTAGGGCCACAGGGAATCACAGAGGTTGGGCAGAACCATGCGGTTCCTAATCCAACCTGCTGCTACATGTACGGCTAACCTCGAAGCTGTATCAGGCTGCTCGGAGCTGTGTCTGTAGAGGTGGAGATTCTCCCACCTCTCTTGACTGAGTCTTTGAGATTCAGCTGCTTCTCAGCCCATCATTTTCCATATACTGCATTTATCATAGTATCATAGAATCATTAAGGTTGGAAAAGACCTCTAAGATCATCAAGTCCAACCATCAACTAACACCACCATGACTCCTAAACCAGGCCCTGGAGTGCCACGTCTACACCTTTTTTGAACGCCTCCAGAGTTGACGACTCCACCACCTCTCTGGGCAGCCTGTTCCAATGCCTAACCACTCTTTCGGTAAAGAAATTCTTCCTGATGTCCAATCTAAACCTCCCCTGATGCAACTAATAGCTCCCTCCCTTCTTTCCTGGAGGCTGTAGCCTACAGGTACTTACTGCTGGCTGTGAGATGCTGCTGTACTTGTCCCTGGATCAAACTAGATCTTTTCATCTGACCAGCAGTGCTTGATCCTCCACCAACTGATCATTCTGGGAGTTGACCACCTTCTCATGGTTTTCTGTGACAGCAGTCGCAGGGTGGAATGTCAGAGCACAGGTACAAGAGCAGGGGTGTACAGGAGTGAGTTGTGCCCCTGCCCCAAGATCTGGAGCGTCGTTTCATCTCCCCATGGTGATGAGCTGGAGCGGTGCCTGGCAGGGCCAGTTCCTGGGCTCTGCAGATCCAGCCTCTTCCTCCTCTGTACCTTCCAGCTGACCATGTGGGCAGGTCTCCTCTTACCAAGTCCAGCTCTTCCTCAGCCTGTGCTTTGTTTAATCCCATGGCGGTGAACAGTTCATGATCTGTTAAAGAAAGAATCCTAAAGGGGGGAGGGAGAACAGCCAGGGGAGGTGGCCTTGCTCTTCAGGGGACTGATGCCTGGCAGCCTTCGGGGCAGCCCAGCCCCTGCACTGCTGAAATGAGTTTCTCTCTCCAACTGTTGTCTTTTCTCAAGCAAATGAAATGGATGTTCTCAAACCTATAGTTTAGGGCCTTTTATACCTGCAGACTTCTTCCTCCCAGCTGCTGGGAGGCTGCAGGATCCCAGCCCTGTGTGGGTCTGTAGACCACTGCCTCTCCTTGCTTCCAGGCCACTTGCTGAGCACCGCAGAGGTGGAATCAGCCTTGATTGAGCATGCTGCCATCTCGGAGGCTGCGGTGGTCAGCCACCCACACCCCGTGAAAGGCGAGTGCCTCTACTGCTTTGTGACCCTGAGAGATGGCCATGAGTTCACCAAGAACCTGACAGATGAGCTGAAAAAACAAGGTAGGAACAGCCAGATATTTGGGAGGTTACGTGGCAGGGAGAGGGAGGACAGTGCTGGGCAGGTGATGGAGGGGTTAAGGGCTTGGGCACTTGAACGAGGGTGCGTGTAGTCTGGGGAATGCAGCTGGACAACTGCGACAAGGTGCCCCCTCTGATTAGAGAGCACACTGGCGAAGACTAAAATTAGTTCTCCTGGCCTTTGGCTGTTCATGTGATGCTGTCTCTGCCTCTTGGGAGTTGGCAGCCATGTGAAGGACTGGGGTACCTGGCAGGCTTTCATTTGCAGCAGTGCTCTCCTGTGTGGGCACAGCTTCCACGGTGCTCCCTAGCAGATTTTGATTTGCTGTGAGGATTGTTCGGTTGCTTTGGGGTAGTGCTCTGGGTGTTTGTACTCTGGTCTCAAGGGAGCTCTTTTGTTGTCACAACAGACTGCAGCATTTAATACATGAAATGGACCCATGGCAGTTTCTCCTCTGTAGGAACCCAACAGCAAATCAGTCCTTGCTCTATCAGAATGGTGGTAGTGATTGGTGTAGCCATTATAGAGGTCTCTTGAAGATGGAGAGGATGAAAAAATGAGTGTTCTTGCCTCTGGGAAGATGCGCTTATAGCCCCGTTGGCATTGCAAGTCTTGCTGCCCCCTCCCACAGCCCGGAGGCTTGGGTGCAGGAGCCCTAAGCACTGCCCTACCAGGTTCCCCAGGAGCTGGGCTCTGCATGTCTTAACTTGGTCATCCTGCCTGAAAAGGACGTGTGGTATCTCCTAGGACCTGCAATGAAAATCTCTTTCTTTTTTCTTTTTTTTTTTTTTTCTTAGTCAGAGAAAAAATCGGACCGATAGCAACACCTGATTACATCCAGTATGCCCCCAGCCTGCCCAAAACCCGCTCAGGTAAGGGGCCCAGTGACAGTGCTGGGGAGGACTGAGTGGATGCTGCCAGTGGAAGGAAATCAGCCCTAAATTGCTTGTCCAGGGCCGCTCAAATTCAGGGGGGAGCAACCTTAGGGCCAGCAGGATGCTGCAGGTCTGGGCACTCCCCACTCCTGCTAAGGATGCTGAAGAGATCCTGACTCCTGCTTTCCTTTCATGGCTGTCATTACAGGAAAGATTACCAGACGGATATTAAGGAAGATTGCCAAAAATGACCAAGATCTGGGGGACATCTCCACCTTGGCAAACCCGGGCGTCATAAAACATCTTTTCAACAGCAGATGTGACACTAAGCAGTAGCAGCATGACCTGTCCCTGCTGAGCAGAACTGTAGCAGCAGCAGTGTCCTGATGAGCAGGTCCCTTGAATAACTGCTGTCTGCCCTGGGAAAGAAGCTTCACCTGTTGAATTGAATGTACAAACATTACGAACGAGGGAAAGGCTGGCTCTGGAGAGGCTGCATCTCACTAGCGTGTCCATGCCTTGGAGGAGTGTGTGCATCTTGTTCCAGACGGGTATCATACATCTGAGGTTCAGCCTCATGCACAGAGGAATGACTCCTCCTCCCTTTTCAGCACNTATTAATTAACTTTGTGTAATTGAGGGGCCCTGGCACAGTGCACATGGTGGGAAGGAACTTTGGGGGTTGGAGGGGAAGTGGTGCTGGAGTTACTCAATGCAGGCAGGCAAGGGAGGGGCATCTGCCACTGCCCACATGCCAGCTAAGCTTCCTTTTCTACTCGGAGTGCTGCAAGCTGCAGGAGAGCTTAGAAACACTCTCACATCATAACTGTATAGCTGAGTTTTAGTCTTGCATCCACTGTCCAAGCCTGTTGCTAGCAGAGGTCCCCCAGCCTGAAAGGGAGTGGGGCAAGGCTCAAGGGAGCTCTGTGCTTTAAACAGGTTTGTTAGAGCAGTTTGGTACCAAGATCTGCTACTTCCTAACTGCATGGTGCCAGCTGGTGTGTTTTCCCAATTCAGGGTCCTTCACTGGCCATGGACACCACCGCTTCTACGTGCTCTGCTGCCACCAGCTCACAGCTGAACTTGGAGGATGCACAGCTGGATGTTCCTTTTGCATCCTGGGGTAGGAGTGGGTGCTGTTGATACCAAAGGATGGAGAGGAAACAAAGGCCATGCAGAGGCACCTTTCCCACTGCAGGCAAACCACGTGCTGGGTTATAGTGTGCACCATGACCATTGCTACAGCAAAGAAACCAAGGCAGGCAGGGCTGTATTAGTCCTAGATGATGTTTTCTCATCAGGAAAAAAATGGTGGAAGATGTTTAAAGTTAGCTTTTGCTTAAATCTGACATGGCTTTATGATGATGAGAGGAAAAAAACACCAAAACCTCTAGCCCAAGAGCCTCAACATCACAAGGGTACTGCCAAAGCCATTCTTCTTCAAATGAATTACATTTAACTCCAGCCCTGTGTTGAGCTGGGAGAGATACCTCCTTTGTAATGTCTGTATGAAAACTGCATGTGAACTGTTTGCTTTTTTGCACTTAAACCAAAGGAAAAATGGGCTTTAAAACTTGCTGCAACAGCTGTTTTGGTGAGTTGCAACGTACAGGCTTTACCTGCAAACTGAGCTGACTTTTGGCTGGGCTGGAAAGGATGAGGCAGCCGCCTCTGAGGCTGCGTGCTCAGGGCAGGTGTTCTGGTGAGCTGTTGTCCAAGTCTCACTTCTTACCTGCTGCTCGCACTGGCACAGCACTTGTCTGTGATGTATAACCTCAGTGCATGCCAGTATCCCACGTGTCCCCCATGGCTCTGTGCCACCTCGTTGACAAGGATTCCTAAATCATTTCTCCTCTTCTGTTGCTCTTTGTCTGCTATGTAATTTTGGCTGGAAACAGCTAGAATTTTATGCAAAATGGAATAAAATTCAAGGAAACAAAATGGAAGCAGGTTTACAGCATGTGCATGGGTTGTAGGTGCTTGTCTGCTGTTGAGTCTGGGGAAGATGGGGGTGCTCAGACATTGTTGTTGGACCTGCTGTGCCATAACCAGGATAGGCTTTTAGGTGTGAGGGATAGGTTACTGCCAGTGTGATGCTTTTTCATGGACTTGGATTTACAGGCTGTGACTCTCTGTGCTGCTGCTCTGCACTGGGGCAAGGGCAGAAGCTCTGGCTCCAGAGCTGGGGCCTGTGCCTCAGTTTCTTCCTGGTCTCTAGCCAACATTGCTCTACTAAGGCTCACAGAAAGCAGAAGACAGTGCAACACCCATCTATCACCAACCCCCCTACGCAGGACCAATGCCAGGGAGACAAGTACCCACTGTGAGCAGCCAAGGAAGCTGGTGGCTGTTGATAGCTGCCTCGCCTCCACATGACCTGGTCCTCGCCCAGGCACAGCAATGGATACTGCTCTGTGGTCCTGTGTCACCTTTGGCTCAGACCTCACCAGCAGCTCCCTCCAGCAGCTGAGGGGCCCTGCTACAGTCATCTGCTCATCAGAGCTGTGTCTGACCTTGGGCCCTTGCTGCTCCAGCAAACTGCACAGTCACAACTCCATCCAGGCTGAGTGTTTCCTCCTGGAGACTCTCTTGCCTGGCACCCCTCACACCAGCAGCTGGTTCTGGTTCTGCTGGGACAGCGCTGCAGAGCCGAGTGCCGGGACACATCTCCAAGACGGTGCTCTGCAGCCTTAGAGGAGCCAGAGCAGAAACTGGTGGGTTGGCTGTAGCTGTCCCTGGTGTGAAGGTACACGAAAGGGCCATGCACAGGTGTACAGCTGCCCAGAAGCCATGCCTGGCCAGGGAGGAGGCAAACACCTCCCTTTTCCATCTAGTCTCAGACAAAATTGACACAAGAACAGTGCTTGGATTGCATGTGTTTTTTTAATCTCTAGCTGAGGGTAATCAACACCACCACCACCACCACCCCCCCAACAAAACCACCACCCAGGAATCACAGAATCAGTCATACTTGCAGAACTGGACTCCTTCCAAGGTGAAAGATTGATGATTGAAGCATGCAGCGCTGCCACACAGCAGCAATGCACCCAGCAGGGTGCAGGTCTGTGAATCAGCACGTTCATGCTTCAGAAATACTGGCTTTATGCTGCTTCTCTCTGGTGTCACCAAAAGGCTACAGCTGAGGCTGCCTGGGTGCTTTACCAGGGCACTGCCAGAAAGGTGCATCTTTTGTGTTTCCCCTTGAACTGCTCGGCTGAGGAGGAAGAGGGGCTGGAGGAAGAGGCAAAAGCCCATGGAATGGAGAGCCTGCATGCCTCTATGTCCCTCCACTGCAGTGCTGTTCCCACTGATTCATGAAACCTGGCGGGAGACGCATCATCATCTGCTGGTGCTGGTCCCAGAGTGACGTGCTTGGCAGCTGAGGCTGCGCTTGCTCAGCCTCTCCTGCAATTCTGTCACTTCCCCACTGCAAAGCTCCCAGTCTCAGCCCACCCCACATCCCAGCAGGACCATTACTGAGGCTGGAGCTCCCCAACACCACTCTTGGGCTGTACATGCAGCAGCAGACCAAGGAGGAGATGCTTGGTGCATGACTTGCAGTGGCATGCACTGGCACAAGCTCTTGAGGGATTCAGGACTTATCAGCACACTGCCTGTGACACAAGGCTCCAATTCAGCAGTGTGCTGCAATCTGCCACCATCATTGAGGGATTCTTGTGGGGAGCTGTTGGACAAGGCTGCAGGAGGCAACAGGAGCAGATGCAGCCCTCCCACGGGGCAGACACAGCCTGTCAGATGCATTCTGTACTGCTGCCTGCCTTGTGTAGCACAAAGGCACTATTTAGGATGAGTACTCAGTCCAGCAAAGCAGGAGTTGTTGGGCAAAGCGACCTTGGACAAATTACACCAGGGCAGCTGTCCCTTGTGTAGGAGCCCTGAGGATCCTCAGGCACAGGGAGAAGTAGAAATCAGGGCAGCAGCAGCATCTGAAGGAGGGCTGGAGGGACCATGGGCATATAGAGCCAGGCTCCCCTCATTAACCTGGAAAGCACTGAGGCACTGGGCCACAAAGCCCACAGATAAAGGCTGTTTGTTACTTGCACATCTACCTTTCTCCTCCCATTCCCTAGGCTTTGGGTTTGTGTGTCTCCAGAAATAATGCAGCATCAAGGAGCACAAAACTGGGAACAGCATGAGTGCCTGTTGTGGTACATTCACCCTTCAGCTTTGCTGTACGTACCCCCGCCCAGAGGCTAGACCCCAAGGGAACACCCAGAGCACTGCAGCCCTGGGAGGTCACAGCTGGGATGCACACAGGGCAGGGCCCCCTGAGCAGGCAGAGCAACGGAGTCCCTTCTCCCTGCAGGAGGAATTGCAGAGGAGAAGCTGGGGCTGGCACACAGGACATTTGAGCAGTTGTGTCCACACAGCCCCTCTTCACTGTCCCCAACACGTCAGACCTTGGTAAGCGCACCCTAAGGAGAACACCGCTGTGGCAGATCAGCTCTTTAGGCAGCAGAGCGAGGTGGGCGGAATGGGGCATTGTCTCCTCACACCAAGTAAGGAGTGTCCAGCACTGCCACCCCAGCTGCTACCCCACCATCTGCGTGCTCGATGGCCTTCGTCCGCAGGAGGTGGCCGGCAGCCTCGTTCATCACCATCTCCTTGCCCTGTCTGCAAAGAAAAGGGCAACTGAGCACCTGCAGAGCAGAAAGCTTATGCCATTTCACCTTGGACAATTTGATTCACGTTCCCTACCACAGCACAGGGCAGGTAACCAGCACGTAAAAGCCCCATGCAATGCATGTCTCTGCAGACAACCAAGCTATGCCTGTTTTGTGCCTGCCAGCTACGGTGCCCTTTCTTGGCTGGGCCATTTTGGTCTGATTGCTCTGCACACAGGCAGTGTCAGGTCCTGAATGCTGCCAGAGTACATTTGTTTCTAAAATTGTACGAGAAGGACTTTAATTTATAAGCTATGGAAACATTTCTATGAGCCTATGAGGGTTTTAAACAAAAGCAGCAGCTATTTAGGGTTGAACACTACTGCATTAAGCCTTCAGATATTTCTGAGATCACCAGGGCTTCAGAAAAGCATGTGGCTGCATCCAGAACCCGAGAAGCGCTCCCAGAAATCAGGGATGATGCGCCAGTTCCACATGGCCATTACACCAGTAACTGCCAGCACCAGCTCTGCGGTTTTTCAACAGCTCGTTTGGCAGCAGGTACAGAGCAGCAGTTCAGCGTCCTAACACAGTGCTCAGAGAGCTGCTGACAGGGGCAGAGACTGAACGGTCACGTCTGTCCCCTGTACTTCCACCTCCCCAGAGACATCTGCCCTGCTGCTACGCCCAGCGCAGAGGGGAAAACGCTGCCAACCCAAGCGCCAGCTGGAGCAGGTAACCACCCTGTAACGCAAGCACGTTTCTCACCTGACATAGACACCAAAAATACCGAGCTCTGAGATGCACTCGGATACTTGTAGGGGACTGTGAGCCCTCAGCAAGTAATTCATTGCTGGCTGTGGTTTGATCTTATCCATCAAGATGTAGGAGGTTCTCTCAGGGCTGTCTCTGATCTTCTCCAGAACCTGTCTGAGCTCTTCACCATAGAGGTTGTTCCCTGACAACAAAACCAGCACGTTCCCAGCACAGCAGAAGCAGTTGGCCCCAGCTATGCAGCCCCAGCTGCCCAAACAGATCCAGCCTTTGCCTCCCCATGTGCTGCCTGGGCTCCCCACACCCGGCTCTGGGGCCTAAGGAACTCCTCCAGGAGCAGCACTACCTTACTGCCATGGCTAGTCCCCATGGCTACAAGTAGCTACAAGCCACCCCACCGTTTATCCCTCAGCACAGGACCAGGAGCCATCACAGAGCCACTGCCTCTCCTGGATACAGCACAAACTGCAATGAAAACCCACACGGACCCACTCCAGCTCATACCTCCACCTTCTCGCTGCGGCTTCAGCACAAACTGGTCAGGGTCAGCAATAGCCATAGCAGCTATCTTGTCACCCTCTTCACCCTGGCAGGAAAGGATGGCAACAGCAAAGCATCAGGGAGGAGCAGGGGCTCCTTGACAGACCCCTCTGAGCAGGATCAACAGGGTCCCCCAGGGACCACAACAAAGCCCTCTCTCATCTTCTTAACCAAAGCGAAACATCACGCAGGCCAAGCACACGTCTGCATGTTCGTTCCTGCTCCAGCCCCGCTCACACTCACCGTGTCCAGGGAATAGAGCCCAGCAAACGTTGCTTTTATTCGAGTGACAGCCTCGGTGTGGCCGGGCAGTAATCTCTCCAGTGTCCCTGGCCGGCTCAGCTCCTGCTGGACCTTCTTGGTGCCTGCGAGTTGGGTAGCAATGTCAGGGCACTTCACTGCCCTCGATCTCTCCAGCAACAACCGTGCCTCCCAGTTCTGAGACAGAAAGAGAGCAACCATCCCATCAGCAAAAAACCAAAAGGTTTTCTCCACTCTTTTCTGTTCAGTTATTGACATATGATTTGCCTCCTCCCTCCCTGCCTGGCAGAGATGGGAATAGCACTCCAGAGACAAGCAGACATGCATACATGGATTTCCCACCACCTCTGGAAACAGCACAGCCGGGTTAGTCCACTGGAAACAGCACAGCCAGGTTAGTCCACTGCCTTTGCCTCCATCCCCTCCCCAGCTTGTCTAGTCCCGCCACCTCCAGACAACAGCAAGATCTGGTCTGTATTATTACTACTTGCAGCCTAATAGTCCTAGTAGAGGACAGAGTGTGATCTGTAGATCAAGTCTAAACCCTTTAAGCAGGTGCTAATACCTGTGTTAACCCATATTGTACAGAAGCAATTCAGTGCTGCACTAAGAGGTCACCACATGAGCGGTTATTGGAGAAGAAAGCCACTCATTTTTCTTATTGCACATGCACTGCAGAGCCACAGCTTCCCAGTGCTACCAGCCATGCCAGACAGGACTAACCCCAGCCAGGTCAGGACAGATGCCCCCAGGGATCACAGGGTGTTTCAAATTCGGTGGGCAATGCCACAGCGTGGGCGGCTTCTCGGAGCAGAGCAGTCAGTACTGACCTGCCGGTCGTAGTTCTTTGGCACGTAGCCCTCTCTGTAGTACACCACTGCTACCTCCTGGCCGTCCCTGGAACAGAAACCAGAAGCATTCACAGAACCAGGCCAGTCCCTGCCTGCCTCTGCCCGAACCCCCCAGCACCAAGGGGGCTGCAACGGGGTCAGGCAGGCAATGCGTTATGGCATTTGCCCCTTCTCCTCGGCCTCGTGGGCTGTTCTGCTCCTGGCTGGCTCTGCCGCAGAAAGGTGAGGACTGCAAGCGCTGGCTCCTCTCCACTGAGCCCCAGCTGGCTTGCCCTGTCCTGAGACACAGGAAGCTGACACCTGGCCTCTGCCCTGACTAACCAAAGTCTCAATAATTCAGGCACCCAGCCCAGCAGGGAGGTAAGAACCTCATTTTTTAATAACTTTTGCCACCAGGAGCCAGGCCTGGGAGATTCTTGAAGCTGGGAGGAAACTGGATCCTTCTCCAGTGGCAATTCAAGGCAGGACATCAACTCAACAACCTGCCCAGGCGCCAAAACATCCTGCCAGGGCAGGGCTGTCAGCATACCTGTAGCACCACACACCCAAGCTTTGGCCGCACAAACTGTGCGTGTGGTCAGGGAAAGCAGCACAGAAACTGCTGGCAGCCAGGCAGTGTAATTGTAAAGGCATTCATCAGTAAGAGGAGAGGATGCTCTGGAGGAAGTACAGTGGATACACTTTCCCCTTAACTGTCTCATGATGACAAATGTATTCGTTAATTAAACACAGCAGAGGCACCAAAGGTCAAACCATGGAAAAATTAGCTTAACTACAGAAAAAACATTGGCATGAAACCATATCTTCCTTTAGGCTTGTACAGCTCCAAGCACATTACCCTGGAAATAGGACAAACATCACACTTGGGACCAACCGCCAGCACTTGGAGTCTGCGACCCGCAGGTCCTGGCCTCCACAGGGAGGGGGCAAGATGCTGAGTGCATTCAAAACCAACGGATACCATAAGGACATGTAATGCTTCCTCCTCAAGCATTAATAACCCAGCCCAACTCCCACTGGCAGAGCACCACGTGAACAGTAAACAGGAAATGTCTTTGTGGAAGCCTCTGAAATAGCCAGGACTTTTCATAGCAGATGTATGTGGAGGAAGTAAAGATCCCGCAGAGCTCTGAAGGCTGTGGCTTGAAGGAGGGAAATGATGTTTCCAGCTGTAAGGGACTGATGTGCGTATGCAAAATCTCACCACTGTGAAAACAAAATCATGTCAGCTCTAAGGGGAAGCAGCAGCAGCATCCTGGAGCACAGAAGAGAACTGCTTTCTCAGAAAGTCACTATTTACACTCAAAACATACCACCAGCTTTGGTTGAAAATTCCCATTTACAGCCCTGTGTGCCCAACACACAGCCAGGAACGCGCACCTTGGCTCATACTCACATATACAGCCTCTTGGCATCATCCAGAGACCCCTTTTCAAACACATCTCTGAATCGCTTCCTGATGACCCGAATATTCCTGTTAAGAGAGGAGTGGGAGAGTCACCAGGCTGGGCATAGTTATTTGAGCTAGAAATCACAGGTGGAACCAGTGGCTCCAGCAAGGAGGATCTGCAAGATCTTTCAGAAAGGATGTCGGGCTTTGCACTATGGAGCCAGAGGAATCCTACAGGCCTAAACAGTCCCTGTTTTTAGCACCTGTCCTATGTTTCCAGCCCAAATACTGTAGGAATCAGAACACGTGCCTAAACACGCTGGATTTCTCCATACTCACCTTTCACCTCCTAAAGTGTTTCTAAGAGAAGTCAGCATCTTGGTTTTTTTATCCTTACAGAGATTCACTCACTGTTGGCTTCAAAGCCAAGAGCTGCAGAGAGACAAGTGGCTTCCTGCATGTTTTACCTCCTTTACGCTTTATAGTCTTTCCTCCACACAGTGGCAGTGTGGACTTGCTGATCTGGAGACACAGCGCGATAGACCTCCCGCTGCTCCAGCACAGGCTCAGGGCTAGACCTTATCAAAACACCTCCTTCTCCCGAGTCCTCTACTCCACCACTGCGTTGCTTAGTTTGCCCAGATCTTTCACAGTGGGTTTGAAGCTTCGTTAATTAAGCTTTTATGAAATACCCTGTGCCCAACCCCAAGTCAGAGAGCAAGCAGGACCCTCATTAACCCCGCTCTGCTCCTTATTGTCTTGTCTAAGAGACTTGGCCCACACCAAAGCTACCACTGGTGCAGCTCTGAGGACTACACAGGCAACAAAATCAGCAAGGAATCAGCCCTGGAGACCAGAGGCTTTTACGGTTGCTGGTATTTCCAGCAAAGAGCTGGTGAGAGGCTTTGGGAGGTTGGTGAGAAGATGCAGGTGAGCGCTGAGGCTAGGCAGGAGGCCACCGAAGGAATGCTGACGAGAGCTGCATAACAGACCATAGAGGTAAGTCCAAGATAAAGGCTGCCCTGTTACATACCAAGACATGCCCTCTCACAGTCCCAGAAACTATAAAGTTTTTTGACTTTATCCTTGAGTAGGTGACAAAGTAAAAAGCAAACGGATTCTGCACGCCTCCATCTTTCCCTGGCCTGCTCCTACACTCCCGCTGCCACACCATGCCTGCTGGAGAGCCTGGAGATGCCCCACAAACCGCCTTGAGGGAAACACCATGATCTAGCAGCAGTTTGCTCGGCTTCCCTTTTCCAAAGCTGTACGGTCTCCTTCCTTTCCCATCCCAGAAAATTGAACCTTTACCTGTCCCAAAGCTCATTTTCTACACATCGCTGATCAAAAATGTTCCTCTGGACTTCCTCCACCAGAAACATCACCACAGCACTGAAAGAGATACCAAGGACATCATTAAATGCAGAAACACTCCACATGCACCCGGGATCACCAAATTTTGATCTCTGTGATTCAGGCTTCCTGCACTGCTCCTACTCGTTTTCTCCAGTGTTTCTAAGGATCAGCATGCAAACGGGGAGTAGTACTGATCCTGCGTAACTACCAAACCAGTGTGGGGCATAAGCACAAGGGCAGGAGGAAAAGCAAGCTCTGTGCAGGGTTGTTGAACCACAGAACTCCTCCAGGGTCCCTCTGCACCTCTCTGCCTTTGCGACACAGCAGCCTTGCACACTAAGACAACTGCATTGCTCTTCCCAGGGTGCCACAGGCTTTTCGAGAGCAGCTTTTCTAGCAAACAGGCATCTTTCAGAAAGTGCAAGTTCAAAACCAAACATGTGCATCCCCAGGGGAGACAAGATAACCCAGCCTCCAGCACCTCCTCTCTCCTTACCTTTGAGAACCATAGAGCTCCCAGGCTTTCGCAATACCCAAGGCAAGCCCTTTTGATGGGTTGTTGGGCAGCAGGCGCGATGCCTCCTTAGACTTTCCCAGCACTTTCAACACCCGCCTGTGGAACAAAAAAAAGCTGTAAATGCCATGACAGCCCCCAACTGGACCTAGGGAGCGGGAGTTTGGAGAGCACGCAATGACACAGAATGCAGCAGGCCATGCGGTACAGCTGCTGCAGCACCTGGCAGCACAGGCCAGATATGCTCCCTTACCCGTGGACCGCTGCAGTGCGGGAGGTGAGGCCTCCAAAGCTGGCAGCAATGGTGTTTATTTCTATCTGCTTCAGAGCTGGTGTCCCATCCACCCCACAGTCAAACATGTAATCAGAGCGGTTTATGCCTAAAAACACAGACTGAAACAGAGGGGAGGTGAAGTGGGTTCTCCTGTTGCCTTTAACTGCAAATCCCTTTGACGATCTCACTTCAAAGTCCTCCTGGGGCAGATCCAGTCACCTTCATTTTGATAAAAACCTCTGCAAGACACGCCCGTGGGTGCTTTGGCCCTTGCTCAGGGCCCACAGCCCTCCTCGGTACTCCAGAGGAGTTAACAACACTCGTGAGAGTAAAGGAGCTTCTGCAGGGACAGCCTGCCTGGCGCAGGTCCCGACACAGCCCACATCCTTGCACTCTCCCGAGGTTCCCAGAGGACAAACCATATTAAATCCTCCCAGTCAAGGCCTGACTGTTTCCAGCAGCACTAACCAAAGGGCATGACTGTCAAACAGGGCAAGGTCCTGAGCTCACAGGCTGTAACCGAGACATCGTAGTGTGGGGAGCAACCAGCCTGACTACGGGACAGTTCAAAGCCCACAGCAGCAAGCTTGCAGACAGAGACCAGGCAATCCCACCGCAATGCAAAGGGGCAGAGCTGCTGACCACTGGGGTCTCCTGCCAAGGTACCTGAGCCAAGCCTTCCTCCAAAACTTGCATGTGGATTCTGAAGAGTCGAGCTGTGAAGTCATCTACCTTGATGGTGCTAGAGAGAAAGACAGAGCAGATCAGCCCCCTTACACTGTCAGAGAGGAACAAGAAAATTAATTCCTCTCCAGAAAAAAACCTTACCAGGGACATTCTCCGGCACATATAGCAGGGCTGTGTCTAGACCAAGTCCTACAGCACTGTTAAGCATCTCACCATGAATGCACTCTTCATCAAGGGCCACAGTGCATAACCATAACGCAAATCCAGTTTGCTCAGCACAGCCACTCTACAAAAAGCACCGCTGTGCAGAGGTGACTTTCATTTGCAGGGCAGAGAGATGGAACAAGCAGAAGCAAAGAATTCTGCAGGTACAGGAAAGACATCAGATGTCTCTCTGTAGCCTGCACACAGTTCATAGAAGAAGCTTCACGAGCTTCATCAAATTCCCCCTGTCCTGTTGGGCTCCAAATCCCACACACTGTGGTGCCAAGTGCTTCAGCGGCTCTGCTAGAGTAGGTCTGGCTTTTCTTCAGGGTCCCAAATCCCTGAGCTAATTGTGAGCAGCACCTCCAAGGAGCTGCCCTGAGACACTGCGTAGGAGGCGGCACAGGGCAGGCTCCTGAGCGCACACAAGCCCCAGGCACTGCATTTCTTAACCACAGGTGTAAACATGCCCCCACAAGCTCTGGTTGCAGCCAGCTCTGGAACAGGCGCAAGCATTAAAACAGCTCTGAGGGGTCAGGCTTTAGCAAAACAAGAAGGACGCTGGAAAACAGTGTCCTTTGCTCCGTCCCAGTGCCAGAGAGCCAGCAGCACCTGCGCAGACAGGTAGCACAGAATGGGCAGCAGGAAGGGAAATGGGTTTTCTGGAAGCATCAGCCCTACAGATTTTGGGGGCCACAGTCAGGGATGGTCACGCCAGCACAGGGCAACAGCCACAGATAAATCCAGCAGAGATCAAGAGCCAGAGCTGACCAGTCCTCCAGCACCCAGAGCTTGCGGGTCACCTTCTCGGCATGACTGGGAAAGCACAGGACACGGGGTGACTGATCAGAGGTAGCTGTGGGGGAAGGAACAAACACCTCTTCATAACTGCGGGCAGGCAGCAGAGCCGGTGGTTATCATAGCCACAGGCAGATGCAAAACAAGACTAAAAGAGACTACTAAATCCAGGACTCGGAGAAGACTCCAGCGATTTGAATTTAAGGCCCAGGGCCCATCAAGCTCGCAAGTAAGAATTCACAAGCTTGAAACACTGGCAAAATTGAAGATCATTGCAGAGAGTCAACTCTCAGCCAGACATCCCATCTTCTGAGGCCCAAGGAGACCTCAAAACAAAGAGACTTGATGGAAATTAATCTTAGGACAAATAATGCAGCAAAGGAGACAATTTCTGCAGAGGACAAGAGTGCCCGCCTCAGCTTGAAGGACATGAACGGATGGAAGGTAGGAATGCCTGAAAGGTGATAAGTGCTTTGCATTTAAAATATTTCATCAAAATACAACACGCAAGAAAGTTACCTGGCCAGAGTGTGCTCCAGGAATTCTTTGTTTTGACTAATAGCATCCACCAGCAGGTTAAAATCTTGCTGAACAGCGTAGGCTTGTTCAAACAGGGCACTTGGTACTGCGGACGGGAGTAGTGTGAAGGGAGCGTAATTCACCACCTGCAAACAAGGATGCAGCAGCAGAGCAGTCAGGTCTGCGCTGTTTAAGTGGGGCTAAAGAGGCGCTTCCTTCGCTCATCTGATGGCTGAAGCCACCCCCAGCCCTCCTCGGTGCACCCTGGGCAGACACATGGCCTCAACCCCGCTGACCCCTGACTTTTGAGGGCTTTGCTTTATGAGCCGTCCGTGGGGCGCTGCGGAGGCAGGAACAGCTGCTCCAGAGCTCAAGCTGGGCTGAGTGCTTCCCTCTGAAGGATCCTCTGTTTCTACCTTAACTGGAGAGCACTGTCTCCAAAACACCTCAGTTTCAGAGAAAAGGTGAATTTGCCAGTCCTGGGTTTTGGCCATCAGAGTCACTTCCTTTGATCCTGGCTGAGTCCCAGGGGAGACTCTGGACCCCTGGGTCACCCTACAGCTCAGGCACAGGGCCACTCTCAAAGCCAAAATATTACACCAGAGAGAAGTTCCCAATTCACCTCGATTTTGACAGGAGACAAGGGACGCTGGCAGTGTGTTTGGCCTCTCCTCCCAGGCTCCCTCTTCCTCTCACCCTTCAAGGCTCCCTCAGAGCTCTGACCTGACCATGGGGTTGACATCAAGGAGCAGCCCCCATCGTGGAGACCCCCCTCCTCGTACCTCTGCCAGCTCCCAGTGCAGCTGCCTGCTTGTCCCCAGGCTCCTTTAGGGACCTGTTCCTGACAGTGTCCCACCCCCCTTGCACAGGGGTACTTCTTCCTCTGAGACCCCTCACGGCATCACCCTCCAACAGGCCGAGCCCCCCATCAGCGCCCTCACCCCAGCCAGCTGCCAGAGATTCACCAGAGGTAGTCCCACGTGCCAGCCGCCACCCCCATCCCCATCGCCTCGTCCCAGGCATGGGGTGAAGGCTGACTTGTAGCTGGGAGCAGGCCAAAAACAGAGGCCCCTCTGAGAGACGCTCCCCTGCTTCAGAGGATCATATGGGTGGTGAGAGGTTGGGAGAGGGATGAACTCCCACCACCCCACACACGCGCATGGCTCCTGGCAATTTCCCAAACCTTTCCAGATCTATCCCTCTCCTTGGAAAAGGGAGGACTGTCTCTCAGAGAGATACACTCATCAGCGGCACGGGGTGTGAGTTATAGCCCCCAGGTCGGTCGTGCTTCAGCCATACTTCAGCCAGGCAGCTGGGTGCTGACTGCAAGGCGATGCACGTTGACGAGGACTCAGCAAACCCAGGGATGGCAGCTGGATGCTCCCCGTGCTCCTCTCGCTTTGCTGACTCACACCCTGGCCAGGATCGAACACGTCCCGTGACTCCGCTCTGGCACTTACGTCCGAGGCATTGGGCTCCCCCTCGGTCCGCATCAGCACGCCTTCCAGGAGCGCCGCGTCCACGGCCACCGACGCTGCCTCCCGGACGGCCGGCTCGTTAAGCAGGACGTCTTCCCACGGCGCAGCCATGGCCCGCGCTGAGGAGGCAGAGCGAAGTCACCCACCCGGCCCCCAGAGCCTCACCTTCTTTCCCAACAGGCAGCCTGGCCTCGCCCTCCCAGCGGGGACGACGGGGCAGCCCGGGAGGGCCGGGGCAGCCCGGAGCGCAGCG
>WAAD01031165.1:2313-16896 GCA_013389945.1 Fregata magnificens
ATCTGGGGTATTAAGTTTTTTGTAGGGGGACGTAAGTGGAGAACAGCGTGAGGGAAAGTTATTCTAGTTCATGTGAATTAATAGTTCATTGAGGAGAAGGTGACTTCTTTAGATAGCATTGCCAGCTGATATTGACTGCAAAACCATAGTGCCAAAAAAAAAATTACAGTTAAGATAGAATAGAATTTACAGGAAAGTATAGGAAGAGAAGATACTAGCAGAAATCCAAATGGCAGGCATGTCCCCTTGTAGTGGCATCTTAGCACATTTTTCTAAGGGACATGACCACTTTTAGGTTTTGTCTAAGGGAATTGGGTGCATTCCCCAAATTACCAGTTTATGAATCAATTCTAAAAACATGAATAAAGAACCAGTATGATTCATTCAAACTCACATGTTATAGTGCCTCTGACGGTCATCTAGAAATACAGGAACTGAGATATTTCACAACTTGAGCCAGCCTGAGCATGAGGTAGAAAATGCACACACACCTTATTCAAGCAGGTTGTTATGTAAATTAAAATCTTCTATTGTGAAAGAACAATTACTGAGGTGATCATTCAAGCTCATTAAGTAGGGCTGTTTGGGTTTCTATTTGGTGGGTTTGGTGAGATTTTAATTAATTCATTTGATCTCGTTTTCTTAACATTTTTTTAGATATTCATAAAAGAATATGCATCTGTACATGTTTGCAATATTTGTACTGTGGCTTCTGCAAAGACTAATGAAAGAGTATTATATTCAAAAAGATTCTAAAAGAGGATAGATCTGTCCCTGTCTCATCTCCCTTTCATGGTGGTCATCAGGTTTAGCTTGTTACTGAAGAGGAAGCTATTTTGCCATCTTTGTAGAATGACAGTGGCTGTGCTTCTCTTGGCTGTATTTCATAATCCTGTATGTCTGCTGAACTCTGAGCAATGAGCTTGTGATTGGGCATGAATGCTGCAGTAATGTTTAAAATAATAAAACTTTTTGTTAATGGAAGAAAAAAAATCCTGTTTTCTCATTTGGGGAAAAAAACAACGAACAACTGATCATTAACTAAAACTTTGGATTTGTAAGAATATTTCCTTTCTGAACATACTTTAGTGTAATCACCCTAAAATACTTCTCATTTTTTATTGTCTGTACAGCAGAATCTGAAGGATTTTCAGTTTCTTTCAATATTGTCATCTACATTACCTTACATACATAGGGCATGAAGGATCTGTCATCCTCATCTTGAATCTCGTAGACTGATGCTTAATTTTAGCTGATCAGGTAAAAAAGCTGATCAGGAGAGGTTTGGCATAAAACTGTCTATAAAACCTATTAAATGTATTACATTTTTGCTAATGTTGAATGAGTTGGCAGTAGAGGAATAATTCGTCTCTTTCTGACAATTCTGTTTTCAAAGAAACACTACGTAATTCAGTTTGGAGGTACAAGTTCACTAGTTGTAAAAAACTTCTGTAGCCAGAAGCTTTGTGTAGTGCTCTGAAAATGCTCTGATGCTTATTACTCACCAGTATATTTTTAATTACTATAACTCCGATCAGTAACTGTGAAGAAACAACAAAACCCTTCACTGTTTTCATTTCTAGTTCAATTGAAATTTTTTATCAGTTTGTTGTGGGGAGTGGGGGAGTTGTTTGAGGCTCCAGCGTCTGTGAAAGTTGAGATTTTTACAACAAGCTCTGTGGCTTAGATTGTGTTTCCAGTGACATAACTAGTTAAATGTAAACCAGATGTGCTTTGAAGTTCATTTCCAGGAATGTACAGTGGACTGTTTCAATTTTTGTTTCTCTGACATTTACAATGTACACTCACTTCACCTAAGAAAAAAAAGTTTTTTAAAAAAACCCCTGAGAAGTATTTCCATACATAGTGGCTTTTATTTTAAAGTACAATACAGTATTAAGAGCAATTTGGTTTCTTGCTCACTCTTGTTAAAATTACCATTTAATATTATTTTAAGAAGGTCTATGGAAGCAATTTTTGGAGTTTGTTTACATTGTGCATATGATACTTTTTCACCTGATTCAGCAGAACACTAATGCTGAAGTTCATTCATCCTTCAGGTTTTTTTTCCTGAATGGTCATTTTGGGGAGTAGTTAATGCAATATTATACACCTGTTTATACCCAAAAGCATTGAGTTTGGTTTTTGGGGTTTGTTTGTTTCTTTCTTTTTTTTGTTCTTTTTTCCTAGCATAGTGCTGAAGCATGTCAAATGGAGAAAGCAACAAACTGGGTTTTTTGGGGTTAGAGGCCTAGAGCATAGTCACAAGATCATTTTAGAAACAACCAGAAGTTAATGCCTCCAGATATGCATACCCTAATCCTCAGTGAAAGCTGTTCTCCCTCTTTCTACTCTGTAGAGAGAAATGGGATGAGTATTCCTTCACCTGCATCAGGGCAAAGTGAAATGAGGAGAAGTCTGGTTCTGTGATACATCTTCCCTCACCCCTGCTCTTGGCAACCAACTTCTGCCATTCTCATCCCAGAAGATGGAAAGTGATTATTTGTCTGTGGGATCAGTGAGGGGCTGGCACTGACACTTGAGAAGACTAGAAACTGAGACTGGGAGAAAAAGGAGGAGGAAGGGTGAAAGGGGAATGTCCCCCACAGACGGCAGCGACCTGGCAGATTGAGTCAGCTGTTTTGCCAAGGAACACGTCTGATGCAAACTTGAGTGAAGATTTAGACTAGATTGTCTGACTTTGGCTTGAAATGGACAGACAGTTATCCCAGTCTAGAAAGTGCCCAGCTCTGACAACGGTGTATCATCTTTCTGTTCTTCCCCATTTTTACTCACCCGTATGTGCAGTTTGAGCCTTTTTTGCTCCTTTCACTGTCTTTGGGCAGAGAATGAAGAACATGGCCCATGAAATCAAGAGGACTGCTTCACTCTTCATAAGGTGTTGAACTTTAGATGCTTTGGCTCCGCCGTCTCCACTTATTCACTTATCTTTGGTTTTAGTTTTGGGGACACTGACTTCCAGGTGTGGCCCTCAACTATTTTTTGTTAGGTTTGGGTTTCTTGTTAACTCTGAAAATCTAAAATATGACATGTGTTCTCCTAGAAGAAAATTGGTTGTAAACCTGACTTGCTAAGCATCAGGGAGAACTAAAGACAAGCATCATAACCTGATGTTACATCTGTAATTGTGAAGTATTTTATGTTTCATGCATTTTTTTATATTCTGAATATGATTGAAGTGAGGTTCGGGATAGTGGCAACTATCTGCTTATTACAGTGTTTTGTCTTGCACGTTGGTTGTGTATGTGCAGACCTGTGTGTGGTTGGACTGCCAGCTGTTAAAACCATGTGACACTTTACATGAAAATCACCTGTTTTCAGCTATAAATATCTTCAGCAGACTTCAAGCACTTTACCTGTAATTTTCTTCACTGGGTGTCTGAGTCAGACTAGATTTTAATTTTGCCTTGAAAAAATTCAGACAAAACTTTTTGTTCATTTCCAAGAAAACGTTGATTTGTGTATTTAAAAACATGCAAACCTTGTGATATTTTCTTTAAAATGCTGTTGCTCCTCTATGCTGTTGCAGCTTGAAATGTCTTGAGTAGTTTTTGTGTCAGGATGCTGCCTCTTTACTCTGAGAATGTGGTCAGGTGTGGCCAAGTTGTAAGCCTCATTTTGCACATGCTCAGTGGAGACTCTTTTTAGTGTCCAAAAGCCCCAAAGATTCTGTGGCACAGATTGTGCCTGGTCCCTCATGGGAACTTCTCTGAAGTTGCATCTTAGCTAAAAGCAGAGAAGTGCACTGGCACCTGACTGGACAGAGAATCATATGTGCATAAAATGAAAGACATAAATGCAGAGACTCATCAAAGGTCCCTCTGACCCACAACAGAGTAACTATACAACATCACTTTCCAAAAATACTCTCTGAATACCCAGCGGTTGTGGTTTGGGGACTTCTGACACCAGAAATAGGATCTTTCCCTTATACAGACCTTGGTGAATTTACCTTCCATGAACTTGTCCAGACTACCATTGATTCTTTCAGCATCCTAGGGCAAGGATTTCCAATTTCTCTACCTGTTGTGTAAAGAACCATTTATTTACTTGTTTTGCTACCAGCCAGCTTCACTGGATGTCCCTTTGTTCTTGGACTTTAAGAGACAGTGAACATTTGATACCTTTGACAGGGAGAAACTATATATAGCTTAAATTTAGTTAATTTGTCCTGTCTTTTCGATTTTTCTCATTTTTTTAAAGCTAGCCAAACTGCTGAAATCAAGATGACAGATGAACAGGAAGAAAAAGTGTGTCTTTCTCCAAGAGCATTTCTATACAGAGAATTATTTGACATATAGTGCATATTTAAGATGACTTCTTTGTCTCAGTGTGATCTGTTTCTAATTCTGGGAACCAGATATTTGGGTTCTCTGCAAAAGCAGCAGAGACTGTTCGCCACTACCGGGCATTGCTGGCTGGGGAGAGAGCAGGAGGCAAGGGAGGCAGGGAGCGTACCTTGGATAAAAGCTTAGGTAATAAAGCGTGAAATGTATTTACAGGGAGGAGAAGGGATGCGGAGCAGATAAATGTTGGAGAGCCCTCCAGATTGCCAGCTTGGGTAAAGAGGGACTTAGAGCTTGCTCTGCCAGAACTAATTGACTTTCTAGATCTACTTGATTACCTGCGTACTGCAGTTCTCAGCACATCAAGTCAGTACATGAGCAGTGCCAGGCCCAGCCTGGCCCTACCTGCTCATACACCGTGCCGCACTCTCCATAGTAAGCTGACTCAGGACCCAACCTGAGACAACAGAACCAACCATGTCTAAGCAGGCTGTTTGCAGAGAAATGTGGAAGCTCTGCCTAATGCCCTACGGGTCTACCACCCCATAGTAGGATGCGGTTTACCAGCCTGGGCGTTGCTGATGCAGTTAGCCCAATACAGCCAGCCATCAAAGCTGTGTGGGTGTGTTCATGTAACACACTGTCTTGACCCAATAAGGCCACCTAGATTTTATCTCTGCATCTGTGTATTATTAATGTGTAAGCTGGGTAATCCACAAGTTTAAGAGTAGACTTAACAAATGTAAAGCTCTGTCGCTATTCAAAAACTTGCTGACATTCAGGGACAAGTCCTGTTTGTTCTTTGTAGGTAATTCCATTAAGTAAAGGAACTATGAAGATAGGCTTTTAAATTAAGTGCTTGCTTTTGGCATGAAGAGTTTCCTAAGTTCATTGGTTTCTGGGCATTTTCCATTTCTCTTTGTCCTTTCTTTTTTTTTAATGCTATATACATAATTTAGTGAGTATTTTAAACACATATTCCTTCCTGTGATCGCGGAAGATCATGAAAGAATACATGTCTAGTGAAATGAAGGCTTGATGCATCATAACATATCAAATAGCAAATGGTACCTTTTTCATGACTTCTAAGAAATAAGGAAGATGTTTTAGTTTGTCTTGAAAATAGTCTGTTGATGCTGTTAGTGTTTCCTGTGCTTAACTAGATCCTGCATTAATTATAATTAATTTTAATCAGGCTGTTTTAGTTTATGGATATGGCATTATTCCTCAAGCACCACTAGCAAACATAAGCAAGCACTAAGCAGTTTTATTTCTGGCCCACCAAAGGAACTGTCTGGTTGGATTTGAATGTATGGCTTGATTCAGGACCCAAATGAAAAATGGAATTGGTTGAGTTCAGGAAGAAAAGGTGGATATGCATCTGCGATTGCTCTTTGAAAGAATTGGCTAGTATTGTCTTAGTCTTAAAACTGATTTCACTTAAAAAAAATCAGCAAATAATACTGTCTGCAGGGGTCCTATTCTTACATGCGAACAGGCTTAAAAAACTCACAGGGGTAATAAATAGAAGGAGTTAGGGGCTAGAGGGAAGTACCATTTACAGTATTCCAGTTTCAACTCCTATTTCTTGAATGCTTTCCACAACTAGAGAATCGCAGCCAGCATTGTAATATTTTGCTTCTGACAGGGTTTTCTTAATTCTTCCAAAGCCTCATTGGAGCCATAAATGACAGAAACAATAAGGCCTTTGTTTGCACTGCATGTTGTGGCTGGGAATACATTGCATGCTATGAAAAAAGAGTTTTGCTTTCTCACAGGACAGTTATAACTGATGCTGGAAAACTGTATAGTCCAAGTTACTGGAAATTACTGTCTTTGTAGAAAAGAACCATTTAATTAACACTTTCAAAATATGGGCTCCTATACCCGTGCACCTACATGCTACCTGCCTGTCCCTATATCTTTTGAATGTCATGCTGAGAGGAGGAGGGGGGCAAATATACCAGGCAGTCTTGGCAAATTGTGGTCCACAGCAGCATTTATACTATATAATATTTTCCAGAAACACATTGTAGTTCTAACAGTGTCTTTTGTTTCTGGACTGTAGATATAAATGAATGTGAAAGCAGCCCATGTGTCAATGGTGCCTGCAGGAACAATCTTGGATCTTTCAGTTGTGAATGTTCACCTGGCAGCAAGTTGGACTCTACGGGACTGATATGTATTGGTGGGTATTTCCTCCTGTTATTTTCCCTTTTTCTTACTAACTTGAAAAACATTGATCACATTGATTAATTAAGCAAGCAAATAACGTATTTGGGTAATTTCCCCATGAAAGCAGACAACAGGTCTAGTTCTCTAGGTAAGACCAGACAAATACGTACTAATTTGATTGCTTCCATGGGAGCAGGAACAAATAGAGAGAAATATAATTCATGAGGATGTCCAAACTATGGTGAAAGTGGTGAAATGCAGGTATTGATTGGTGGGAGAGAGTGGGGTTGTCTTATTATTAATAGGAATTATCTTGTCCTTTGGGAGAATGAGAATATGAGTAATCCTATAGGCGATTAGTTTGGTAGTTGAGAAGCTGTAAAGCAGAAATGCCCACTCAGTTCTTTGGCCACTTTTAAATCTGAGACAAGAAAGCAAGTAAAACTGGAGGAACGTCTACTCAAGTAGTGATAGGAGAGCACATGGCTTCTAGGGTTCACAGTCTTCATAAACTCCGAAGACTGACTTTCCTAGCTTTAAGGAAATGTTAATGGCTTTTACGTTGTAGCACAGTCTCATACTTTACCTCTATTGTAGGAAGCTGGTAAAGGTGAGTAAGACAGGTCTGAGTTTGTCAGGATCCCTGCCCCTGGAGCAGACACATGACTATTATCTTGGTTTTATATATATAGACACACACAAAACATATGTATACACAAATAAATAATGTTAGTGTCCTTTGAGGATTCTGTTGCATTGAAAGAAAGCAGAGCACTGCACAGATTTTATTGGAGCTAGCAGCAACAGTTGTCTGCAAGATGTCATTGGCATTATCTTTGGAAGCCATGCATTAATGTTTTTTTTCTTGCCTTTCCAAGAAAACTGAAAGGATTGGAAACATCTGTACTTCTCAGGTGATCACAAGCTGTCATTGTTTCATCTTGTTTGTGTAACATAATTGATGTTGTTGTAGGAGATGTGGGATAAATTGGATTGGAATGTCATTAATAACTGGATGATGCTAATTTTAAATGTTCCTTTTATTTTAAGATGGATTTGTCTGGTGTTCTTGGTTCAACTTTCTTGCCTTGCCAAGATTTTCTTAAGATAGGAAACGGAATGCAAAGACTCGAGTTTCCATTTAATGATGGAGTCTGTCTATGCCTTAATATGTTTTTTAAGTGAACGTACTTTTGTGCCTAAGCCTTCTCTTAGATTTCCTTGTAGCATCACTGGCCAGTAAAGTTTAATATTGTTTTTGTCCTTTTTTACATTGTGCTAATTTCTTGATTTGACCACACTAATGGATGCTTTTTTGTACTGCTTATTTTAATCTTGTTGTGTTCTCACATTCAAAGATGGTACAAGTTCACTAAGGGCCTAATTATAACAATGTTCTGGATTTACTTTGCAAATAGTTTCCACTGGAATGTTTACAGTGTGAGGTCCCATTTGGCGTGAATATTAGTGACAGGTAACATAAAATGTAAACAAAAAAAATACCTGAACAGTCAGATAAAAAGTGAAGAATAGGAGCCACCTCTATACTGTGAGCCTAATCATTAATTTTTTGCATTGACCAAAATTGTCTCAGGAAGAGTTTTCTGTACTACCGCTGAGAATGTGTTAGGACAGAGGGTCAGAAGTACAGCTAATGCACGGCATACAGATTTGTACTGTTAGAGCCCAGTTGTATGTTTTTATACCTTGGCAAAATTTCCATTGGAGTTGGTAGTGATGAGAGGAGGGCAGGCTGGATTATTTAAAAGTGAGTAAGGGATTGGAAGTTATAGGTAGTTTACTGTGTGAAAAACTTGCAAATGCTGTTGTCGAATGTATGCCATTTTAAATCTCTACAGTAGGGCAAGTTGTTTTTTCCCATTACCACTGCAGTGAAAGACTTCTATATTGAATGCATTTGCCCTAATTTTTTTAGTGGATTGCTCCTGGAAAGCATTCCTGTAGCATCAGATATGAAAAGCGTATGCCAAAACATAAATGTATGGCTAAAATAGTGTTGTGGTTTGGGAATGTGTTGTATTCTTTGTAAGAATGATCAAAGTAAGGTAATGTTAGATTCAGGCCCCTCTCCAGTTTTTCTTTAATTTCAAATTTGCTCTCATGTCAGAACCAGAATCAGTCCTACATTATAACGATAAGTTTTTCTTTCTGTCTTTCTTTCTTTCTTTTATGTTTATGATTAAATGGCACAAAATTTTTAAGTAAAAGCACATTACAACAATATTAGAATAAGAAAGGATTAACATAACATCACTGTTAATTTTATTTTTACAATTTATTGCTCCAATGTGTTTGTTGCTACTTGGTCTTACTGCTGATTTTCACTGTCTTGTGGACTCAGGTCATGTACGGCGTGCTACACTGGTCTTATATGGCGAAGCTATATGACTGATGCGTGTTCTTTACTCATTTTGTGGGCAGAAGACTTCAGTCTGTCCATTCTTCTGGTTCCTTTGCTCAGTCTGCTCAGCCTCAAGGCTGAAGAACCAGGTGGCTTGAGCCATTTGCATCCATATTACCTGTAGAAATTGAGCATAAATGTGAGCCATTTGTCTCTGTGAGCTTTCCTGGGCAGAGGAAAAACGACTTCCTCAAATTACAGTCAGAAATCAAGTCACAACATTTGCGCTCAAATTTAAGCTCAAACCTCCAGCAAATGAGGGTTGTTAGTTCAGCAGTTACAATAAAAGCATTCAGCAAAAATGTTGACATACTTTGCATTAATTTTGCTTGCACACTGACAGTGTTTGCAATATTGAGGCTGCACTCTTAGAGGAAAAAAGTGGAATTGTTTTTGAAATACATCTGTTGGTGGTACAAGTGTTGCATTGCTATTTTGGGAATTGCTCACAGCGTAGAGATATGGCCATTTGTGCTTTTTGAAATACACACTTAATATATGCTTTTTATGCATGTTTTAGTCAAGATCTGTGGAATTCATACAGTGCACAATAAGTAGGCTGCCATCTGCCTGTAGTATGCATATATTCTTCTTCAAGTCAGAATCAAAGAGATGCAAGCAACAGAAAGAATGCTTTGATGCTGGATAATAACTTTTTCACCAAAGCAAAAGTCACAGTGACTGCCCATTGTAGGTTTTGTCTGGACAAGAGACATTATGTAAAATAAAGGAAATTTACTCATAGCCTGAAAAAGGTAAGACAAGCAGACTTTGGCAGGATAATGCAGATGCAGCTGGTATGAGGAAAGTCACCTGCTAATTTGTATAGTTTAAATAATTTTTGAGATATTGGTTTGATTTTTCCATCCTGTAAAGTTGGCTACTAAAAATAAATAATATTGAGCTGAAGCAACTTATAGTGAAGAAAGCAATGGAAGCATTTACATTTTGGTGACATAAAGCAGAGACATCAACATATGGGCAGCAAGCTGGATGTGGCGTAAAAGACCAGCTAAAGAACCTATATTCCCTCTCCCCTTGTTGGTCCCTGAATTTCGGATGTGTGATGCCCATCCCATGACTGGGTAAGAGCTTATGCAGCTAGTGACTGTCCAGGTTTCGTCTTTGGTCTTGTTAGGTTAACCCAAGTCTGTGACCTAAAGGCTGATCAAGGTGTGGAAAAGATCCCTTTTCCACTCTTCTACAGCCCTCGTTGGTTTGTTCGCTTGTTTAAGCGTGGTGTTCTGCCCCACGTGTTTGAGACCAACATTAACCTAAATCATACAACTGTTTTACACTTGACTGTTAATGAAGTACGTTGCCCATTTTCTAGGGCTGATTCCAGTCACATTCTTGGGCCAATTTTTTTCCTGTTACTTTAGCCAAAGAAGGGTTGTGCTCTCTGTGGTCTACATAATTTTATAACATGACAATTTTGTAGAAAAGTTGAAATTGTTTGAAAAAAATAAGCTGGAATGATTCTATCTTAAGCACATTGCTCCTAAACATGAGGTGTTAGTAGTACTGATCAACAGCACCTAATAGATCGTTTGGCTTTTTGTACATATAATGTAAGTAAATCTTAAAACCAAATCCTATTCCGCTTTCATTAGTCATCTCATTAAATTCATCTGGGCCACTTGCTTAGCTTTGAACTCTTGAGTATGCACAATGCATTTAAAGTCTACCCAGGCTGACCTCCCAATCTGGGTTAGATCTTTACAGACTGCTTTTGCTATGTGATCACAAAGGTTGTGTGCTTCAAGAAATTTTATACCATTTGAGTGTAACATTGTAAAGGTACTGAGCAAAGGTGCTGTAGGTACAATTTTTAAAGTGTGTAACTGATTTAGGATCTAACTGACAGTTTAAAAAATGGCTTGAGCACTGAAAGCGTAGATTTTAAGACCGTAAGATCTGGGTACCTGAAAGAGGATTTCAGAGGATTTCAGGCAGCAGAGACAACACTTGTGGCTGAAAACCTCCCCTCTGCTCAGTGGCTGTCTAGCCTGGGCAGCAGTCAGGTAGTGCTGCCTGACGTGACTGGGCACTTACTGGAATGGGTTTGCCCTGAGATGGTCTGGGTTCCCAGCCTGGCAATCCAATTTCTGATTTGGGACCTGAGTGTGCTGGGGCTAAGCCCTTGGGAGCAGAGAGTGGAGTATAACCTAACAGGCGTGTTCAAAGCATAGCTAATGCACCAGCAGAACCAGACCCCTAAAATAATACAGAATACCCCTGTCCCCCACATTTTTATCTTTTTTTCCTTTCTGAGAACCTTGTAGGTTGACCAAGTGAGAGAGAGGCAAGAGCACCTGGACATCATAACCCAGTGGTTCAGGCAGTCAGCTGGAAGGGGAGTCCCAGATTGTGATCTCTGCTTTTGTTTTAGACTGATCAGTCACTAGATAAAATACATAAATAAACCCACTGTAGTATCTGGAGGACCTCTGCTAGCTGTGGGACTTCGACTATAAAATGCCTTAAGGAGTGTGCTCTATTGGTCACTTTTAGTGGTAGTGCTATTCCTTTCCACCACTTCTAAACTAAAATGTGTACAAAATTACTCTGATGGGAGGTTTTCTTTTAAAAGAGAGCCTGCACTCCCTTGGTACTCTGTCTACTGGTGACATGAACATGGCATGCCAGCTCTTTTTGCTGTGACAATTCCATATTGTTTTCTATTCCACTGCAGATAGCTTGAAGGGGACTTGCTGGCTTAACATCCAAGACAGTCGCTGTGAAGTCAACATCAACGGTGCTACACTGAAATCTGAATGCTGTGCGACCTTAGGAGCAGCTTGGGGCAGCCCATGTGAGCGATGTGAATTAGGTACGCTGTCATATCTTGCATCTTTTGGGAGAAGAGAGGAAGTACCAATAGATTGATTTTCATCATTTTCTGTATAGAAAACAAACAAACAGACAACACAAAAAAACTATGAAATGAAGTTGTCTTATTTAGCATCACTTGTAATCTCCACAGTCAGAGATCGTTCTAATAACTTTGAAGTTACCAGGAAATAACATGTGAATAAATCTTTTAATAATTACATATGTTTCATCTCCACAGGGACTGTGCATTGGGGTAGGGAAGTAAGGACTACAGTAATAAAGTGAAATATCTGGTAAAAGTCTTGAGGGCTTTTTATGTCGCGGACTGTTAACACTTTTTCCAGCTGCTTTCAAACACATAGTTTATGTACAATTATTGATTGCAGAGTAGTACTGCTATTAGATTACAGGGCTAGGTCTAGAAGTTGGAAGCAGGAATTCTAACTGTGTTGTAGTTTGTGGGAAAAATACTGTGCTGCATTCTGCCCATAAGGTTTGAATAATGCCACTTGCAGCTGAACCAATGTCAGGAGGTTTTAACCTTTCATTTTTAATTAGAACAATAACTGTGGGCACATGTATCCCATCTAACAAGCATGGTGCAAACAACATCCAACTGAGCTTTTAACTGTGCAGTGCAGCATCAAGCAAAGATATTACTTTGGACTCCAGGAAGCAGCATGGTCAGGTAAAACTAATAAAAAACTAATCAATCTAGAGAGCTAATTAGCTCACACTGGGTCCATTTGGCCATTTAATTTCCTATTCTCTAACTAGTTAAATTTCAGCAAACTTTCATATCGCTACATCATTCTACATTTTACATGCATATCCTACAATTATGTCATTGGTCAGATCCTTTATTAAGCTGCAGTGGGAAAAAAGCTTTTAGTGATAACTGGCATCACTAAAGCTTTAAATCTTCAAGCAACTTTACAGGAAGTTTACCTTTCAGCTACATCTGAGTGCAGAGATTGATATGATTAGATGCTGAGCATTCTGGTCTCCATTAAGGAAAGGGCATGAGACAGTAATTGTCAAAGATGTAATTTTCTCAGCTGTTCACTTGTTTTAAGTAACATGTACAAGTCAGTACTTTTCTTGATTGAGGCTAGAGCACTCACCACCTTATACAGTCAAATTATTAGAGAATTCTGAAGATACATTTATTTTTAAATTATTTACTCCTGTATTTCTGTCATTCTAAAGCAGTGATATATCTTTCTGGCTTGATTCCAGACACAGCTTGCCCAAGAGGATTTGCCAGAGTGAAGGGTATTACCTGTGAAGGTGAAGTTTTTGCTTCTTACTCAAGATGTCACTTTTTTTTCCTTTGAAAATGAGATAAAAGGGAATTTATTGTGTTGTTGGTTTTGTCGGGCATAATCATATTGACCTTAGATGAATGCCTTCACAAACAGTTACTGACTTTTGGGAAGTGTTCTGTTACTGTGTTTGTTGGAGAATATCAAAATGATACAAAGAGAATGGAGCTGCTCCTTCAAAATACAATTAATCCCTTTAGTTTTCCCTTCCTCACAGCCATCTCCGTCATCTTGTCTAAGAGAAGAGAATGTGACATCTTAGACCCCTGTTACTTGAAGATCTTGCAAGAGTCCCTTGAGACTGAACCAGATGCTTGTTCAGAACGGTGTTCAGACCCTAACACCATATGGATGAAAGCCTCTCGCTTTCTTTAACGTAGCTTAAATTTTTAATAAAGCTGTAGCTCTCTCCTTCGAGTTAGCATATAACTCAACTCTTTGTTTCCCTAACAGATGTAAATGAGTGTGACGTTTTCCCGGGGGTTTGTCCCAACGGACGGTGTGTTAACAGCAGAGGCTCATTTCACTGTGAGTGCCCTGAAGGACTGACACTGGATGGAACAGGGCGAGTGTGTTTAGGTAAGAGCGCACTCAACTCAGTCAGCCAGCTTTTTAGCTGTGTCCAACAGTTGTCCAAAGTTATTCTCAAAGGGTTGTGTAAGGTTGTTTGGTTTGTTTCTAAATTCCTCTGAAAGCAGTTAAGTGTACCTTTTAGTTTATGCCTGCTTAGATATCAAATGCCTGTGCCAGTTCAGGGAAGAGCTGTTAATCCCTTGGGGGAGTATGAATGTTTGTTAAGACTTGTTTTGCCCACAATGCAATCAATAGGTTTTGCTAGAGTGCTGCCCTTACTCTGACTCCTGTTCAGGAACAGAAATGTCTGACTCACTGGGAGCTAGATTGATAAGCAGTCAGCTGGTCAGCCAGCAGCTTGTAATGCAGTGTGAACGGTGGTCTTTTCTATTGCTATCTAGTCATTTTTTGAAACTCAGGTACTACCTTGTAGCACGAATGTGCTGGTGAAATTTGGTCTGTTTGAGAGTAGTCAAAATGAGTGTAGATAAAAGTAAGACTTCATCTGTGTTGCACAGATTAGTATCTTCTACTGACAAAACATGATGTCTGTGAAGACGTACATTTCTCTAGGAAAGACTTCAGGTATAAAAAATACTGAACCCCTCTGTAAGTTCAAGAAAACAGAAGTATCCTGTAGCAAGTGTAGTTAGTGTTATTAATCTGCATCTTTAGAAATCAGTGGTCAGACATGAAAAAAGTTAAAGTCAGGGTACTGGATGTTTAGAATAGATTCTGGAATCCTTATTAATTTTTCTTACCAGTTCTAAGGACTGTAAAAATATGATTACTGACAGCATTGATTTTGTTTAAGAAAACAGTTGCAGCAGAACAAAAAAAAATTTTCAGCCCTTGCTTCATGTCAAGGATTTTCCTACTCTAACCTTTATTTTAATATTTCAACAGTATTCTCTTTTCTCAAGCAGATTCAAATTTAAGCAAACAC
>WAAD01031181.1:0-12021 GCA_013389945.1 Fregata magnificens
TTCAAAGATCATCAGGGAAGGAAAGAAAGATCTGTCAGAGAAGTGGTCTTATGACTGGCCAGTTGCACAGCTCAATGCTGAGGCAGGACATTACTTGAGTAAAGTTTGCAGCTGCACTTAGAAGAGCTGACAGCAGTAAGGTACAATGACAGATCCGAATGCAAAGCTTGCTGCACCCCATATTTGCTTCCTTGTGTTTGTTTTGCCACGTGTCTCTTGGTGGTCTATCCCTGAGTGAAGGGTTCACTCACTCCAGGGTAGGCTCACACAGGTTTTTGCCTGCTGGCAGCAGTCTTGAGACTTTTGTTGTTATTTCTGAAATGATCAAAGAAACAATAAATAACCTGACCAGCTCTTCCTGAGAAGAAATGTGTACACATGTAGTCATGTAAAGTGAGGAAAAACACTGAAGTTAAACCTGACATTTTATATTATATCGTGAAACTTTACAAGAGCAAAGTGGGCAAGGCTGTGTCTTTGGAGAGCAGGGCTTCAAATCTAAAATCAGTGCGTTTATACGGTAAACATTTCTTTGGGAAGGTTTTCTTAATTCCGGTATAAAATGATCCAAACTTTCTTTTTCCATGCAACAATATTCTTTCAAAGGCCTCTGTCAGTGAAAATATGTATCCTTTCTGCTCTACAGTGCTCTTTGAGGTTCCCCACCAACTCAACATGTAGCAGCTAAAAGAAGGACTTCTTTTAGAACATTTCCCATTAGCTAGCCTGGGGATGCTTTTTTTTTCCCCCTGTATTTTGGAAAGGCACCACTAAGCTCTCATTCTCACCCACAATGCTGTCACTTTTTGAGTTTGTATCCCCAACAACTGGAATGCACTTTCCTTTTCTTCACATTCAGATCCCTTTTTCTATCTGGCATCCATGATAATCTTATTTTCCTTGTCCCATATTAACAAAACACATTAGGAAAACCTCTGGATACTTTTAGAGAACAGAATCGATTTACAAATTTCAATGGGAAAAAATGGTTTCCTTCTGAGAAAATAATCTCCTCCGAGATGTCAGACTGTTTTGACACTGGGTTGAGTGGCAACCTTGCTGTACTCTAACAATTACATTCTAAAAAACCTCACTGATTAAAACGTGATTCCTCTTAATTTTGATTTGGGACTGCCACACGTCTCTTATTCAGTCTTTGCAATGGAGCCATTGAAGGCCTACATAAATATCCTTGTAAGCGTAAGAAGAACATGCTTGTAAATTTCCTTTGGGTCAAAAAGATTAATTTGTTCTATTAATTAGCATTCAGGCCACTGAGATTTAAATACAACTTGTAGAATGCTAAGCAAAACAGCCTACCAGGATCTAATATCTACTTTGCTCTACTTGATTAAACGCAACACAAGTGCCACTGGACCTTTTGGAACTACATAATATACTTTTATACCCACATGTCCCAGTTTCGCCTTCATTTGCATTTACTCAGACTTTTAAACTCAGTACTTGCTATCAAATCTCCCATGCAGAGAGAAAGTCTGAAAGAAATTAGCTCTCTTCAGCCCAGTGCTTTTTTCTTTTTTTTTTCTCCTCCCCCCGCCCATGGCCTAAACCTCAAATTAACTCCAGGGAGAACTGATAAGCTGTAGAGTGGTTTTATTTGTATCAGAAATGAAGGGTCAGATTTTGTCATGCTTATTCACCCCAAGGGGTAGTTTAACTCCTCTGTAACAATAAGGGACTTTACAGGGAATAAGATATTACTCGTTCTTAAAATATAGTTCTAAATAGTTACTTTCAAAAAGCATATCCGATGGATGTGGAATAGTGCTAGGGGTTTGTATATTTATTTTTTAGAATAGAATAGTAGTCGGATCTTTTTTAAAGAAGATTGAAAGGGAGGAGAAACCACATGTTTGAATTGAAAGACTTAATCAATATCAAACCAGTGTCATTTTAAAATGAAATACTGGAAGCATTGTTTAACTGAGTAAACTTACTTTTATCCCAGTATTAATCATCTCCAAAAATAGCTGAAGTTGTAAGAATATAAAAAATATTATTCAGGAATATTCTTCAAGACCATAACCCTTCATATAAGTAGCAGCCCAGAAATTAATATTAATTTTACATTAAATGTAGTTGTGGCAAGTCACCAACAACCATGTTGCTAATAAGCAAGATGCAAAAGGTGGCACTAATTTGCCAAATCACAAATAAGAATAAGCAGTGTATCCAATTTTCTCCACCACTAAAAATGAGCTCCTGTGTGTTTGTTCAAAGTGTGCCATCAAATAAGGAGTCGGCATATCTGTATGAGAAATACCTGAGAAGGCTGTATTATTCCATTAACAGGAGAAAGGTCAACAAGTACCTAGCCATGAAATAACATCATTATTATCAAGCACATACGTATGAAACCTTTTAGAAGATGTTCATAAAAGAAGTATACTGCAAAAGTACAATGCATGATCCCAATTAAATAGCCGGGTTATTGAAACCTTTTAAAAAAGGAATTTTTTTCCAAAAATACGTGAGATGATAACCTTGTTAAGAACACTGATGGGCTTTGCAAGTAGAATATGAAATGTGACATGAGTTCTATGTTTCTTATTCACGATTTTAATTTTCAGCTACAAATATTGTATTTCTTTCCTGATGAAGGCCAAGTATTATTCTCTGTATAACATAATGGAGAAATTGAATTGCAAATAAATTAAAGTTACAGTAATACAAGACCTGATTGATGATGAAGATGAGAGCACTCAAGTATTCTGTTTGACCACATTAACTCCTGAAGAACACACATCCCATAGTCAAAAGTTCTTCTCCCTTGCCATGCTGTAAGCATTTTCTACCCCTGAAAAAGTAGCATCAAAGGGCCCTGTTTTTAATAATAACTCATTAAACATTAAATAAATTAATTTTAAACAATGTATTTCCTGTTTTAAAACCCAAATATGTATGTTTGTGCATAGGGAGGGACTTACGCAGTTTAGTTCATTCATGAATGTAATGGAAGCCTGGTGAAACTCAAAAGTCGTGCAAAAAGCACTATCACTTTTATGATTTAAGGGAAGCGTGATACCTCTATAAACTGGAAGTGTATTCTGTTCCTCTACCTCCTCAGACATAACAGCCAATGTATCACTTACCATGGAGACAAAGAGACCAGCAATATGTCCCAGTTCCCCAAGGTTTTTTGATTAGAGTTGTGCATATCTGCAAAACCACAAGGAAATTATTACTGTGTTCACCCCAAGAAAAAGACAGAAAAGCAGAATGAGACAGAAAAGAAGTGTATGGGAAGTGAAGTGCGTATTGGAGAAGCACTCTGTTGGTTATAGTCTGTTCCCATGCTTCCTAATATGAGAAAACCTTTCATTATTTTCCCTTTATTTCTTCAAAAAAATGTCAGCATTTCACCTTTAGGTTCCCCATCTTTCATTAACAAATAATATAGTCAATCACTAGTATTCTTTGCCTATTTTTTAGTTGCATGCAGCTTCTGCTTGTAAGATCAGGTAAATCCTTTTTTTTTTGCTCATGTTTCCAGCTGTTCTACCTACATAGCAGAAATCTCTGCCCTACTTTATTCAGACTCCTAAATCCAACATCATCCCTTTTTAACAGCTTGTGAAGGATTCCTGGGAACACACAAAATAGGCCAATGATACAGGGTGAGCCCCTGGGCAAGTACTGAAATAACAAATTTCAAAGGACTGAGCTGGTGAGTACATCCCTGCTGACAGTAAGGACCAGGATATGACAAAATAAGTGTGTATATTTAGGAAAGTTTCTGAAATTATAAAAACGTCTTATATTTGGATAGTGAAAAAAGACTGTGTGCTTATAAATCTGAGGGACTTAGTACCCCATAAGTTGTTAAACTTATAAGGCTGTATTTGTAAATTTTCATGGTCATATACATAAATCTGTTATGTAGAAAACATCTTCATGAATTATGTTCATTAAAAATCCATTTTTAATTTTTCATTTGTTAGTGATAATCCATAGTTCTGGAAAATGTAACTTAAAATGTTACAAAAATTAATAAAATATTCGCCTTTGACACAGTCTCCCACAGCATTCTCCTGGAGAAGCTGGCAGCTCATGGCTTGGATGGGCATACACTTTGCTGGGTAAGAAACTGGCTGGATGGCCGAGCCCAGAGAGTGGTGGTGAATGGAGTGAAATCCAGTTGGTGGCCGGTCACGAGCGGTGTTCCCCAGGGCTCAGTTCTGGGCCGGTTTTGTTCAATGTCTTCATCAGTGATCTGGATGAGGGGATTGAGTGCACCCTCAGCAAGTTTGCAGATGATACCAAGCTGGGCGGGAGTGTCGATCTGCTCGAGGGAAGGAAGGCTCTGCAGAGGGATCTGGATAGGCTGGATCGATGGGCCGAGGCCAACTGTATGAGGTTCAACAAGGCCAAGTGCCGGGTCCTGCACTTGGGTCACAACAACCCCATGCAACGCTACAGGCTTGGGGAAGAGTGGCTGGANTAGAAAACAAGTCTTACGAGGAGCGGCTGAGGTAACTGGGGCTGTTTGGTTTGGAGAAGAGGAGGCTGAGGGGAGACCTTCTCGCTCTCTACAACTACCTGAAAGGAGGTTGTAGTGAAGCGGGTGTTGGACTCTTCTCCCAAGAAACTAGTGATAGGACGAGAGGAAATGGCCTCCAGTTGTGCCAGGGGAGGTTTAGGTTGGACATCAGGAAGAATTTCTTTACTGAAAGAGTGGTTAGGCATTGGAATAGGCTGCCCAGAGAGGTGGTGGAGTCATCAACCCTGGAGGTGTTCAAAAAAGGTGTAGACGTGGCACTCCAGGGCCTAGTTTAGAAGTCATGGTGGTGTTGGTTGATGGTTGGACTTGATGTTCTTAGAGGTCTTTTCCAACCTTAATGGTTCTATGATTCTATGATTCTGTGATTCTTAAATGGTCAAATAAAACTGAAGGTGACCACCTCATCTACTGGAAACTGAACTTGTCAATGAAGGATGTAATCACTACTAAGCAATCTAGGTTTCCCATGAGTTAGAACATCCAAAAAATTTCCCTTATTTGATTAACAATTCATTCATGTCAGTGTGAGTAGGAAGTGATTTAGACAAAATTGTAGTGTGTATATTACATGGTTTGGTTTTGAATCTTAAGTGAAAATGTCCTTGGAGATGTACTCAAACAGGCTTAATCTTGATGTTTTACTAGTTTCTAGAGCTGAAAGATAATCTGGACAAGATCTGAGCTGGTATAAATAGGTACAGCTCTACACTGTCCAGCTTGTGACAGCTTGTGAAGATCTGAGAGAGTAATATGTTGCCTTCCACAGATCAATGCTTAAAATATTATTTGTGTGATCACGTATGAAAATCATATTATTTTCACCAAAAAAAAATATCCTTCTGGTCTTTGAGAGTCACAAACTTTGCACAAATGTATTTGTTAGGTGTAAGCTCTTCTTTCAAGAAGTACAAGAAAGTAACTGCCCTTAAAGAACATTGCCATTTTTTCCAGCTGTATATAATTTGTGAATTTTCATTCCACCAATAGCAGCTTGATTAGTCTACTGATCTTTTCATTTCATTTGGTAAAGCTAGCAAAAATGGGGAAACATTGTTTATTGATGTATTACTATAGTCACTGCAGTGACAGCTTTAGTCATACTCTATGCTGAAAGAGTCATTAGCCAAATGGAAATCTGAGGCCAGAAAACATTTCTGATGTTCAACGAGATAGTTCAGTTATTTGAAAAACAGTGTGTATTTCATCATGAAAGTGTCAAATTCTTTCCCAGGGTAATTTATTTTCAATCAAAACTTTAAAGCTATCTGCACTTCCAAAAAAAACTAGAATGTTTTAGAAATTAAAGTAGTGCTACCCAAGTCTTTTCATTGCTTCTCAATATTGAAATGGATTATGGTAGTACATTATTTCTATCCAGATCTCTACACATGCAGGCACCACATGAGTACAAATCTATGTTGCGTGGACACTGTCATATCCACTGGGTTCCAGTTCCACATTCTTACATTGGTTTTATACATGTGCAAGAGCAGACAATCAGACTGTAAAACTTTACAGCCTGCTATAATGCCCAGTGACATTCATTGGAAAGACTGTCATTTATTTAATGAGATTTTTTTTATTTGGTTACAATATTGTTTCTTTATGTGTTAGTAAAGAATACCATCAGAGCATAAGCTTCAGAATAAGTGTAACTAACAAACTATATTTCACCTGCTATAATGTTAAGCTGCACAAGACTAAAACTAATCTGAAAAAGAAATAGGCTCTCAACATACTGTACTGATACAACAAACACACAATACCTCTTCCAAGTGGTATTGATACTAAATTTATTGTGTCGTTCTATTTTCTGAATATCTGAGAAAGACTTTTTACCCCAGTGACCACTGCCAGTTCTGTCTTCCTTTGCAAAACTGGATGCTTAAATAACATAACTTTTAATGCCAAAATCCTGCCTTTCTTTCATTGCCACATTTCAATATAACTGATATGGAATGCTATTGCTGGCAATGGATTGTATTTAAAATTAAGAAAAAAAAAACAACTAAGAACTTTTATAAAAACAGTTCTGAGACCCATCGACTTTTAGATCCAAATGTAATACAGAAACAGCTTCTGATTATCATTCTCCTTTAAACTTGAATTACTCCCAAATCAATTTCTCCTTTTTCTTGTCCATATTTTCCTGTCAATTTTAATATCTTCACTAGAAGTAGTGTACACACTTTGCCATTTTACTCCAAAAATGCACATATGACTTGCACACTAAAGCAATCACTGAGCATGATTCCAACAATCTGACTATAAGAACTTGTATTTTGCATCAAGGTTAATAAAAAACAGTGCAGATGAAGTCTTCCCTTCTCCTTCAAACCAAATGTCGTGTTTAAAGTAAAAGCATCCATTGGTATTCCCATACCAGGAATCCAAGAACGCAGAAAATATCACCTTTCAACTGGTCAAAATTACTCATGCTTTTCTTTCCCAAATTCTTTGGTACACTGCATTCCTCAAATATATTTTTCTTAGCTAGATATATATCTTCTTTTACCTGTCAGGAGTATTGTAGGATCATGTTGTGATTATCAGCTTTGCATCATTCTGCACTAGAAAGATATTAAGTTCACTGAACTCATTTCAGATGTTCATTAACCCAGATTATAAAACCTCCAAGATTTCTGAGGTAAGAGACTAATGTGTTAATCCATTACAACACATAGACTGTGCATGGGAAAATTCTCATGAATTTTCAATACTGATGAAAAATTTCTACCAAAGTGGCCTTTTGTCTTGTTCAGAAAATTCCAGGAACTTCATTTCAGACATGCTCCTGAGCTTTCCAGCTATTTGCAAGAAGCATCATAGTATGATCTGTATAAAATATTAACATTTATATTACAGCTCCTTACCAAAACAGATTAAACACTAAAACATCAGCCAAAATAAGAAGCTTAGGGTCTTATCCAGTAGAAAGCAGATGTTGGTCTACAAAAGCTTAGACTCCCACACTCCCAGGGCCCACTGCTCTTTCAGACAGAATTATTACTTTGACATTGATCATATAATACTGTACTACTGGAGACTAAAAACCATTTTTCCCCAAGCAGTTCTTCCCCATTTCACTCATTAGGTGTACAAATCAACTTATGCTTGTGAATGAAGTAAATAGCATGTCATAATACACTAAGCTGCAGATATATGTTGGATACCGTGTATTTTTGCACTGGCATGACTTTAAATGCCTTTAGTTGTGAGGTTTAATAATAACTATCACAGGTTTGCAGACATAGCTCAGGAAAACAAGAATGTGTTACCATCAAACTGGGAACCTGCTACTACCTGCGGACACAAGACAGAAGCCCCCAAACCCACCCCACCCAGAGTCACCCACCAAGACACCAGGCTAGACACAAACTTTGCTTTAAATGGGTTGTGAAGACCAGCAGCTTCTTTTTCCCTTCCAACCTCAAAATCATTCATAAGCACCCTCTGGAGGAGATGACACTGCAGATAGCTACTCACCCCAATGTGACCTATCTGTTGCCATATATAAGCAATGTTTATTCTTCCAATATTGTGCCTGCTACCTAACTTCCATATTTACATACTGGTTAATGTTTACAAAACCCTGTTTCTCAGGTTATTTTTCTCCAAACTATTTTCCGCAAGATAAAAGCTTTCTTTTGAATTGGGTGAGAATTCCCATTTTATTACTGTCATCCATTTTCATTACTGCCATTTCCGAAAATAATTGAGGGAAATAACTAAACAGACCTCCAGAATGTCTTATGTACTACCTTTGTGAATACATTTTAATCATTTTATGGGAAAAGGCAGTTTTTACAGTTTTTATATATTTACAGTGGATTAAAAATTTGTTAATTCAGTGAAACTCTTACCAATTGTTAATTCACTGGTTTATGTTAACCTGCAAAATTAGTAAACATTTGTTAGATTTTATTAGAAAATATTTTTTAATGGAATGGTGTCGTGTTAAAATTTGTTAAGCTATTTATTGGAAACAGGTTTTTGAAAAAAAGATATTGCTCTGCTATTATAATAAATGTCAAGGTAAAATTTGGCAGGCATTTTCTTTGTCCATTAGTGAATTTCCTTTTAGCATTCCTTATAATTGACTTGTTTATTATATTACTTATATTTTATTAATGGTTAAAATGCCTTCATTTTCCACAACAACAGAAGAGGCACATATGAAGAGCCAAAACCACCCTCAAAGAAAGGTATGCAGTCCTGTTGATTTCAGCAGTAGGAGCAAAAACAGTTCGGCCACAGTTTTTGTGAGCAAAATTAAACTTCCACATAGTAACTGAAAGGAAATTCCTAGAACCTTGGTAACAGGGTGGTAAATTGAACAAGTTTAAAAGAGAAACCCTGAAACTGTCCAGAGCATGTGCTTAAATTCATTGTTCTGGTATCCTTCCAGCGAAGACAAACAAGAATTTAGCTTCAGAACCACAGGAGGTTCAGTATTGGGCACAGTGGCACATTTAGTATCAAACAGAAGTTAGCTTGCTGCACTAGTAATCACCCAAATCTACTTAGTTTTTTATTTCGGGTTAGATGTAGTATAAGGTTGAAGTTTTTTCATGTGACTAACTTCTCTGCCTGTGGATCTACAGGGAATCTCAAAGTGCAGAGATTTATGAAATACAAATTAATGAGAAAAAGTTATTCAAAATATGGCAATCTCCAACAAAGGCTTGACCTAAATGAAGAAGCGAATGTTTGGGTCAGGCCAATCAATTTTTTCTTAGCTTTGTAGCACATTCATAGTGCTACTACTTAATCAGTCATCCCCTGACAAAGAGCATTTTGAAATCTTTAATGAGGACAGAGATACAGGGGCTGTCAAATTAACATCCATCTATTTCCCCAAAATTGTCTAAAGCAGCAGCATAGCACCAAAAGATCTCAGTTTGCAAGTGTACACAATTTAAATTGAAGATAAAGATTGCACGTTATGTACCAAGCTCCAAGAGAGCACAGCCGCATTGGGTTGACTCATTTATCCCAGTCCTGTCCAGAAAAGCAGATTCCTGCATCTTTCAGCATGCGGCTACATCTAAACACTGATGTCTCGTCCCGCTGCCTCCCTCCAGGCACACTACACAGCGCTGACCCACTCCCCAGAGGTACGCCATGCTTGTACTAATTACACAGCTAGGTGCAGCCCTACGTGAGCGCTGGGAGAAAGCAGCTCAATTTGATTAGTTACAGGCTTTGTAGTACAAATCACAGAAATAATCTACCAAGTCTAAAATGTTCTGACAGCGATATTATCTCTCAGGATGGATTTGGATTTCTTAAGGAAATATGAGAGGAGGTCAGAGACGCACGTGCAACTTAAATAAAGGGGTGGAAAAGTAGTCCTATGAAAAGATGCGATGCAAAATAGTGACACCTCCCGGGCTATCAACATAGGATAAGGATGTTACCCCAAAATAACACAGCTGATCTGTTATTCCCACACTTCTCTACCTTGAATTGCTTACTAAGGGCTCAGGGATTTACTGCAAAGGCAGGAATCGCTGGAGCAGAAAAGAACCACTGTCATCTATGTTTCATTTTCCCCCTGTCCATAGCCCTTATAATTATTATGGATGGAAATGACATATGAGAGCACCTGTGACAGTCTTGCATGTTTAAGGACCTTGCTACATAGAGGATACACTCCTGTGCTGTAGCAGTACTATAAATCTGCTTTGGGGGGAATACGTCAGCATACTTTACGATAACATTGTCAAAATTTGCTAGATCATTGGGAAGTTCTTCAAGGCAGAGTCCACCCAGTTTTTTGAAGTTAGAAAAAGTTTAGCACAAGAGCTTCAGTTCCCATTTGGTATGCAGTAAAGTAACACATTTTGAAATGTATGAGGAGAAAAGTTTTCAAAGAAATATATCCACTTAATAAAAAATTGGTTCAAAATATAATTTTAATTAATGGAATCAAACATTTATTTACAATGAGCTATTTTTGTTAGTTTCTCTACTTTTATAAATTTTAACATTAGTTATATATATTTGAAGTAATGTATGTGTTTACAGATAATAATTCACTAACTATTCCCATTTTACATCTGCTATTAACAGTGCATGATTTCCTCAGTGCTTAAACAATTTCTAGGTAACCTGGTGACGACAGATTTTGTTCTCGGAAAGGGAAGAGAGTGAACTGGAGTGTGTTCAACAGTTTTCTAAAAGCAAGATTTTTCTATAGCTCTTCAACTTGACCTAACTGTAAGCTTAAACAAGGTAAACTACTCAAAATGGACTCTAGAAAAAACATGCACGCCTTACCACAACTAATTTCAGCAGAATGAAGATGGTGTGTCCCTGAGCCACAGACCCTTTGGCACATGTAAGAAATAGAGTTTTTCCAATAATCCTGTAAGAAATAGAGGGCAAGGCACATTTGGCTACTTAGCCACAATATGCTCTGGCTTTCTGCTGAATGGTACACATTCATTAAAGCACTTTTATGCTCAAAAGTCTGGTTTCAGGAGGTTTTGACTCCAGCAAAACAGATCACCTACCCAGCTGGAAGGACACCCCACACCTGCAAGAAGATTGATGTCTGTCCTCTCTTACCTAGACAGTTAGTTAAGAAAAGTGCTGTACAGACTACAGAACGAGGGCCTGGTCCTCTATCAGGCCTTTTATGGCAATAAGGCTTTTGTGAGAGTAGAACTTTTCTGAAGTAATGATTGTGAATAAGGCTTAGCTTTATACCTTTAAGGATGTGGCAAACATGTCTTTATCCTGTTACATGACTTGGGGAAAAAAAAAAAGAAATGAGGAAAAAAAAAAGTAGCCCCAAAATTTTGGCTATAAAAGTTACTGCATTGAACAACAAGAGAAACGTCTAAGATTTTTAAGTGGAGGGTTGGTTTTTTAATTTGCTTCTCATCCTAGGCTTGACCTTCTTCCTTCTTCTTTCATACTGTGCTTTGTGAGACTCCTTAAAGAAGCAAAGTTTTTATTACCAGCAGCAGGAGCTGGGCTTAGGCAATGGATCACAAGATATGATCTCTTGTATTATTCAGTGTGTATGAAATGGAGTTTTCAAGGGTGCTCCAAGTGAGCTGAATTCTGAAGTCAGCGGAAAGTTTATCATTGACTTCTGCAGCAAATGCCTATACTGCAGCTGAATCACTATGAAAATCCCACAGCACATTAATTATATAGAGTAAACTGAAAGTTTTTATTTTTTTGGACTGGGCATCTTTTTAATATGCACATGCAAATCACACATTTGAATCCCTCAGGTGGTTCTCTTGGTAAAATTATGATGGAAATAAATGCTGCTACTAAGAACATGATCAAGACTTTTTTATATTTTCAGAAAAAAATAAAAAACTTTTCAGTAGTGCTATTTAGAATGGCAAGAGGGACACAAACTTAAATTATCTGTAGTGAAGGAATATACCGTGCTTTAAACACTAATAACAAAAGAAAAAGAATATCAAAACATCACCATCTAGACTGCAATCATTTGCAGAATTCAAAGTACTTAA
>WAAD01031191.1:0-81864 GCA_013389945.1 Fregata magnificens
GGTTAGTTTGTAATAAGTTTCACCATCGTTTGCATTTTAATACTATTTGATCTCATTTACATGTTTAAATTTGTTCCTGTAATAAAATTCATTAGTATGTTTATCATAACCACATAATGAATATAGCCCTTATGTAAAATAAAAAATTGAAAGTACATTAGAGACATTACAAGCTGTTTGAAATTACTGTGCTTTGCATATTATACCTTATTAATTACATTATAAATTATTTATTTATGTATTTCTTTAATCAGGGGCAAGCACTAGAACAATATTATATTAGTATAAGAAACACAATACAACTCAAAGCTAATTCACACATGGAACCAGTTTTACATACATAGGAGTACAGATTCATTTTGCCACGGGATGGCAAATGCCATTCCCCCTGCTGTGCATCAGGGGATATGAAAGAGCTATTTAAAGGGCAGTGAGGGGAAAATGTTTCTTGTGCAAGTTAAAACTTAACTTATTAAGATAATATCTCCTTTGCCTTCCCTTCTTCAGAGAATAATTAAATCAGATATGCAGATGGAACTGGAGAATAAATCACTATTCAGGCTAATGCCACATTCACATTCTAGAGAGTCCACTGATTTTGAAAAAAAAAAAACCAAACAAAAATAAGAATTAGAATTTCTCTTTCAGTGTTTTGCAGTGGTTTCTGAAGTTCAGCAGACAAAATTTAGCATTTCATAATCATGGAGAATGTTAGGGAAATATCACAAGAGCAGCAAGATAGTTGTTTGAGTTCATATTCTTTTTAACTAAGCTGTTATAAAGAAAAACTAATCCACTGATGTGCAACATTATTACTTTAAGAAAAATAGAGTTTATCAAAAAGAATTAATAGTTCAAAGAAAATTATTAGGTATTAAAAACAAAAAACTCACAAGATTACAGAAAAATGAGACTGGTATATTTAAAGGTCGGTGGAATGGGTAGAAAATATTAGGGTACGAAGAAAGTGAAAGAAATTAAAACAAGAAGCTAAGAATAAAATTACCAAATGCATAATTGAGATGGAAGATGAGTACAGAACTCATTCGTATCCTGACATCAAGAACTGTGGTTCAGTTTTAATTTTAATCCCACCGAGAAGTCTGAGCATCTCATGTTGTGTAACATACCACGGAAGCAGTCTGAATGGGCCGTTAAAGGATGTGCACCTTTGTCATGGGTTTTGTTTATTTCAGTCTGAATCCTGAAGAGCATCTGGTACCAAGATTAAAAAAAGCCTTAAAAATGTGTATGTGCACACACACACACACAGAGACACAGTAGATCGGAACAGTTGCAAAAGCTGAAATTTTCAGGAAGTGGTGAAGATTATTGAAGAAAATCTGAACAGTGATCTTCATTCTGTAGCTGCAAGCAGTGGTGCTTAATAAAAAGACAGGAGACATCCAGGAAAAAACCCATCTTTTTAACTCAAATTCTGAAGCACAAATTTTTTAAATCATTTTCAGTGAGATAGGAAAGGCTAAGGCTATGAAATGGCACTACCAAACCTGAAGAAATACTGCTCGCCCAACAGAAAAAACCAAAACAAAACAAAAAGGCATGCATCAAAATTACACTTCATTTTAGAGGACACAAAAAGCTGCTGAAATCCTAGATTAGTCTGTGACTGATGGGGGAGAGCTTGACCAGCAAGACAAGTTGCCAATCCAGACCACAAATGTAAGGAATGTGGACACTGGTCCACCCCTGGACACATACATGCTTGAGACTCCAAAATATGAGAGAGAAAACGCGCGACCGATAACTCAAAATCAAGCAAGGACTGGAGGAGGAAGGAAGGAATTAAGCAAGGAAGGAGGAGCACAAAGCTCAGCCTGTGGTCTGATAATACAACTGAGACAAAGCCTAAGCTTTAGAGGCAATGAATTAGTTCAGTAGACAAGCGTGTAAAACAACCTGTTGACTGAACAAAACACAGGCTTAGGACACTAAGTCTATACCACTAGCTCAGATGAGGCTATGAATAATGAATACTACTGGAGTGTAATTTATACCCTCGGGGAAGTTCCTCTTCTCCAACAGAAGCTGCAAATTGCTCTGGGAATCAGAAAGATGAGAAGGACCAACAGTGGAGATACACTTATTTTTACCCCATCATGACTAAACAGAACTCTTCATTTCTGTCTACACCAGAGGAAATTCAAATATTTGTTAGCATAAGTGTGTGTATGTGAGTAAAAAAAGAAAGTTACTTTCATGCACCAACAAGGGGAGGAATACAGCTGGTGTGGCTGATGCCACATGCTTCTACACTAAAAAATTGCCCTGACAAGTTTCTAAGAAGTGGCCTCAGGAAAACCATGGATCCATTTCCGTACATTCAGTATTCCCTCAGGAGACACTTTTCTTCATAGGCCACTATCTTAAGTCACGTTCTGTATCTACAACATTTCATTAGGAAATATGCTTTTAATGAATAATAGAAATTACAGGCTACCTGAAAGATATTTTCATTTTGGGTCACACAGTAGAAGACAAGGGGCCCTAGGAAGCTTTAGAAAGTGAACGTTTTGCTGGTCTAAACCTAATCAAACACAAATGTAAATTCCATTTTTAAGTCCCACAAAAAAAAAAAAAACCCAACCCAAAAAACCAATTAAACCCCCCCACCAAACCACAAAACACAGAGGTTGCCTGTAGTGAGGCTGTGGTCATATCACCATTCCTCACAGACAAGAAGCATGCTGAGATTCTTGGTAAATGCAAACTAGGTTGGGAAATTAATTACTACTTGAGGGGCCTGCAAGCATTGTATGTGCAAAGGATATTGTCACGCATTTGGACTTCCACAAGACGCCTTTGGACAGCACCAGGACTTGGCTGATCAGCTGGTGCAATCTTCGGTGCCTAAAGCACGATCAGTTCCAAAACCTCAGGCCTTCCATCAAGTCCTTAACATTTCTAGGCTGTCAATAGTCCCAGAGGACACAGGGAGAAAACAGCCAAACTAGTAGGCTGCTGGCTAAGGGTCCTGCTCCCTTCCTTCATGGCATTGCCTTGTCTCTGTGCCTGTCCCTGCTCTCCTTCCTTCCCCATGTAGGCTCCTATAACCTGTCACAGATGTCTAGTGGGCATATGGAAAATTCTTCACATGTCTGAGAAAAAGGAGATATTCAAGAACCTGTCTTGGGTCACTGTAACAGAAGCGTAAAATTTACAGTACATCTACTTCTGTGGCTGGACTGCAGTGTAGAGCTCTAACAAATGAATAGAGACTATCTAATCAGAGCAGCATGGGGCTGGGCACAGGCTTTTCTACCGTGCTTTGAAAAAAAAATGTTAACTCAAGTAGACAAATACTAAGGAACAATAGATGAAATCTTCCACTTCTAAATGTGAAGGGCAGAAGGGACATCTCACCTGCCCTTTTGCCCAAGAGGCTTCATTATATACCAGTCTCAATAGATTAAGACAGTGCTGAATTCAAGGGTTTGGAGTTATCAGAATAAATGAATTTATCACCTCTTCTCAGTATTACTGAGAATTCAGAGTTCAACAGCAAGTCTAAGCAAAAATGCAAGGTACTTCAAACACTCACTGAAAGTTGTTGGCAAACTTAATAGGTTGATTAAAATGTTTATTGGTTTTGGTTTCCTTGTGGGGTTTTTTTTTTTATTGTTTGATTGGAAAAAGGAGGTGGGGGAAACATATCTTAAAAACGAGATCCTTATAGACCAGGCAACTGGTGCAGCATTTTGGAAAAGCCATCCTTTTAAGTGAAAACCTGAACAAAAGACCATAGAAATGTCAGAATTTGGCACAGAGATCACACGGTCTGAGCAAAGTAATGGAAATCAGTTTGGCCCACTTCATTTGGGCTCTAAGTTAAAAGGCCCATTTCTCTTCAGCAGTAACATACTGAACAATCCAAAGATATATAGACATTCCTCTCAAATTTGGCCAAACAGAACAAAGCACATATTTAAACAATACTTTTATTACCATTTCATCATAATCATATGCAAAATTATGGTATGACACACAGTACCACGCAGCAGTGGTTTGAAAAAGGAACAAAAATCCCAGGCATAGAATTAAAGCCAAAAAACATCGTAACATAACTAAGAATTTGGGGATTTCCCTAACATTTCCAGGAATTTCCCAGTAACCTGGATAACATGAACTTACAATGGACAGAACACTAGCAGGTTTTTTGCAAGCAACAGGCAGGGTGCTAGTGCCCACTGAAAGCTTGACACTGCAATTAAACTCTAATTTTAGCAAGGACAGTCAACAAGAGATTTTATTTTCCTATCACTGAAAGCATTTGGCCTCATCTCACAAAGTTACAAACGGCATTCTCAAGGCCACACTCCATATCAGATACATGATTCCCTTAAACAAGCCAGTTCAACGCACTGACCTGCTTTCCTCCTTCTCCCGGTCCATCATACTTTATAAAATTAATTTTAAAATATGATTCCTCTAGACATTAGATAAGAGCTTATTAATACCTTAAGCCATGTCAGCATTAAAAAGAAAAGAGACAGATAAGCATTGATAAAATTACTCTATTTCAGTCAGGAAAAACATGCTTCACATAAGAAAATCTACTCATTAGTTATCCTGATGATGATGGAGCATGGAGGATACATCTGGAAAAGATATTATTTGCACAGTTAAAAAAAGGATACAAATATAGAATGGACCAAAGTTAAGATTTTTCAGTAAAAATGATTGCACAAAAAAAAGTGAAATGTGTTAAAGTATTAAAACAAGAGAGAAAAAAAACCCCCCAAGGCATTTGCTCCTAATTACCTTTTTCTACTTTAGCCAGCATGCAACTATTTAAATAGGCTATTTCAGAATATCCTTACCCAACTATTCTATCAAGAGAAGGAACAGTACAATTTTCTAGCACTGTGTATGGCAAAAAAAATATATAATTATTTTCTTCAAAGTCCATGGCCGACATCAGAAAGTGGTTTTCATTCCCAAAGTACAAACAATCTAAATTCATGAGCTATTCCCTGAAAATTTATATCATGGAAAAAAAATACGGAAAAAAGACATCTGAAATGAACATTATTCCAAATTCTTCTTCTTTTCTAACATGAAATATATTCTTCATCCAAAAAAGACCGTGATGGTACAGACAGATCCTTTGAAATCATGATACAATATTCACATTCACCTCCCACCATGGGAAAACTTGTCTAGTTCTAAAAGCATTTTTATTTTGAGACACTCAGGGCACTGTTTTCACAAGGTCCTAGCAGGCCTTGCCAGTATAACCTATAAACATCAATTCCCCTAAGTATTTCAGAGGGTTTTTTAAGAGAACCTCTGTTGAGGCAATACATCGTAAGACTGAACTGCAGCCTGACTTCTACACCAACCTAAGCTCTCAGGAGGAGTCACAGGCTCCTTCTCGCACACGTATCTGAACCCTGTGTTTCACTGCGTGGCACCAGTGCCACCAGCAAACATGCAGCAAGCACACAATGCATTCACGTCAGCAAATAATGCATTCACGTCAGCAAATAAATCACATGTAAAACCCCGAGCCAAACACTGCCTTTCCCTTCTCCAGTACCAGGGATGGCAAAGTTGCACTTGTGTGTCAGCAAGCCTGTGCTGCCAAGGGACTCACCCCAGTTTACTCCAAAATCAGAGCAACAAGAAACAGAAAAATCTAAAGTTCTCTTCCATTTTCCTTCCCAAAAGTTATACCACTTGACTGTTACAAATGATAACACAGTGAGATACTGAAGCTAATGGCATGCAGTAAGCAAAAGAACATATACAGTGATTCAGCTTTTGTATCTATGTTTACACCTGCTTGCACGCATCCATTTCAGTGCAAACAGAAACCGTTGACTTTCAAAGGGAGTGCTCATACTGTCAAACTCAAAATACAGGGTACTTAAAAATTTTGTCCAGTATAAACACTAAGGGAATCATTACTCAATTTCCTGAGATTAAATTCACAACAGTAAAACTGCGTTATAAGCTTCTTGAAACTGAATTACTGTTCCTTCTAGCTATAATTGGCAGGGAGCATTGAGTTCAAGGCATACTGGTTTTGTGGGGTTTGGCTGGCTTTTAAGAGCCTAGAAAACTTCAACCCAAGAGATGAATGTTTAGGGAAGTTATGAGTGTGATAGCAGACAGGGAGTTATGACAAAACATATTCCCCACTTTTAACTGTCACAGGAGGTAGTTGTGGCTGCTATAATAAATCCTTTACTGTACTAAGTAGTAAAAATCTATTCAACTGTCCTTAAAGTATTAATTTTAGTGCCATGATTACAAGACTATTATTACCTTAATAAAATTCATTCAGTTTACAAGCTAAAAGGTCTATGGTTTCAATATTGGAATAATCCAGTTTAATTAGGATAACAATGTGAAAACCGCTCACATAACAATTGTGAACAATTTTCTAATGGACTTAAATTATGTGCTTGTAAAGGACATTGACAGATGATATATCTACTTTTCCTGGGAGCACACTGGAGATCTTTTAAGGAGGCATGTCTAAGCCAGAGCAGATTTAGATACCTCAGCATGTCTTAAAATTGCGGGTCCAAACCAAAGGCATTATGCAGGCCCCCCTCTACCTTTGGTGACTCAGAGTTAATAACAATAAAGACATCCCAACTTTCTCCATCTCCCTTGAAAATAAAGAACAATCATGTCTCAGACAACAACAGTTCACATCTGTATGGCCATTTACATCTGAACAGTGCTACCCAGGAAATCAGCTCGATACCACCATATGGCTGGTTAGTTGGATAAGCCCCTTTCTAAAAGTTTGAACAAACTGTTACAGATATTAATGAGCCCAATATTAGTTAAGAAGCATCCTTTCAATGACAGAAGAGACAGGGTCTGAATTTCAGCAAACCCAGCTTACATTATTCTTCACATACTGCTCTCAAGGGCCAGGAGACTCTACCCTCTAAATTGTGGACAGAGTGCTACTTCGGATCAGAAATAATATTACTTTCTGATCTTAGAGGCCTTGTGCTTGGCTCAGTCTGGAGCAACACATGTTCTGAAGATACTGAGCACACTGCCAACTTTTGAAAAATTAGTAATAATTGTTGAAATCTTTGCAGGACTTTTTCCCTGTGCCATAGAGGAGAGTTACTGCAATCTGCTCCATTTCAAATTCCTTAAAGAATAGTTCTTCTGCTCCTGGCAGGCTACCAATTGGGCCCTGATTTTGGCAAAGCATTGGGTCTTAAGTGTTACACATAACACACAGCTTGTAGGGATGCATTTCCCGATGAAGTTCTCTTCTCTCAAATGTCTGAGGGCAACAGCTAACCTTGGTTTAACTCCACTGATTTCAAGGAAACGGAACTGAAGGGATGAATTTGGAGCAGAGTCAGAGCTGAGTGCCATCATATCACAGAGCAATTTATAATGAACGGTCTCTCCTTACATTCTTGGTACCTTCCACAACGAGCAAAGGCTAAGTACTGAGAATTCTTGGACTTCTTAGTGAAATCAAGATAAACAGGAAATTAACTTGATTCAAGTTGGAATATTCAAATAAAAAGTCAAAAAGAGTTTACCTATCAGAAGTTTTATTGCAAAACTAAATAATCAGCCTCATTTTACACTCTGGTAAGATGATCTATGGCTGTCTTTGTTTTCAAAAGTTTCAAAGACCCAAAGGTGAATTTAAAATAGGCAGGTACTTTAGGAGATGACACACCAATGCAAAGTAATAGTGTAACAACTGATTCAATAATTGTCTGCATTTAGATAAAATATGGTTCTGTATTTCATCATGAGATATTTCTGAGCCTAGTGACAAGAGAGAAAGAGTCTCAAGGCTCTCCACAACCATCACCAGAAATTAAGTTCTCAAGAAAACAAACACAATAAGATGTTTAGTGAAATGAAAATATAGGTTTTCCAGAATAAATATCTATGTGTGGTTTTAGAATCAATATACATATTTACACATGGGGATGTGTGTGCATGTGTGCATACATACATATAGATTGTTTGCCTAAGTGTTTAACACGTTTGCACACCATGTGTATTTAATACACACACTTATTAATTTCTACACAGCTGTATGAATTCCCAACATTTTTTCCCCCATCATAAGTTAAGGGTTAACGATGTGATCAGATTGAAAAGAGCAAGTTTTAAATTGAACACAGAAGTTAGTGGCTACTATTAGACTCTGTTTGTTTTCATCTTCTTTGTAAAATGGTTTTGTGAAGCTAACAGGAACTACTGTAATATTTTCTCTTGCAAAGTCTGTTTGCTAATCAGTAGTGGATCTAATCAAGGACCTAATAAGTGCATAATGGTACATTTGCTTCCCAGGAGAAACCACTGTTTCTCATCATACCAGAAAATACCCCCTTGCAAGGTGCAGCCAGGATCCATGGACTCACTGCAACAGTCTAATAATTTAATTGCAAGCCCTTAGGCAGGGATAACTTAAATTACAATTAGAGAGCTCTAGCACTGCTGCTAACATCTGTTATGAACACTGTACTGATTAAAGGTTTTTAAAAGAGAACTCAGCACTTCACACTCCAGAACAAGTCACTACACTAACTTTGAAGTCTTCTATCTTACTATTTTAATACTTGTGATGCACTCTGCCTAGTCTTTTCTGTGGGGATTCAAAGGATCCAAGCTCAGTGTGGTGTCTGCCCTTTGAAAGGCCTACAGGGGCGTGCTTACATTAGAAATATCTGCAGCACAAGAAGAAACGCACCATGCACAAACACTGCCTTGCTACCACCTCCAAAAATGCGATAACCTTCCAAAGGATGCAAAGATCCTGCAGCGACAGAACAAGGCCTGTCCCTGTTCTCTGCATAGCAGCACAGATCCCAATCCTACGGTGGGATTCTTCAGCGTGCGCCCCACATACAGTGCGGTGGTCTGAGCCGTACCTGCTGGAGCGGGCTGTGAGCCCTCTAGTGGGGCTCACCCCAGTTTTACACTTCCATCCATGCAACAGCCCCACAGAAAGGCAGGTTTTTTGCACAAGCCAGTAATTTTCCTGTTGGCCTACAGGACTGCAGCACTTAATATCGTAAGTCATAGAAATAATAGCATACATGGAGCATGTAAGTATGTTCAAGACTAACCTAAGCAGAAGCGTTCATGAACGTTGTGACTGTGCAACCAAACAGCGGTTCTCAATAGCCACCTTCACAGTGGATGAAAAAGCTCAGCAAGCAACCACAGTGGCGCTATGTAGAAACCCTCTCACAGGTTGCTACTCTGTGCCATCTGGTGAAGGCCAAGCCAACCTGCTATGGAAGGACATGCACAATTTTTTTTTTTTTCTAAAGCCACACCCATAACAAGAACCCTGTAGCAGCAAGACCAAGCCTATGGTACCAACAAAGTTGGCAACACGTAAAGCAATGACAAACAACTTCCCTCTATTTTACTGCAGTCAACCTTGCCATAACACAGCAGAAAGATGGTACCCAAAGAATTATAAGAAAGCACAGAACCTCTTCCGGATACTGCTAGGCTTCTGGATTGTCCAAAGGGAAAAATCATAACCCGTCTTACACACTTCATTTTGTGCCATATGTAAATGTATTTAAATAGTTTGTACTTTACACATGCTTTTCTGCTAAAAAGCTTGCACTTGGTGATGACCTATCAATATTAGGCCTCCTACAGAGTCAAGCTCTGTACGGGGGAAGGCCTGTAACACCCCAAAAAGAGAAAACACAGGTATTCAAACTATTCTTCTGCTCCCATTCCCCATACAACCCACATATTTGGATGACATGAATGTGAAACACCAGCAATCAGACTCAGCCTTATCAAAGCAAGCTGTAGATACATTTTTCTTTAGTTTTTCCACCTTGACTGATTTAATTAAAGTTGTTTATGAAAAGCCACTAGATTCCTTTGAAACCCTGAACCGACACTTTATAGGTTCTAATCTGCTATTTCTTTGCAGCAATACAAAGTAGGTAAGAACTTCATCAGGTAGGGCTCAGCACATTTTATAACCTTTACGAAGTGATAACAAACAACACAGAGCCAGCTCCCCATCTTTTGACCAAGCAAAAAGATGCAGTTGGTGCTTGTTTAGCCCAAATAGCAGGACACTGCCCGCTTCCATAGCTCTAGTCAGAATCCAGCAACTGTGTTTTTTAAACTGTTGGGATAGAAAGGTGTTGGGTTCAAAGCTACTCCACTCTGTGGGAAAATCAAAACAGGCAAGGGTGCATATAGCACAGAGACAACAGATTTTATGATTCAGGCAACTTATTCCCCTTCCAGATAAGCCCTTTTAGGCTAGGGGGGGAAAGTACAGTGGCACTAAAACTGTTTTTGAGGCAACAGCAAAACCCACCGTCAGAAACAGACACAGCAGATTGTTTCCTTACAGACAGTACCTCTAAGAGTGTGTTGCTCTATGTTTATCTTTCTCCAATGCTAACTTAAATATGTAGTCATTCCTCCAAGAAAAAATTTGGAACTGCCCCAGCCAGCAATACTGCCTACCTGCATACACAATGGAGTTCCCATTCAAGAGCTCCAGTAAAGCTTACCTTTACTAAACTTTTAAGAAGTCATTTCCCCATTCTTACTTTGTTGTTCTTGAAGCCCTTCTTCATCAAACACTCTCCAGTGGGTAAATTAAGAGAGATCTACCTTGCTAGGGACACAACTGGTGTCACCTCACCAGTACCATACCAACGGTCGCAGCAGTCAAGGTCTGTTATTTTAGAGCAGGAAGACCCCAAAGACCCAATTTCCAGCCTATTATGCAGGTACAAAACTCAGAAAGCAGTGAAGGTCCAAGTACCAAGTGGGCCATGAATTTATTCCAATCCTGCCCACAAAGACGTAGTGCCCCAATATGCGGTCTTCCATCCCGAAAGCAGTAACCCATCAGTGGATGGCAGCATCATGAGCCAGTCGTTCTTCATGGCCGATTTTTAAGCAGGCCAGCTTTCCCAGCCCACCTACAGAGCAGAGAAGCTCCTGTTTGACCCACAATGTGATTACAGCTTGGGAAGCAGTCTTCTCTGCTGGAAAGGGCAGCAGTCCTAGAGAAATGCAAATATTGCATACATGAAGCAAAAGAACTGCAATATGTAACTCTGATTTTGTTAAACACTACGCAAAACTCAGCAATGCATAAGGGTGACAGCTACACAGAGCCTGAAGTATGTGAATAAAAACAGTTTCCCTTTTCTGACAGGAAATTCCACTGTTTGAGACAACAGAACAGAAAGAGCAGCAGCCCTTAAGATACAGCCCGCACAAAATAAACTTTTTTTTTTTAAAAGAAGAAGAATCTTGGCATACGGTAACAAAAATGATATAATTCTCTTGATCTTTAATCTCTATGCCAATGTCTGTTTTACAGATTATGGCCTCAGCTACTGACAAATCTGCTTAGTGAGTTTTTTGGCTGACAAATCTGGCAACACAAATGCTGTCTGAAATACATTCAAAAGGCTAAACATTTTCATAATAGCTACTTTACACAGCTTAGTAGGTTTCCCTTTAGGACACCAATTTGATTTTTTTAAAGTGACAGTGTTAATTTTTATGATTACACACAGAACTGAGATTTTTATTTAATACAGTGGGTCTTCTAAAGCTTTTCAAGGGGATCAACCGCTTTGCCAACAGACGGGTGTTACAGCAGGGGTGATTATAGTAATTTTTCATGTAATTGGGAGTCACCATTTGGTTGCTATCTTTCACATGCTTGTTGCCTCATCATATAATCCTTCATAATGGGGGTTTGTTGTGTGTCACAAGAATGTGCCAAGCAGCCGGGAAATAACAAACAGAGGAACCCCCGGCTCGTGGGTAGCATGAGTGTTTTAACATCTGCCCAGCCTCTTTCAACCGCAATAAATTTCAGCTGATAGCAGTGACCCAATATGAAGGCATTTTGTTGTTGTTTTTAGGACAGAATCTTGAACATCACACTTCATTATCTCAGCTACAGTGGCACAATCTGTAAGGACACAAGTTGCTGACAAATGACATTGCCTGATGTGAAAAATCATCATTCATCAGAAATTAGTAGAGACATCAAGTTCTTGCCCCAAGACGTCTGGGCTATCTGTGAACAGCAAGAGTTGTCCTTTACAATTATTGGCTGCAGTTTGCTTGCATTAAATTATAAATAATTTCACAGGAAATTCTGAAGCGATGCCACCTCTGGTTGTGATCTCATCAAATCTCCTCCAGCAAAGAAAGAATAAACAGGGTCAGTATGCTACAATGGGAGTTCTCACAGGGTTACCAAGTTCATCCTGACACAACAAAACACATAAGCACCTGCTTAACACTAAACCCAAGAACTGCTCCATTAAAGTTAACAAGACCACTCATTGGCTTAGCGTCGAGGAAGTACAAATGCAGTCCGCTGACTCCAAGCCTTTGGGAGACTGCTGGAGGAGAACAAAATTCCCTTTCGGCCATTTATGTTATACGGCTCCATCAGCTGGTCCCAGCAGCATGTCAGTACTACCTGAAATAGGACATCATTGTTTTATGGTATAAACAGATGGCACTTGCACCAAAAATGGTCCTGATATCATGCTGCAGCCTTTCCTCTATGCCAAAAAGAGATACCAATACTCAGGAATAAATAACCAGCAAAATAAAATTCAGGTATTGCAAAACTGGTTTTGGCTATTTAATAGTATTATGATTCAATGGGAAACAAATAGCCTAGAAAACAGAGATCACTGTATCATATTCTGGATAAGCTGTGTACTACAATCAAGACCTTGGGCTACTGTGGTCACTGCAGATCCTACAGACCCACTGCGCTGCAATGCCAGTGTTAGCCCTGGGCAAATCCAGACCAGGGAGTAGTCATCTGCAAAGTGGACTGCAGATCCAACTATAGTTGCTACAGAAATACCATTGCTTCAATGACACATGAAGCACATGAAAGACTCAAATATCAGTGCTTGGAATATTTAGCTCCCATTAACTTCAGTTTGGTGCTCTCAGTGACCTCACTGGAGTTCAGGTATATTCAGCATATCCCAAGATAATCTCAAGGAATTCCATAAATTTGGGGCTTTATTTGTGATGAAAGAAACAAAAATCCAGATTTAAGTTCTTGGTTTTCCCAAGTTAAAAAAAAAAAAAAAACCACCAAAAAAACCCCATAAAAACAAACAAAAAACCCCCTACCACACACAACACAATTATTTCAGATTATCATCAAAATAAACCCACCTCTAACATGTTACTAACTAAAAGAATGCTGTTTACCACACTGAATTCTTCCTCTGACTTTTAGATTTATGTTTTTATATGTTGTCTCTTCAACCCATAGACAGAATAAGATGAACAATACACTGGCTGATATAGGTAAGCCCTCTATAGCCATCTATCCTTAAAGTCGCAGAATAGCCTATCACACAGTGCATTTTACCTTGCCTGTAGTCAGCCGCTGGAATTTCACTTCCTAGATCATTATAATGAGAGTGCAATTTTTCAAAGCTATGCTTCAGTGAAATCTTCTCATATTACATCTACCTCTTGTTGACTAAGAAAATACATATAGATTCACATTCCAATTCTTGCAAAGCTTTTTAAAGTATGCACAAGCAAACAGTACTTAAAGATGTAGAACAAAGTCCTTTGCTGAGGAATAGTTTTAAAGAACACAGGTGACTGCCCTACTGGCATTTCTGTCTTTCCCATCCAGCTCGAGCATAGCAGCATGTTTTGGCAAGTCTAAGAAGCCTATTTCCTCATTACTTGTAAATTAATTCCATAACAAAATGCAGTTCATGCACACATGGTTGGCCTCTTTCATCCTTCATACAGACATACTGATGTCAGTAACAGTAATACAGCATCAATGCATGTATGGTATTAATTAGATCAAATAGAAAACTAAACAAGGAACTGAAATATAAAAGGCACTATTTACTACATTAAGACAGACATAAAACTAGCTAATGCTCAAGCAGCAGAAGCAAACCAGTATATCTAGGGAGAGGAAGAAGAGATCATGACATATCCCAAGTATTTTGGAGTTGCTATAGAAGACATTAACTGATCTATGGCTAGACATTTTTCAGTTTTGCATTAGAAACTGACAAAAGTGCCTTAGGATCTGAAATGGCACTGACTTACACCGACGCCCTCACCTAACCTTTACAAAGCTCCTTTGGTTTTTACTACTGTAATATTTTCAAATTTGGGATCTTAAAAAGAATGCTTTTGCTAATACAACAGCATTGATGCACACTAACAGATACATGCCAACGTGAAGATGTCTTGTATCAGGAAAAGGAACAAGCTGTCCAGGATGCACTGGGACAAGGACATTCAAACTAGCGAAATTATAGTAAGAGTGGTGATAACATCTGTGAAGGCACTGATGAGGTGATGTAATGCATGTGAACACAAAGACAGTGGCCAATTCACGCTTTATAATCAAGTAAATTAGGGAGCTTGTCATGTAATGGAACCGNAGGCTCAGAAGAGAAATCAATAGACTGTCATGTAGGGGTGAGTGTAAACAGACCTGTCCACTATTCAGGTGGATCCCAAGGAGATGTGCAGGAAGGATGACCTCAGGGAGCGTGTAACTCCTGGAACAGAATGGAGAATTATAAGACCTGCCTGAAGTAAAGGAAAATGCATAGCACATGTCACACAGAGTGCCTGCATTGCACTGGAGGAAAAAACCCAAAAATTCCCAGATCAGGACAGTGTGCTCTGTCTGCAGTGTCTTTGAAATGGACAGTTCCTTGAGACAAAATACTTTCAACTGAAGGATGATCCTACTAAAATTAAGAAACTTAAGGTTTTTTGAACTTGATAAGTTCAAACATTAACATCCTAAACCTGACAACACTTATCTGGGAACCAAATTGATTTTTATTTCTACTAGTCCCACAGTTTCAATATTCAGTATGCCAGAAAGTTCTTGCATTGATTTTTGACCAGTTCTATAACAGAACTTGCAGATCCCATGAGCAAATACTGTTCGGGCTTTCCATACCAGAGCGAGCTTGGGAAGGTAGTCTGGAACAGCAGGACAAACATATTATCTTGATGTTCCTGCTAACTGATGGGTTGTTATTAACTGTTGAACTGCTTAATTAGGTTTTATAGTTAACAGCCTGTTATGATTAAAGGGGACAATGCATGTGCATTGTTGAGCTATTGTTTCAAACCATTTGCAAATTCAGAAGAAGCATCACTCAATTCACACTCGGGAGGCTCTCTCAGCAAGCTGAAAGGAGAGAAGCTTTCTCTTCTACAGAAGAAAAAGCTCACTTTAGGCATGAAGTGGGTTGATTCCCCAAACCAGCTACATCCCCCAAAGGACAGCAGAGCACCCTGTTTTGGCACATGGGGCCCTGACAGCTCTCCTCCTGCCCCGCAGGATCATCCACATCCCTAGGTCTGGCCTTCACTACATGGCAGAGATCACTGGCCAGCTGACCAGGGCTGACAGTATGGTTTCAGTAGAGTAATTTCACTGGACTCTGGCACTTCAGCTTTGTTTCTGTTTTCTGGGAGTTAACACTCACTCGGTTCACCTGCTTTTTAAATGACATTTTCCTTATGCATCTCGATGGCACAGCACAGTCCTTTCCTGCTATTTTAGGTTCTCTCATACTCTTTTTAGAATTGCCATACAGAAGCTCCTTTCTACACTTTCTCCTACTTACCTTTTCTAGTCACCAGCTGGTACTTTTCATCTCTTTCTGGAAACCACTCAGTCTCCCAAATTTAGTCACACATTCACTCCGTTCCTCCTGGCCAGCTGCCACATCTTCCAAGCTTACTTTGTCATTCTCCTCTTAAGGAGGCATGAAACCCTTCACACAATCTCTGCTAGATTGTCTAGCAAACCCATCCGCTCCAGAAAGACTGCAACTGATAAAAATTTCAGAAGGTACCATCAACTGCCTATTGAACCCATCGCTGCTTGTTGTCACCTTTTCTTCTTACTTCTTGTATTCATTTCTCCTCATTTTTATCCAGCCACACAACTGAAAGACCATAACTGCACTCTTGATTTATGATTATACAAACAGTGCATAACTACACATTGTGAAAAACTCTCAAAGAAATACTGTTAAGTGAAGATAACATCGTAGGCTGCTCGGGGGAAAATCAGGTCAAGTTACATTCTGCATAACCTTCACAATCCTCTTTACTTTAACACAAAGATAATAGTGGGCTAAAGAATATTTCAAGACATCTGATTCTTCCCCTCCAACTACTCAGATCTGTTACACGAACTTTTGCCCCATTTTTATATAAGCATAGGTCAGCAGAATCACCATCTGTACTATACAGCTAAAACAGCGCTCTGTGCCCCTTCTACACCCTGTTCTAAAACCCTGTAAGGGCATATCCTCTCCTTTGTGAGGAAAATGGACTTTTATGTAAAATGCATACTGCTAAGGAGCAAGTTTCTCTTATTCACAGACTAGCCAGTAAAAGAAGAGTTCAGTTTCTTTCCACATTGAGTCTTGACCTTTCTTCAGGTGGAAGTTATGTACAATATGAGGTAGACATATACCTACTGAAAGACAGAATGACTCTCTCAAATCATTTCACTCAGCCTAGAGAAAACAGGTGGTAATAATTTTCATTAACTACAGCTCTGTGCTAGAGTTGATCCCACAACCCAGTGGTTAGAAGATCTCAATGCAACTTCTCAGCTGTTGCCATCATTCCATTGACTTCAGTATTGATTGATTTCAATCATACCTCGCATCTATGGATTCTGCCTCTAAGTCCTGTTGTCCGAATTATTGACTATTGGAAATGTTGAAATTGATGTAATGCTAACAAATTCCTCAATTTTCTCTCCAGCCACCAAATAATACCAGAACTACCTTAATTAATACAGTCATATAATTACTTGATGCCAAATTCCTGGCTACATACAGAACAAACTCTGTGCATTTCAGCTCCGTGAAAATGCAACAGAATGGATTCCAGACAAATAAGGTTTGCCAGCTTGTTCAGGACACAAGGCCAGTATTCCTCTCTATTTCACTTGTTGCTGTCATGTGGCTGTCAGAGTCACAGATTTTTCGACAAAAAAAAAAAATAAACTCAGACATTAAATCATTAAGAGGTGTTTTGGCATGTTCAAACCCTATTTTGGCAACTCACAAAATGATACAAAGGCATCAAGATCCATTAGGTCCCTAGCCTGGGAAATATTATTCAATACCAAGATAACACAAGTCTTACACCTCACTTCTCTAATAGTCTTCAACAACTTGGCCCTTATTTTTTTTACCTAGCCCAGTCCTCCTAAATCTTAAGCAATGCTTCCACACTAGTGATGTAAGTCAGAGCAAAATCCAGCATATAAATCTAATCAATAAGTTCCATCAGTTGCAAGCTCCCTGCTGCTGGTTTTTCTGAAAGTTCTAGAAAAAAATTTGTTGCTAATAATATGTTATTTATGAAGATGGAAGACAACTGAAATGCTTCAGTTGTCAACCAGTGCGTGCAACTTTGCTTCCAAATTGAGGCAGTTAGAAAGCACTCCCTCCGAGAAGGCAGGAGTTCAGTCGAGTTGTCAGGCACCAACTGGTAGTGACCACACACAAATTGAAGCCTTCCTCCACATGTGCAGGCCAGACAGTCATTTTTCTGAGCTATAAATTAATGCTCTGGGTTCTTGACAGACATGAATTTTTTTTTTTTTTTTTTTTTTTTTTTTTNGAACTGTGCTTGCTTTAAATGAAGACTTCAGAAGGGGTTTTAAGAGGGCCTCTGAAGTAGGCCGCTATTAATTATTGAGTACCGCTACTTCCGCAATAAACTGGATTTACATCGTAAGCCATGATTGCACATGTGGATCTGCTGCAGTCCAGAGACTGCCAAAATTCACAGAGTAGTGCTGCTCTCTCACTTTCTGGGCAAACACACAAAATCTTTGAAACAGTGACATGTGATACAGTTTGTCTACAGGGCAAGGAACATGTTCTCATCCGCGTATGATATTGCTAAGTGCAACTAAGTACGTGCATCTAAGAAAGCAACTGCATACCAAATGGTTATTTAAGCACTTAGTACCTTGAGATACCTGCTTTGGGACACCAGCAGCTTGACAAGTGACAGCAGCTCTATTCAATCCAACTGGAGATGTTTAGGAAACCCAAAAATGAGGTGCCATGTGTCAAAAATTGGCCACATGGTGCAAGGCCTAACCCAGCTGCTCAGCACAAGGGATTTCTGTGCTGAACAACAGCATGAAAGCTAAAATCAATCTCTTATCCAAAGGACAGAGATAAGTAGGGGTTTTTATGATGTTATTACATACACCTTGGTAGTCCTAAGCGTCTGGGAATCTGGAACAAAGTCTCTCATAAGTACACAGGAGAACAGAATAAAATTGCAGCCAACTGCTACTTCATAAGGAAGAAAACACTTAATTCTGACTATGCAGCAATTGGTGCTACCTCCTGCAACATCTGTCTTGTTTCTTCCACTACATTCCAGTTTATTACTATGAATACAAATATTATCACTGTTTTCTTGGGCTCCATTGCTTCTGCTGTCTTCAGAGCCAGTCTTGGTAGAAGTCATCTTTCTTCTGCTGCTATAAAGGCTGTATCTGCCAGACACAGACAGTGCTGACAGCTACAAACAGGTCAAGAGTGTGACTCAGTTCCTATAAAGTGAGTAGGAGTCTTGATGCTGATGTTAACAGCAACTGGATCCAGATCCAGAAGTTCTAATTTTCTGCTGAAAGCTTTCCAAAACCTGCCAAATGTCTGAGCTCAGGTTAAAAGAATGAAGATAGCCTCACTAACCAATAAAACATCAAGCACACATGCAAATCCCTATGAAATGGGGAAAAAAGAAAAAAGATTAAAAAAGCCTTTTTGCCTTGTGTGTCCTCGATCAGCCTTTCTCCTCCTCTTACCTGACTGTACTTACCCTTACATAGGTGTGGCATAGCACTTTGCACAGAAATATTCATAAATGTTTAGTGGGGGTAAAACGCTGCTGTTATATTTTGGTGTAGCACCCACTGTGTACTTATTTGCACAGGTGTGAATGATGATACAAAGGCAAAGGCAATGGTGAATCAGAGAACCATTCGGTGCTCATGCTAGTTGCTGCTGTGCTCCAGTAACGGCCTGTCACCAGCTCTACCCTGACTACATATTGTGCATATACTGAATAGCAGCTGCCAAAGCCACAGCATTTTCTTTCCACCCTCTTGCCAAGTGCACCTGCTGCCCAGAGCCCTCACTCCACTCCTGCCAGAGCTGCTTGTTGCTTTTATTCTGTTATTCCCTCTCGTGCCTGAAGCGCATAATACATTCCTTCAGCAGTGGCGGAAGGAATATTTAATCATTTTAATTAGTGGAGTATCGACATTGTTGGTCAGTGGCTTACAGGGCTCGTGCCACATTTTGTTTTGTTTGCCTGGCTCCAGCTTCCCCAAGACCAGATTCTGGTCCTGCAGACTTCCAGGGTGGATGGTGGGATGGAGTGGTCCACCTGGCCCTTGTTGCAGCACTGCAACCTCTGCTGTGATAGCCCTCCACAGATTGCTGCTATTTTACATCCTTGCTGCTATTGCTACCTTTATGGATCTGCTGATTGTTTTACACTTTCTATCACAAGGTTTCCAAATCTGGATTTTCTCACAAAAGCAAACACTCCTTTCAATTTAAAAATGCAACACCTACAGCCATCTCTAATTGCTGCAAAGTTCAAAACCATCCATCCTCATCATGTAACAAAAGGAAAATGACACCAAAAAAAAAAAAAAATGTAAAACACCCCACACTTTACCAATGCTAATGGCCAGCACCACAAAAACCAAGCTGAATTTATGAACCATGAGCCTCGTTTGTCCTTTACTGTGAGTGATCTCCTCTTCTGTTGACAGGGATCCGTCACGTTCTCAGCATTACTTGAACTCAGGGGTGTCTGTCTACGAGTGCATAATACAAAGCCTGGCAAACAGTCTTGAAAGTACAAGTAGTCGCACTGACTGAGATCCAGTGAGCCTGCAGGGAGCAAGCTGCTTCACTCTGAGGAGCAGCAGTCTTTCATGACAGCCACTAGCTTTTTCTTTTCTTAAATAAAATAAAATAAAAAAAAAAATCAATGGCACAACTGCACCATCACTAGTGCTAAAAGGATCAGGCCCCTCTGGTGATTTCAGATGTTGCTCATTTACTCAGAAATTAATCCTCCCTTCCCTCATATTCAGAGCCACTTAACACCAACCAACAATTATGCCATCTGATCACTAAAAATAAAATAACTTTTCTTCTTTGTCTCTGAATGTATTCCTTCAGGACCCATTTTTTTTTTTTCTGCTGTTCAGTGAGCCAGAGAGAAGTATATTATGAGTTCTGGGTGTTTAACAAACAACATGACATGCCACACTCTTGAAGAATACAAGTGCAGGTCTTCAGCTTTCACAACAATGGATCTCATTTTGGGGGTAAAAATAAAAGGCATGATTTTAATTTGTTTAATCTTTTGGTTAAGTAAGAAATGTAGTCATAGTCACCATAAGAGCATTGAAATACAAGTCATGCACTGACCAGAGAATGAACACTGTTATGTTTTGTGAGCAGTGCTGAAAAGATAAACTTCATTTAAAAAAAAAAAAAAAAACACCTCCTGAAAGACCAGAATAAATGTTAGGTTACTTTTGGTACATATGTAACAATTAGGAGCTAGGTCTTACAACCGTTGCTCCCAACAATATCAATAGGATTACTGAGTAATCCTCAGAGGGTTTCAGGATCAGACAATAGCGTTCTGCTCAGTTTTCATATAACAACATATCTCAACATATCTTTCAACATCTTTAGCCAGAAAGTAAAGTGGTCATGTAGCAATTCTCCACTAAGGTAAAACACAAAAGGCTGTCGTACCCCTCCACACAGAAAGGCGCCTTAATATTTAATGTGATTAATTGAGGGTAGATTAATGACTGAGTCAACAATGATTCCCATATGGAGTGTTTGCATAGGAGTGTGTGGGTATGCTTGCAGTAGTATACTTGTGTGCAAAAATCAAACACAAAACCTGATCACATGTTCACAGCTGGAAATGGTGTTAGGCTTTATTCAGTAAGGTATAAGGCACTATCATTTAGCTCTCCCACAGCAGGAGGAAAAATGGTGCCACAGAAGAGAACTATCACATCAGACACACTCCAGGGGTCTCTTTTACCTACATTGTTCCTCTCCCAAATGTAGCTCTTTAAATTTTAAATAGAAAAAGAACACACAGAAACATTGTGCAGTACAAAAATGTCACGGTGAAAAAAATGTGGAAAACATTTCTCATTAAGCAAGGTAAATACCCTAAAGTTCACATGTAGCTTTGATGGTGCAGTGTGTGTCTTTAAGACTTAAAGAAACACCCACATCAAAGTGTTGTCTTAAGATGGTGGGGCTTTAGTTCAAACACAGCCAAGTTGTACAATAGATGATGTGGTGTCTGATGAATGTCTACACTATTTTTATACTGAATAAAATATGGCAAAAATATAGGCTGGACAGCACATTTTAAATTTATTTCAATTTTTAAAATACAGAGAGGATAAGAAGTGTGTATTCATATTTTTATAGTGAGCTATGCCCAAAACATCAGCTCAGCCTTATACTTCTTACTTGTTTTTAAAATACTGCCTGAAATGTTCAGAAGGCTAAATACACAGAGACCTAGCAGAAACACTGGCAAAGAACAAGAATCTCATAAATGTAAAAAAATACAGAATATAATTTTTTTATTCTCTGTGCATTTTTCAAGGGAGAAAACACATTCTGAGAATTCAGATCTATATCACTAAGGAAGATACTTCCTCTAGAAGATACTCAGTGTATTTCTCTCTCATCTTTCCTATTTGTGTATATCCATTTGTCAAACCAGTTTCACTGTGCTTTTTTTTTTTTTTTTTAATTCCGGTGCGCACAGACAAACAAACATGCTTCTCCATCCTGCACCTGAGCCTGCGCCTGCCTCCTGGGGAGCGCAGGAGCCCCACCGCATCTCACTGTCAGGGACGAGGACCCCACGGTCCCCCCCATCTCATGCCCCATTGCTGCACCAACCATGGAAAAAGCTATACAGAGCCCCTGAAGGTGCTTTGGAAAGCAAGCAGGACATCACCCAACTGAAGATTAAATGCTTACCACATATAATCCAGAAGCTGGTAGCACTCGAAAAACTTTGAATATGCTTTAACCTACAAATTTCCAGTGTGAACCATTATCAGAACTTTCTAGCACTGGCCCCATTTCAGTGAGAATAGGCTTTGGGAAACAGTGACTGCTTTTGGAAATCCTACCTATAGAATATTTCACTATTAGCATTAATACATTTTATAGGAGATGCTTAAGATTTTAATGATAGTGCCTTGAGCAACTATTGTTTATTTTTATATTTATCACATTTAGTGGAAATTGAAATACATCTGAAGAAAAATAAACTATTGTTCACATTGCCCAATATATTTGTAAAATATCAACACAAACCACTGGAAATTATCGACTGTGTAACTAAAAATAGAGATGAAAAAAATGTAAAATTACTGCTTGTCTAAGAGCTTAAAAAAAGTTCACAAGAGAAATATTGTCAGAGTGCAAACACGAACTGTCAGACCTACCTTCTCTGGTATCAAATTCTGAATAAAAATACATCCATTAAACAAAGGTTTAAAGATAAATTATTTAAAAATACATCAATAAAACATTAAGCAATGCTGGTTGCTAAAGAAATATCCTACAAGGCCAGGCAATCATACCGTTAGATACCTTCCTTAGCCATGATGAAATCATAGAAGAAAAATACATAAACCACTTCATGTAGCTCAGTGATGTATTATTTGATAGGGAACACTTTACTGCGAGTGTCCATTAACTGATGCTTACACTGTAACTCACAGTATATGACATCCATATGAATCTCAAATGAATTCACTACTATCAATGCTGTTTAAATGAATACCATGTGGATTGGAGCTCTTTTTTTGAACAGATGCAATCTGTTCATGTATGATGAGCTATATCTGAATTGAAGGGGTTGCAGTGTGCTGGGTACGAGGAAGATACAGATACTAGTACGACAGGTTTAATCTGGCAGTGTAGGGAGATCAGGAAGTGTGTGTATGTTCTATGAAACGGGGAGGGGGGAAGCAACTGCAGAAGACAACAACAAAAAAAAAGATCTTAGCAATGATGAGCAACAGGAATGAATACACAAAGAATAAGAACTGTTATTGTATATTGACAGAAGAGAAACAATGCACCAGAGGGTGAGAGAAAGATGCTATTGGGGAAAAAAATTTGGAACAGAAGGGAAGTGAACAGCCTTATGGTGTGTAAAGATTAGGTAGTGATTGAGGACATGTTAGAAAAACAACCTGTGAGGTAGGCTAATTGTGACCAAAGATAAAGATAATAAAAGGCCTGGAAAAAATGGCAGAAACAGATATAAACTCTTGTTTCAGGCAGAACAGCATAGGGCCAGTCTAGCATCCCAGGACAGGGATTTCTCTGGGAATGGCCCACAACCAGATGAGAGAAATAGAAAGCAAACAGGTCTGCCACACAGGAAGAACAACCTGTCTTTTTCATAATTAGCCAAGTAGAAAGCAGAAATAGTAAAGGAACAGCCAAAGAGTTAGGGCTTAGTCCCACAGAAAACCACTACTTTTTATTCAGACAGCCTGCCAATTGAGCTAATCCTGTAACCAGCCATGCTGGCAGTCACAATCCAGTTCTATAAAGTATCATTGGAACTGCTCCTGCCACCGCTTGTAGCTCACGCTGCTCGTTCTTCACTTCATAGTATTTCTAAAACAGATTGTCTTGGGCTTTGAAGAGTTTACTCAACAGGGAGACAAGCAAAGGAGGAGGAAAAGATGTTAAGTTCTGCTACTGATACAGTTCAGAAGTAGGACTGGTTTACTTAAGTTGTCTGCTAGAATTAACACTGCACTACTTAATTTTGGGGATTTACTCCCCATAAGTGCTGGTTGGCACAGACATAGAGTAGGTAGCCCAAACAGGCTGAACCGCTTTTTCTCCATAAATGCAAACACATGCACACACACAAAAGACTGAACTGCAACATGAAAGTGGCAGTTGTCAGGAAAGAAGTCTTTGTACTGTTTTGTCCCGTCTAGGCCATGAGTGATTTTGTTTTTACATCAATTTGCAATCATAAAGATAAACATATTTACAGCAAAGGGCAAAAGAAACACAATATACATAGACTGGTATTTCCTCCTACGTTGTTTTTTGGAAAAAAAAGGCACCCAGAAATACTTTATCTTTCCTGCATGTCTCCATAAAAGCACAATATTTGTACTTCTTCTGTGCCAGCATTTTCAAAAATTGCTTTCTGCCTTTCTTTTTTGATGTTTTCCAGCCTTTCTGTGAAGGTAGCTACTTTTCACAGAGACACATGCCAATCTTCCCTCAAGACAAATATCCCTGCCAGAATAATAAGCAGAAGTTTTAAAATTGCCATAAAATAAAGCCTGTTCTAAAATAAATAGTGTTTGATACAGAGTTCAACAACATAAGACCTGGAGCAGTTTGCCTGGACATCACTGGTTCACAGTCTGAACACAGCTCTAACATACTTTGTCTCCCTAGTTTTGAAGATAGCAACACTGGATCATTGTTGCTTATATTCTCTGCTCTATGGACTGCTTGGATAAAATACCCACTGAAGTTATCAGAAGAGCTTTACGTAAGGTGTTCAAGACTGGGACATGGCAGCCACATCTACATTAGCAGGTATCGCAGTCCACAAAGAGCAGCTCTCTAGGGTGCAACAGCTGATGCCGAGGACTCCCCACACATTTTTGGGGCATTAACTTGAAAACTGTTTGGTCTCAAAACTGAATGCCCATAAGTGGTACATGCATAGGCAGAGTGTACCTTTGTGCTTCGTTTCATGTGGTTCATGGCCAGTCCAAACTGCTCTGCACCATGAACCGAAGTGTGGAATATGGGGCCAACTGGAGATGCACTTCAAAAGCATGCTCCTCATCCCCACTAAAACCCTGGAGTAGAGACACCCGGTTTGGGCTGTCAGCCTTTTTGTTCCATTTAGTTCAAACTGTTCCACACCATATTTTAAAAACACATGAAATCATTGAAAAACTGAAATCTAGAAGGGGGAGGGGGGGAAAAAATATCCTAACTGTTCCATAGTTAATGTTACATTCAACAGTAATTACTTAACACATACAAAGCTCAATTGCATAACCTACAATTCTCCCACTTTGTGTAGGCTCCTTTGCTTCTACTTTAAATAAAAGAAATTCTTTTCATTTTGTCAAGAAAACTTTTCTCTACCTCACTACTGCATGACAAGGGAACAGATGGCAATTTAAGGGGAGAATTTATGAGAGCCACAATCTTAATGTTGCATAAAGAAAAGAAAAAGACTCGCATCAAAACCACTGACAAATGTACTTGCTAATATTAATGCACTCCCCATTCATCCAATATGCTTCCTAATTGCTTTTCTGTACATAATAATGTGGCACCTGCTGCTCAACATTGCAAGCGCATCAGGATTTCTCCAAAGTCAAACAGCTCTGCAACTGGCCCTCTCCCAGTGATAAATGTAGAGCACTGTATCACGCACAGTTCCTGTCAGTGGCATAATTAAAATTTTATACTTACAGAAAAAGATAGTAAACAATCAGTTCTTAAATGGATTCACAAGAGGAACTCTTGTTACAGCCAACTTTATAATTAGTATGCATCATGTAATGCTAATATATCCATGACAAGAAAATAGGAAATATGTAGAATCTCAGTTGTTCTCTTTAATGCAATGTTAAACTACACAAAAAAATGAAAGCAATCAGCCTATTGTTATTTCAGTCTTCTATTTCTGCTCTTCATTTTCCATTGAAAATAGCTCGGCACATTTTGCACTGGAATGATGGTCGCTCCCTAGTGCCACATCTCTGGAATTTTCAAACAGCCACTAGGATAGGTTTCAGCTTTATGATGTTTATTCATTTTAATTTTACATTAGACCAAAAAAATGTAATTTATTTTTAACAGAGTTAGGGCCAAAACACACAATCTTTATTAGCTGACAAAACTCCCACTGACAAAGATATCCAAAACATTTAAATGCATTTTTCTGCCAATGTGGTTATGCATCATCCAAAATGTGACATGCTATAAGCGGAAAAAAAAATGCAAAGCATTCACATCAAGTGTCCTAAATTAACTCCTGAGCCTGATGGTATTAAGCAGAACTGAGATGCCATATGCTTTCTGTTTCATAGTGGTCACACTTCTATCTGATATAGAATACACATATATTTGCATAATGCATGTATATTTCAGATTATAATCTGAATATTTATGATAAAATTTCAGTCTGTATATGCACCTTACATATATTTTCACTTACAAATATGCTGTTTACACTGATGCATGCTCATTCAAACATATGCACATGCATACACTTTTGCTTAGTTTTCTAGTTGTTTTAAAATAATTTGATAGAATAATTTTGGAAATATAGCTATGTAAGAGTCTGCTCTGCCCCAAAAAGCCATACGCTGTATATGTGCAAGTCTACAATCATTCAGTGCTCCAAAGTTTAAAGTAATATGCATCCCAACACGTGTATTTTTAATTTAATCAGTCGTTTGCATTTTTAAATGCAAGCTAGGTACTATATTTAAGAAATTTTTATTCATGGCTTCTATTAACTGTTATTTGCAAAAATATTTTAATTATCTTCTGAGAAACAGGGCAGGAAAATGATCCTATAGCCTATTAAAAAAAAAAAAACATTTTAAAGTACTATTATTTATGACATTACCAGCCAAATCACAAGTGTGGGTTTGCAAAACAATGCTTCTATCCTTTTTAATGGAAACAACATGGAAAAAATAATTTAGAGGAGAAATATTTTCTAGAACAAAATACAAAAAAAGATTTACTTTTTACAAATGTCAGTGAAATATAATACATGCTTGGAATATGTGTTGGCAGGGAGACAATTCAAAATGCACCCGATTCACAAAGACATCCTGGTAGCCTGCTTAGAATATAATAGCCAAGATCTAAATCTTCTTTATCTTCACTTGGTGTGATGATGTGCATGCCAAAAATTAAAATACCCTTCCAAATCACTGCTGTTGCTTTACAGAGACGTAAAGGTTTCTGAGCTGTGAGGCAATCCAAAGGTCTGAGACATACTTGCATTTACACAGTGTTCTTTTCTTTGTGCTTTTCAAACAGGAATTGTGGAAGATTATCTCTATTTATACCTTCAACGTTTTTATTGAGAGTGCTATTTCTCCAAAGTAATATTGCAGAACATCTTTTAAAAATGTTCAAGAATCTGAAAACATGAATAGCAATGAATCCATTTATATATAAACATACTGAGTGTCCACCTAACTAGAGCCATCAAAAGCTTCGTTCTTACAAGCAAGTGGAAAAATTCTGAAGTCAGACTCCTATCACTTAGTTACAGAAGTGGTCCTATTTCAAGGGTCAGAATTGCATCGTCAAAACAAGAAAAATCAAATACTTTTAAAATTTTTTTAATGTAATTTCCCATGAACAAGATGGTCACAGGTTGTAAAGGAAGTCTGGAGGTGACTTCCAGTGTTTCTTCTGAAGACAAATAAAGCAACTGCTGGGTTACAGGTATTTGGAAGAGTTTACCACTGCAGCCTCTAGTAATTTGGGAGACTATGGCTTCGTAAAAAACCCACCACACCACCAAACGAAACAAAAACAAAAAACCCACCAAAACCACAAAAAAACCAAACAAAAAATTGCCCAAAACCCAAACCAAACNAAAAACCACCACCACTCACCAAACAAAAACCCCACAACCCTAAGAATTCAAACAAGGGAGCAACATAATCTGTGACTGGGAGTACCTTTTATTGCTAAAGGATGAAACTGGCCCAAAGCACACAACCACATCAATGCAATCTCCTCCACACTCCTGAAGTTTTCTATATGGATTGTGACAAGGAAGAGCAGGTGTTAGTACAAGCTAGAGGGAAGGGGGGAGGGGGGGGCACGGTGGAATTTAAAATAAATTTTAAAAACTCTGCCTTGCCGGTTTGTTTTCTGTGATGGGAAGAGCCATTCATGCAATTGCTCATCCCAGCACAAAGCCAGGAACCCTTTTCACTGCCCCGCTAACCCTGCTCTCACTGTTGCTAAAACCTAAACTCCCACTGCCTTCAGTGACACAGAATCTGGCCTTCTCTAAAGATCTCCTAAAATCCACCCCCACCCCCACCCCAACGTTCTAAAAGCACTGTATTCATGGACAGAAGAAAAATGCCTGTTATTCTCCACTACTGACAAAGGCTTTTTCAAGTGAACTAGAACAGGCAGGGAATGGCATTCCTATGTAAGTAACAGGGAGTGGCACTGAAGTATCGGGTATTTCCCCCCACCCCCCGGCTTTACAGGATCCCTCTCAGCAGGCAACATTATGCTTTAATGCAGATTTCCTGGATTTCCAGCAAAATCCCTTGTCGATTCCCCATAGACTGTACAAAGGAGTCAGACAGCACTTGCAATTCTATTAAGCACCATTTTAGATTAACCCAACTTCCATAACCTACGTAATATAACACATAAATATTAACACATTATAGTTATTTCATCTAATTAGCTTTTCATTGTTTTAACCTAAGTGCAATCTCACATCATGTTCTTCAGTTCTCTAATACCAGATGTACTCAGCACAATATGATAAATGAAAACATGTACTAAGCTAATTAAAACATAGTTAAAAATCTGTCTTAGCAGAAGCCAAACTGAACCCCTCAGTCTCTGGCAAGGACCATTTTTTAATTCTGATGATATGACTTCATGTCACTGAAAACTTCTTCATATGGAAAAAGCTCCAGCTTGTATTGAATGTGGCAGCCTGCCTGCTCAGAGGACAAGCTGGTATGAATGTAGCATCCCAGATCTCCTCTGAAGAGCGATTCAAATTCAGTGTCCTAGCCTTGATCTTCAAGGCCTACCACAATGTGTCAGGCTGAGACTGCAGCAAAGAATACGTGCCCTTTCCAAACAGGACCTCTCCCAATAAACGCATTGGTGTAAACTCCTGTGAATAAATGGTGAGCTTCACAATATTTGCAGTTTTCCCTGTGGTATGACTGTCTGTCTCGTGGCAGACTGACCAGTTTATTTGCTTGGGCTCAGTACTTCACCAAGCACAGTCATACAGCACCTGGCTCAGACATGACTTGCACATGGGCAGGACCCAGCTGGTGTCCCTCTGGAAAACATCACATTCGCCTATATTTTCTTGTTGGAATCTATTTGTTATCAAGAAATTACAATTTTCCTTTAAAAATGGAACAAAAAAGTGGAAAATTTCCAGCCCTCCTGGTTACACAGAAAAACCGTAAGCACATAAGTATATATTTTAGAAGGTTTAAAAAAAAAAAAAAGGCAAAAAACCCAACACCAACAATGTATTTCTTTAAAAAAAGAAAAAATAAGAGTCAGGTCATTTGCAGCCCTACCTCATGATTTCTTAATGCTTGGGTTTCCAACAATGCAAATGCTGTCATAAGTAATAATAAAATTTTAAAGCGACAACAGTGATGCCTGCAAAGAATAGGAAACTCAGATTTTTTTGGCAAAAGGGCCACGGGTGTGGAACATACTGTCACAACTTATTAGAAAAGTCGCAAATCTTGCCTCATTCAAGGCAATATAAGACCGCTTACTTCACAGTAGTTCAAATATCTCTTCTTACCCATATCATAGAATCATTAAGGTTGGAAAAGACCTCTAAGATCATCAAGTCCAACCGTCAACTAACACCACTATGCCTCCTAAACCAGGCCCTGGAGTGCCACGTCTATACCTTTTTTGAACGCCTCCAGGGTTGACGACTCCACCACCTCTCTGTGAAGCCTGTTCCAATGCTTAACCACTCTTTCGGTAAAGAAATTTTTCCTGATGTCCAATCTAAACCTCCTGGAGGTAAGAAGGAGAATTTAAAAAAAAGAAAGAGCAAGAAACAAAATAATTCAGCTGAGTGACTAAGTAATCATTCTAGAGAAATATAGATAAACAATCTCTTGCAACTTCTCACGGAAAGAAGAGATATTGCAAAAACATGAAACATTCGTTTTCCGTTTTTTAAAATAGTTTTTCCTTACAAGTATCTTCCCACCTTAGAGAGCATTTCTAGTGTTTAAATTTAACTTATCTTATGCATATATGTACACTGAAGTCACTATCAAATTTTAAGCATAGACCTAAAGCATTGCTAAACATGGATACTCCTCCCAAATAAACATAGTTGGGCAATCTTAAATACCTCCCTGCACTGTGACCCTAGCTTCTCCAGTGGTTACTTTCTGCTGGTACATGCAACTGACAACTGATGGGATCTTCAACAGGACATCTATGAGAGTTTTCAGGAAAAAAAAAAAAAAAAANTTTTTTTTTTAAATTTAATCCTCCCCCCCCCAATACTACGGAGCACACTGTAAATATGAGCTCAAATTTAAAATATATATAGCAATAACCTGTATGCATTTACACATTTAATCTGCAAAGGCTTTTTCGTATACATTTGAGGGGGACTTCCTATAAGAATAAAGACCTGAGGGAAGAGGCCTTTACTTCTGATACCTTTCAGGAGTAGGTGGAGCAGAGAGAAGACTCTTCTCAGGTAATCTTTCTGTCAGACCTGTTATCTTATTACCCCATCACAGGGTAAATGAAGGTTGGGATATACTTTCCCAGTCCACTAAAAAAAATATGCCATTAGCCGATCATATTTGAGTATGCCAAGAGGAAAAAAAAAAAACCAAACAAAACCCCCACTTTGACAGATTTTTCCCCACATTAGTCACAAAACCTTGCAAAATTATAGAAGAACTGCTACTTTCAAACTGGTTCAAAGTGTGTTGTAAATTATAACACATAAGCAGTGCAGTTAAGGTAGAGCCTTTCATGTCAAACAGTGTTCCTTGTCAAAGCAAGTGAGTCTTCCTTTTGGTATCATACTGATAAAATAACTATACCATATTTTACAATTTAATATGGACAATGATTCAGAAAAAATGTTTTTCATGTTATTATTATTAAATCCATGTTAAATGTATTATGTGCTATATGCCATTTTCTACCAGCTCTGCCATTAACTCCATAACAGCTGGTGCTAACTGGACTAAATTGTAATATAATGAGCTCATATATTGCTAGCAATTACAGAGTTAAGTTGAATAAATCCTCTGAGTACGAAAATAAGTCTGCTTTCTATCTAGCAATAAATTAAAGGTAACACCTGCCTTAATTTAAAATTGCCAAGGTTTTATAAATATACATAATACATATAAAGTACATACATATACAACAGCAACAACGAAAAATCACAATTGAAACAACTTCTCAAAATTTGTTTGATTCCACTATATCTCTCTCATATTTGTCACACACATCACCACCACAAGTCATCTAAACGCTGGTTGCGCATTTCTGGCTTATGTCACATGGTAACTATAGTGTTAAAAATCCTAAAAGTAAAGGCCATGCATGGTTATTTGTTTGCTACACGGTTTTGCTATTTACAATTCCTAGATCTTGCGATTTTAACATCATTTCAGGATGTGATGCTACAGCTGGATGCATTTCAGGAAACTCTCTAATGTTAATTGTGGGCACTGATCCTCCTTACACTTGGTTCTTTCAGCTGCTTTTATGAAGCAGACAAAGGATAAAAGTACAGTGTATATAAAACAACCAGGTCAGGAAATGATGAGTGTTTCTGGACACCAGAAGTCCAACACAGGACATAGGCTGGAGACAAAAGGAGGTGCCCCCAGCACAGTCAGGGGAGCATGGCATGGCTCCCATCAATCCTGCCTGCAAAACTGGGTGTACAGGCTCAGCAGAGGCAGCAGCTCCCAGGCAGCAGCTCCCAGACAGCAGTCACATCATTAGACCCACAGAAACATGAGGCCAGATGTAATCCTTTCCCCTGCTGCTTATGACAACAATATCTGTGAATGGCACAGCACACGTTTGTCCTAAAGGACAAGTCTTAACATCCTAAAAGGAGACATCATTCAGCAGGAACCCTGTAATACCAATCTCCCTCTCAGTCCTCCAGTCCACTTCTTGGGATCCATCATTACAAAGAGGGACTGTAGACAAAAAGAATGTCTCACAGCTTAGGGGTCTGCTTGAGGCCCTTATAGCCACAATAAGGCTATCCCATTTGGTAACTACTATATACACTATAGTATCAGAGCCGCTGCACCCACATAATGTACACCTCTCTCCCATCTCATAAAGGGAAAGGGCTTATCACAAGGCATTGTATCTCTCACGCACTGCATGAAATACCAATATCTTTCAAGAAAAAAAAAAAGCATTAGTCAAAATAGCCTTGTGCTCAGGCTATTTCAACAGCTCCAATGGGTTGCTTACCTCCTGTAGTGCATTGTGTACAGCTACAGGAAAAGAATCTGGGTCCGGGAAAGAGCTAGCATTTGTGACCAGATACCTTCCAGACAAGGGCATCATGACAAGATACCATCACTTGAACACAACAGTGAAATAGCATAATATGCTGCTATCATTTTTTGTCATAAGCTAAGAACAAAGAAAGGAAACAGCCCTTTCTTAACATTAAAGATGTCGTACCTGATCTTTTGGAATACAAATAAAACTCAGAGATCTACAGGACCATGCTGGACACGCTAGTGAGAACGATTAAAAGCATTGGCCATCCTGATACAAAGGTCCTTCACTGAGAGGAGGGGTGCATGGCAGACCATGCCATGAGTGGGCTCACCGGAGATGCTGCCCACTCCCTTTGGATGAAATGTCCTGTTGTCCACCCCAGGCAACCCCTGCACCTAGCATGGAAGAGGATTCCTTCACATTGCTACATGCTTTATGTTACACGCTTCGTCTTGCTTGGATACTTCGACTACAAATTCAGTTTGTCTGCTAGTAAATGGATTTACCCCGAAGCTGTTTATATCAAAAGTGATAAAGAAAAAGCATTCCTCAATAACACAGTTTTCCCAGTTCCATACCATCGCCCACTGGACTGTCTTCCCCCTAATGATGAGTTAAACCAAGGTCCCATGTCACAGGGAGAAAGACAACAGCAGAGGAATTAACCAGCTTGTGCCAAAGAAGAAAGGACATGATGAGACATCACATCTGCATGATAGTGAAGCAAATATACCTCCACTGCTACTAGAATATTACTAATTAGTTTTAAAGAGAGAGCAATGGGCTTGTATGAGAAACGTTCTGACTGCAGACACAGGTTCTCTACAGAAAGTTTTCTTCATCTTGGGCCAGTCATTTCAAAAGAGACTACACGTGAAGTAACGCTGTATCTTTCCAGAACAAGAACAGCAGGATCTGACCCCACAGGGGCCCATGTATTTAGGGAAATGACTGCTGTTACAGAGAGAGCGTGACTACTGGCTGAAAGAAGCATTTGTCCCTGTGCAAAGAGTTTACGAGAATAAGAAAAGTTATAGTGCATTTAGGGCAGAGAATAAATTTGATGACCCTAAAGTGATACATCTGTGCATAAGTATACACATATGCATACACTGGAGTGTTAGTCTGTAATATAACAGTATTTCCTTCTGGATTGAAACCCAAGTTTCAATAGTTCTTAGTCTTACTTCACACATGGAATATTGGGTTAAACCTTTTAAAAGAAGTGGCTACCAATTTTGCATACCTCAAATTTTAGGGGCATAATCAAAAATGCTATTACCAGTCCTGATTTTTGAGGAGGGGGTCAGCACTTTCAGGAAAATGGCACCTTTTGAGAGCACCTACATTGGGTATCCCAAATCTGAAGTCACTGAACACATGTGCCTTTTCTGCAGTTCCACAGGGCTCAGGTTACTGCAATGGTTTCCAGCATCTCTGGGCCAGTCTTACCCAATCCCAGTGTACTTACAAACTCCTGAAACAAATCTCAAGCATGGCATTTGAGATCATGCTTCTTATCCATCATTATGAACTCATTAAGACTTCCTCTGAATCACTCCAGCAGCTTCCCTGGTATCATCACCAGAAATTAAAGCATTTTGCCCTTTCTTTGATGGAACTTCACAACTCTGCCTCTTCCCCATCCATCTACTCACATTTTAATGCATCACTGGCAGCCTATGTAGCTTTGATAGCCATGACAACTCCCAGACTGCAAGGCCACAATCTCCTCTCTCAAATCCCTCCTTTAGATCCCTCTCTGCCACAAATGTTTATAAATAATCACCTAATTCCTTACAGCCAGCTGGGTGGAATCTGGCCTTTACTGCATAAATACATAGAAAAATATTTCTTTAAAATGCTATGTGCATAAAAATATAAGGCAAGGAGGGTTCATAAGGAGGAAGAATATGTTTTATTTAACCAGTTGATACAGTTTGAAAAAAATGGACACGTTCATTTCTTGGCTATATCAACTCATTTGATAAATGAGATTACCTAATCCTTCCGTCTCTCACATCCAGGGGGCAACTACAGCAACAGTCCTACTGTAAAAATGTATAGATTTTACTGAAACGCTCCTCTTAAACCAGTTAGCTGTCAGTTATGCTCCTGCCACATAGAGAATCCACAGCAGGAAACAGTTCTTCACGTATGTAGTGCACATAAGACAAGCAACCTCCACTTTGGTTTAAAAATCTAGATTGGTGAAGTAATACAGGAAAAAAAAATATTACAACAGTCTTGATACTATATGAGCATTCAATAAATAGATAAAGGGATACAAACATATGAGCACATATTAAACATATACACCTGCATATTATCCACATACATGTATACATGCTCAGATCATTACATAGAGTGACATGTGGGAATATTACAATAATGATGATGATGAAAGAAGGTATATTTTGCTGTGGGTAGAAGGCTATATGCATGTTTTATTTGCTTGAGTTACAGTGAGTTGTGACTGGCTATGACATTTGACCATACTGCAGTCTCCAATAAACATAAAACAAAGTCTATACTGCCCCTTTAAAGACATGTTCTTCATTCATTCCATAGGACTGAAGTGTGTTCTAGTGCTTCTGAAGGGTTTTAATAAATATGAGTATGTATAAAATGCTGCTGATGATTCAATTACTAAATCACTAGTAACAGCTGTGGCGCTGTGATCTCTTTTGAAATAAATTATGTCGTGGTGATTACCTAAGAAGAAAGGTGCATTTCTCATATGATGCATTATAGATTAAATAGGGTGCGTACCGTGTATTTATTCTACAGCCTGCATTTAGTGGAAGTGGGTAGACTACATAGTTGAGATATAGGTGTGTCATTTCTATTACACTGTATGCACATCTGTGGGAAAGACACACATATACTTTTTTGATTCCTACGCTAAATTTGCTCATTTCATCAGTCAACATTTCCTTTTCTTAGGACTGATCAAGGCTTTAAGAAAAACCAGGGGTTTAGTCTCTCTGTTTCATCCAGTGCATTATGATTGTAACATTAATCTTTCTGGAATGGATTTCATTTTATCTGGTTGCATTTCATGGCAAATGTAAAAGTATAAAAAATGCACTTTGATTTTCTAAGGGAACATTAGCACCTAACATTAGTAAGGGTAGAAGTAAAGCTCTTGTTCTAAATAAATTTAACAGACATGCTGGCATCAGAGGGAGGGCCATAATATGAGTATGCCTTTATTTTTGCATTAACTGATCATTTTCTTCTAAAAAGAGGTTCTATGCCAACAGGATAAAGGGGTGCTACTTCAGGAAAGAATACTTCCCACTTAAAGAAAGTACAATATATTTTCATTATTAGAAGTAGCAATGAGTAATTTCCCTCAAAACAATACACCATAATTTATACACATTTTAATGGCAGTATTTTAGAGATGTAAGAAAGTAATAGGGCACTGACAAGGTCCAATTGAATATAATACAGAGGTTATTAAAACACAACTGAAGTCTTCCTAAAAGTTAAAAAATGAAAATACACACAAAATAATTAAAGGAGAGTAGAAGAAAAAATCCTCCATTAAATGTGTTACTCTAGGCATTCCTTTGACTGTGTTAAGGTCAAATGCTAAGGACTATGAACAACATAAAACAATCTTTTTAGTGTTATAAACATACTTTCAAACACTCCGTTAAACTTTCCAACCACTGGCAAAAAACTTTTATCAACTTTATGTCTTAAAAATGAGACTTTTTGTGGCAGGCCTCTACGGATCAGTATAAATTCAATCCAATTTAAAGCACAGTAACGATGTGGGCAGTCTCAGACTATTACTTTCAATGGGATAGAGTCCCTAAGGATGACATAGACTTAGTCCCATTGAAAGTAATGGGGTAAGCAATCACATGCCATTACTTTCAAGGAGACTCAGTCTATACTATCCATAATAACATGGTAATATAAATCTGTACTGACTCATCAGCATGAAGAATGAAAATGTAAAAGAAAGGCAAAGCGGCAAACGTGCACCCTGAGACAAAAAACAGCCCCTTGGTTTCTCTGCATCCATAACTCAATGTTGAAAGTTTATTACAGGAGAGCTAAAAAGGCATACAAACGCAAGGTGAGACATTAAAACCAAGATGAGGCTTCAGCATTTTATAGTATTGTTAGTTTTCACTGCTGCACACCCCCCTTTTTTTTTTTTTTTTTAAGTACTATACAAATAGTTCTGGTCCTTAAAATCCTCAGTTTAATTTGTTTGTTTCCTAAATCCAGCAATATGAAAAATATTTGTTCATGGAGAATGTCTCTCTATAAAGCCATTTATTTTTTGGGTTTTTTTCCTCAGTGTACAGACAGCTACAAATAGCCTCTGCAATCTTCCACTCTGCAAATCAAAGACATTAATAATATATTAAAAGGATAGATAATTCTAAGCAGGTGGACAGGGTGGTGATTGATCCATTACTGGGCAAAAACCTTGGTAATGGCTTGTAAAAACTTAAGATCCACAAAACAAAGAGATAACAAAGCTCCACCATTAAGACAGACACCCATTTATGGCTAGTAAATTTTATACAGATTAATAGAAAAGACCAATTCAAATCCTCCTCTTGATATAACAATAATGCTCGAGTTAGCAGGGCTCAAGAGTAAAAGCCATTGCTAAAAAGTAAAGCAGATCACCCTGCCTTGTCCCTGTGGGGTAGGTACGATGATTTATTTTGATGAGGAAGTTGCCAGTTTTCAGTAGATCAGCCAAAAAGCATTTCTACAATATTCATACAATATCTGAAGTCCCTCTGCTGACCTGCCAATATCTTTACAAAAAAAATAAGCCTAATAAAAGCACCTAGTTTGCATAAAAGCCAACTTTTCATTTTCTGTTTCCTGCCACCTTCCTGGGGAGGTAAAAAAATATGAATCTAAATGTTTAATATATACACACGCACACACATATATACTAGAACACTTCTTCCCCGATGGAGTAACGGAAAAGTCGTCCTCTGGCTACCGAGCAGTAATTGAGAATATTGAATCTTTGCATTCCATAAATTGTTTAAAGGATAAAAGCCAGAGCAAATCAAAGGCACCCTAAAAGTTTGGCTAAGAATCACAGCTAGTGTTACTCCTTTCAGTCACATAACTGTTTTCAAGAGAATTACACTGCTGTGATGCAGTGAATCAGAGTTTAGTGGTGGTCAAGTTATAATTGTCAAGGAAAACTCTAACCTTGCTGAATTCAGAACGGATTTTGATGTAGGGGGCTGGGGGATAAACCATGTTTTGAAACGGAACTCTTGCTCTGAATCACCAAAAAAATTATAATACAAAATTTAGAATAATATAACATTAAATAGCATAATATAAAAACATAAGTACCTAAAAATATGTAAGTATTATCTGAAAGTTGTTCTATAATGGCAATTCCTGCTTTGCAGAAGAGGTGGACATGAGCTAAATTTCGTTCAACTTTAGGTATATAAAACTTCTATAGCTATCATAGGTGGTTTGCTGCAAGAATTAAACCCTACATTTTTCATCCCATAATAAGTTTTTCACTGTGAGGCTACTTCATCTGTGGACTCACTGCATCTTTTAATTCTGCCTCTGCAAATGCCGTTTTTCTGAAATTCTTAAATCCCTGTAGTTAAAAGAGGATCTCTTACTGAAATAACTGTTGATTTGACTGTTGACACTTCACCAATTTTAGCTTGCTCTTGTAAGTGAAGAACTAGGCCAGTTCTCAAAAGGGCATATTTTAAGATACATAATCATAGCAATTTCACAAGCATAATATTGTTATTCTTATACTGCAAACATTTTAATACACTAGCAGTTTTATCTGCTCTTTCCAATAGTATAGACGATGCTGCCTTGTGCATTTCATAATCCTGAAGCTTTAACCAATTGCCACCTTTCCCTCTTCTGACTATAGCCAGATTTCAGCACCACAACGCTAGCTAAAGAGTATAATGAAGAAAGAACTGATGGATTAAAACAATCTTGATATGACATTTCCCTTCTTGCTATATATACACACACTGCAATCTTTCTCTTTCTCTGCCTTTAAGTAGTAGTTTCCTTTTCTTTAAAAAAAAAAAATCTTTAAAAAAATAGAAGAAACACACTCCTTTCAAGGAAAGTAAAAAGAAAATAGACTACTAGTCTTAAAAGTCATTTAAACACTTTTACTGAGAGAAAAATATTATCTCACCATATGAGGTATTAGACTTAGACTACAAACAATTGTAACTTTGAACAGGACCTGTTTACTCAAATCTCTAACAGTGCATATGTAAAACACAGGTCTTAGTAGAGCAATATGATTTTTTTTTTCCAAAAATATTTTTCCATCTGTTTATGCACCTGCATCTTTGTAAACAATTTTTAAGCTATGAAAAAAAAAGTTTTGACATGCAGGATCACATTTATAGAAACAGTTTGTTCTGAATAGAAATGTATTTGGTACATGGTGAAGAATAGAAAAGAGTATGCATTGTATTAAAAAATGAAATGATTGCACTTTAAGTGATTTAATGTTATGTATAATTTCATAAATAATTATGACAAAGGTAGCATAATGAAAACTGCCAATTTGCTTAAAAAATGTGCTATAGCATATATGTATAGTACAGCACAGCTGTACTATTCAGTTGTGTATTGCATCACACCATAAAATTAGATTAAAACGTTATAAGAAAAGATTAAGAGCATTATAAAGTTATGAAAACAATTGCACAAACACAAAAACAACCCCCCTCAAAACTAGTTTTCCTGAAGCATTTCCTCCTTCTTTAAAAAAAAAAAAAAAACCACCAAAAAAAGAAGACTACAAACCACCAAACAAATAGGATGTGCACACAAGCTCCTAGGAGAATGTCTACACCCTTCTGATACTGTTTTGACAATTTATGTTTTCAAAACATGCTTCCACATTCAAAGGGGGGCTATGTTTTTAGAGTTGAATATTTCCTTGGTTTTTAGCCAAAGGTGGTGTTTGATCCTACACTCAGATCTATGGGCATAAGTACCAGTAGGCACTGTACATCTTGTAATACTACCCATCGTGACCATACTGAGTAACTGATTTTACAACACCCACCAGGCAGTACACCCAGGTATCTAAGACAGGAATGACCCTTTAGACCTCTTTTGCACCTGCTGACAACACTCACTGCACTCACCCCTTCCTACATGGTTACAACAGCTTGCATTGAAATGATACAGGCTGTAGTGCAAATCTTTTTTTTGTTGTTGTTGTTTTCAAACAGAAATCCAAGTTCTTTTCTTTTTTTTTTGGTAGATCTGAAGTATGGTAATAAAAAAGATAGGGGTTTTTGTGGTTTGCATATTTTAAGATCACAAAAAAATATGCAGTAAATAAATCATTCATACATTAAGAATGATTACCAGTGTGTAAAGTGGAATGTTGAATTACCTTAGATATATTACCCACAATGCTTTTCAAGGCAGCAGCTAATTAGCAGGAGAAAGGTCATGCAAAAAAATAATGTGATTAGAAGAGGTTGAAAGAAAAAAAAAAGCCACATATTTGGACATAGACCAAATTTCCTTTTTGCCACTGTAACTGAAAACCATTGCTTCAATATTTAATGAAATGCTTATGTTGCAGCACCTGGTCACATTGTCAGCGTTGCCTAACCACTGCCTCCCCTGTGGGTCATTACTGCAGCCATCTGAAAGGGGGCAAACTGTTCATCGACTACAATAATGCCAGTCTTTAAGAATCTACAGCTACAAAACAGCAGGAGACAGAGTTACTTTGGCTCTGATCTTGGGAAAAATGGCTGGGGGCAAAATGCTGTTTCCTACCATCAGAGACTATACAGTTAGCAATAATTCTGTAAGTCAAAGCCCATGCACAAGACCCAGCTTGGCTGCCCTGTTCTGCTTTTTCTCCCTTTGCAGAAACCTAGCAGCTCCTGGTGAGAGATCCTTGTCAACAGGAAAACAGTAGTTCACACTACCCTGCTAATGATCCAATGCATCAATAGCTCAAACAATCACAACAAGCAGATGTCCTAAGTTAATATAGACTTTCCTGGGATTTTACTTGTGAAACATGGCTTTAAAAGGCATTAGTCTTTTGTCCTCACTAGAGATCTGCTAAATCCTGGCACCAATTCCTTGGGTATGTGAACCCCAGCCTAATGGAATTTAATTACTTTAGTGGTATTAATCATCTGTACAGTAGAGCAAAGAGTATTTTATTACCACTTTTAAGGGTTATCGGCACATTTATTTCAAATGAACTGTCAAACTGCATTACGTGTAAAGCATGCCAGGTTTGAATACCGCAGCACAGGTAAAAAGACATTTGCTGCTTAAAACTCTTTGACATAATGAGGATGCCTCTGCTTAACACAGGAAACATGGATGCAGTTTATTTAAAATGAAAAACAAACTATCATCGATTTTAATGATTTCCTTTTGCTCTTGTTGTTTTTTGTCAACTTCTAATTTCTTGCAGTTTTTCTCTGAGCTGGAAAGGCTGCTCTTTCCTGAGGAGAACAGAAACACCAGTTGGCACCAAATAACCTGTGACATTGTCCATTATCTAGCAACAAGCACTGGCTCAGTAACACAAGGTTTCTCTAATTCACTTAAATACATAACATCCTTTGCATTCACATACACAGAAAAGCATGTTTTCATTCAGTGTAGCTCCTACAGTTTCTTTGGAAAAAACTACTTATTCCTAAAAGATGCTCACCAGGTCATCAGCATCTTACATGAAGAGATGCACATTGTCATGAGTTTACAGCCCCAAGCACCTCAAACAGAACAGGTAAGACCTTGGTGCTCATTCCTGTTTGCTGGGCATGTTGCAGCATATTTTGCGTGCTGCCAAGTTGCAGTTGTACGTGAAATCTAGCAAAAATTAATACCTGTTGAAAGATTTTTTTTGATCCCTTTGGTGTGAAGTTCCTCATTTTGTTTGGCTCCCGGACTCTCCATAGGTTTTAGACCTGTCCTACACCTGGTTAAAGCATAATGTTTTGCACTCATCGTGTCTCAGACATTTTGCACTGAGCAGCAAATGAGAGCTATTTGTGACACAAGATACTACGACATGTGGGAAAGACACATAATTAGTGTCAGAATGAATGCATTTGCTTTTTAAAGCCTATTTGTCCTAGGATTTCAAATGAATCAAGCTGCTATGTCTCTCTCAACAGCTCCATACTGCTGTATAATGAATTAAAAGCTAGTGTTGCTAAAATGTGCAAGCTTCAGGAATAAAATGACTACTGTATGCATCTCAAAACCAGGGATGCGAGGATCTTAAAAGGCTCTAAACTCTAATGTTGCCTATTTTAAAGCTTTCCAAAAAACCACCCCATTTTGCTAAACAGAGAATTCTCCTGTGAAATCACCCCTTTCCGTGACAGACTACTATAAATTTACAAAGCTACTTTGAATCTTGTCTTTTTAAAAGGAAAATCTCACACTTACATCCACTTGCCCTATACATGTCATTCAGGTTTGAATCCCCAGCACTCTGCATGCAGCACACACAGTGGCATATCTCAATGCCCCGTATATACATAGTTCTCTGGCCTCTCACGAACCTTTGTTCCCTCTTGCCAGATAAACATTCTCATCCATCACTGTTGCTTTCCCCTCCTGTCCAGATATTCAGAACCATTACCTGCCAGAGAAGAGGCACAGCCAGGCACTATCAGTGACACCGTTGTGCCAGTGTCCCACACCCAGGGACAGCTGGGACCATCCCCAGAGAGGAAAGGGCACTTTGGACTTTTTTCCCATTCTCTGTATTTACACATTGGCTGAGACTCTTTACAAGACTGTTACCTGCAAGATGGAAGTCTGCGCCTTTGACCACAGGCCACCCCTAGTAATATCTTATTAGAAAAAAGAAATCGGCTTTTGACAAATTAGAACAGAACGGACTCAGAAAACGAGGAAGGCTCTCCTTGTGATTGCTCGTCCTTTTCAGTTTCCAAACTCTGATCATGTTCATCAATGCCGTATGGCCTATATGCTATACCTCTTCTTCTAAAGTATCGATGCTTCGCCCTTCTGTATTTTAAAGATCTTCCATGGATTAAAAAGACAGAAATGTGACACTCACCAGAGTCTCTTCCCCATGACCCTAAAAATGAGTTGGGAAGTAGATGATAGGGACCTGAGACAGCATTTTTCTTTCAGGCACTTGTAATCTTGATTCATTCCCCTTCTATTAACTGAGGTTGGTTGTAGCAGAAAAATTACTCTAACAGGATGCCAGGTTCTCCTAGAATTAACATTCAGAATAAGTCCAAATAACTAGGCTTTGATCTGGGGAATAATAGATTAGTGACAGGAGAAGAGAGGAAGTAAGCAGAGCACCTCCACAGCTACCCTGCTGCTGCTGTCAAACATATACCGGGACAACAGGACCCATGCCCAGCAGGTCACAGGCCCATTTGACAATCCTGTGGACAGCGTGTGTTTTTTCAACTATTTCCCACAGAAAGCCCCTTCAGAAATAGGCAGTGTGTCCTGCATTCCAGACCCACCAAGTGCCCTCACGATTTCCCGCTGCAACCGAGTCTTCCCCCGCTGCAAAGGTGCCATGTATTTTTCAGCCTCAGCCAGCTGCATATACAGCTAGATGACCTCATCAGCTAATAGAAAAGCACAATTTTTAAATGCCACTTTATGATTAGGTAACAAAACAAACACACACACGTTACTGCGAGATAAATGTCTTGAATGCAGTCTGAGATACAAGGCACAGCCAGATGCCTTCAGTGACCCTGAAAGAATGTTATCTTAATTTAATGCACACCTTTGACTTTCTCGTTGTGCTTAATGCATAAAGTAGCCTCAGACACAGGTTCAGGAATAGTTGTGATATATGCCACATGGTAAGTACAGCACTGGACTAGTAAGTACTTCATTTCAATATTTAGAAAGATATTGCTAGACCATGCACCAGGTAACAAGTCAGTTTATCACTTCATCTGAAGCGTCCTGTGTATCACAGCTCAAGCCCTGCTGCAGTGCTCACACAAGCAAATCTCCAAGTAGTCTCAGAAGGTGTTTTGCTTATGGGAAGAGTGCAGAATCAGACTTAATTTACGATAGGAAAAGGAATACATACTGTACTTCAAAGTGAAGATCCAATTTTAAAAATAAGGAAATGATATATCAATATAGTGTCATGAAACTTTAAAAATCACACAGTAAGCCCAATCTTGTTCCGATTAAAGCCAAAAGGAGTCTAGTAAAAGGCAGCAGAATTGGGCCCAAGCCTTAGAGGATTTGAGACCCATTTTCTCTTACAGCATTTACTGGAAAGAAAAGAGCCCACTCTTTCCAGGAAGAAAGGGCATGTTTCTTGCCTTGTTCTCAGCATTTTGTCTTCACTCCAGTAAGTCTCTGGCCATCGTTTTTAGCATCCATGGGGTTGCACAAGCTAAACACAGGGAATTGTAACCATGAAGTTCAAAGTACAGCTCTATTAGCTTTCAAAGGAACTGTTAAAAGCAAGCATTTGATGCGCCAGGAGTGTCAAGACTTGCATATAAGCTGAATTTTACAAAAATGAGCACTCATGGAAGTCAATGGGATTACTTACAGTGCATAAAGTTAAACATGGGCATATATTTCGGGAAGCCTCATGCAGGTTACAAACACACAGTATTAAATACTGTGCATTGCTGAACGTCCTCATAGCATTTCCAAGCTGGCAGAGGTATCCTTTCACTAAAACCTGAGAGTATAGCCACAGTCTGATGCTGTATACCTTAGCGTAACCTATGGATGCTTTTAAAAGGGAACCCACATCAGCCCAAAGCTGCCTGAAAGCAGCTGAGCACTTTGCTGAAGTTTCTAGTGCTTGCCCTCCCAAACCAGTCTTTCCCTTCCAGTTCAGGTTTAGGAGGGGTTGTTTTTTGGGTTTCGGGTGGTTGGTGTTTCGGTTTTTTGTTTGTTNAATTAGTGTTTCTTACAGGCTTCTCTTCTCAATAATAAGATAAAACAGTGTTTGGTACTGCGGAGGATTCTCTGACTTGGAAAGCCTACCTGAACATTGTTACTGTCATCGTCTTATTGTTATTTGCCTGACACCACAGAGGTGTGCCTCTCATTGCTTGGTTACATTCCACATAGCGATCCGGGTTCTCCACAAATAATTGACTCCAAAATTAACTACAATTAATAATAACCATGTATTTAAGACAGAGTAGTGTTGCACTTTTACAACATTGCTTTCTTGTTCTTTCATGAATACGTTCATAGAGTTGGTGTCAACAAATTAAAATGCATGGCTCTGGAAGCAGAAGGGAAGAGTTACAGAGGAGAGCACATCACAGGCACCAATCTACATTTATGGGGCCCCTGGAAGGGGGCCAGGTCTGGGCTCCACGGCAGCGTGCTACGTGCTGCAGCAAGCATTCATCTACTAGCAGTAGCTCCCCAAGCTCACGTGTGCACCTAGCTAATGCTTCAGCATTTGATATTAATAGCATAGCATTTGCACCAAGCTTGCAGCCCCCTTCAGAGAAGGGGATTTCCTGCAGCTGCCAAGTGGGCAGCCAGTAGGAACACGGTTCTGCAGACACAGTTGTGCCTTGGGCTCACGGGCGATTTAGGTGTCTGTACACAGGTAACAGGTCCCTGAGGATGTGCTGAGGTACAGCCTTGGGAAAGCTACTAGAAGCTGAAATCCTGACCCATTCCCCAGACATCTGCAACCCAGTGACTTCTTCATCTAATACACGATCTGGCCAATTACTAATTTCAATTAGTTGTGCAAGAAAACCACAGGCTACAGAGTCAAGTGAACTATCAGCATACCAGAGGCTCCTCCTCTTAGACTGAACTGCAAGATGACTATGTAAATGCTTACCAGGCCAACAAAAACAAAAACCCCACACACACCCACAAACCACAAAAAACCCACAAACCAAACAAAAAACCCTCTTCATCATAGATGTCTCTCCAATAAATAAAAGGAAGAAAAAAAAAAACCCCAACCAAACCAAACCCAAGCCCCAAATTCAAAAACATTGCAGTCATGGTTCTAAAGGGGCAAGTGTTAGGAGGCATTAAGTATGCAGCACACTCAGGGAACTGCAAATACTTTGCTAGCAGTCAGCCCCATTTAGATTTTGCCCCAAATTAACTATTCTCAATTAAGATATCTAATGGATTTTAAAAAAAAGCTTTATACTTAATCTAATGAGAATTAAGATTTTTAGAAATAAAGTAATTTTGCAAGAAAGAAAAAACAGTTGAAAATAAAACAACTCCCTGAAGTTTTTGAGGGCCAGTTTCAACCTGACTTTTCAATTTTTAATTAACAGTAAAGCAAGCAACGATAAATTAAGAATGCTTTGATGTTCTTCACAGAATTTTGAATTATTCTGAAGTTAAACCACATCATTTATTGTCATCTCTCACTGCCTTCAAGATACTTTATTGGAAAGTAATTGCTTCTCATCTGCTGATTTGTAAAGAAGATCGGCAGTCACCACAGCCAATACACTGACTGAAAACATTCAGCCAAAATTTCAACAATCAGGTTCTGTTTAGGGCTGTTCTATTTATTTTTAGCAGATGCATTTGTTTTCTAATGCAACAAGTATCAAATACATGTCTCTTCTAATTTGTACGAAATATACATTCACATATTTGGGTTAGCTCTGCACCAGGACAGATACACAGTTTTTATGGAAAATGTTAGAAAAATGGGTAAAGAAAAAAAAAAAACCAGACCAATATGTCCACACAAGCCAGCTGGCCTTTGCAGTAGGAACTGGGAAATATTTCTTAACATTGCCACTTCAGCTGCGGGTCTCAAGAAGGGTTCCTGCGCCTGAAAGGTGGTCTGGAATTTCAGCAGTTATAAAGAAAATAAATACTAGCTCTCCCTTCAGACTTTTTGCCCCTTTGAGAATCTGCAGTTCTACGGCGTCATGAGGAACATCAAGATGACAGCATCTCTCACATTTCCTATGTAGATGGCAGACAGGGCAAGAATTCTTGGACACTCTGGGCACTCTCCATGGTGAGCAACCCAAGGAGTTTCTGGTTCCTCAGAAAAAGTCACAGAGGCTCAGACAAGCCATGATGGAAATAAATGCAGATAAATTATTTTTGCGAGTAAAAGGCAGTATGGAAAAACTAAACAAACCAACCAAAAAAACAGTATTAGAAATTTGGTTCCCCAAGATTAACTAGATACATCGATTCCATGTCTACAAAGAGCTGCACACATTTGAGTATCCACACCGGGAATTTATGAGCACAACACAGTTATGTACCTTTAACCAACCTTAATCAGACAACTCCTCCCACATGTAGATCACTTCATGCCAAAGAAGGAGGAGGAAGGCGTGTATTTATTCCTCATTGAAAATACAACTGCTGCCAAGAGCAGGTGTGAATATACCTACTGCTTCCAACAAGGTCTCATCCGATTCAAAACACATACTGAAGTGTTTCAACTTAGTTTGTCATGATGAAGAACCTAAAAGCGTCTGTTCTTACTGATCTGACAGATAGGTACTGACAAGCTATAGTTTTCCATTTAGGGCTCCTGTCCAGAGTAGACTAAGTCAGGTCCAGTGCATCTTTGTCACACCTCACTCACTTCAAACCAGAACACCACAACCTTGGGAATCTCACTCTATACACTATCCTACAGAGAATTTTCCTTCATGCTTTTATGCAACCCTGTAGGCATCCAATGCACTTAATTGTACAATTAAGTGTGATTTTTTTTCCTGAAACCAAGCTTGATTGGTGAAAATGCAAATAACTTTTAAAATTGCATTTCTCTGCAACAGATGTTATTCTTACTGTGTTCAAATACTTGGTTGAAATATAAAGCCTAATTTTCTCTCAAAAAGAAAACATAACTTCTAACAAAAGCAAACTGTGATAATGAAAGTACTGTAGTATGCGTCAATAGATTCCATTTTAGAACTGTGTAATGCACAGTGGTTTTGTCTCATGATTACCAAAGAATGAATGTCACCAATTGTTTTTATTATTATATTAAGACTCTAGTCACATACAAATTCAAATCCATGACTGAAAACCTACAGATGGAATATGACCACCTTTATTCTTATTCTCTTAATGATCTTTAAGAGTTGCATCTCTTCCTAGTAATGCTGAATATCTGTAAAGATCAACTTCTCCATCAGGCACCATTTCTTTTGGAACATTAAAAAAAAAAACAAAAAAATTGTGCACCTAGGAACATCCCCAGTTTTAATTTTTAAAATAAGCAACCAATCCGTGTATAAAATGAATAGCAGACAATCATGAAACACACTCCTCTACTTCAAATAAAAAAAAATTCAAAAGCCAGAGAATCATGAAGTTAGTTTTCCTTAAAGAATGCAGGAAAATGGCTGTTGCAAGGCAAGATTAGGACACTAAGTCAGAAGGAAGACCAAGTGTCAATAACTCTGTTATTAGAGGAAGAAAGTAATTCACCAGTAGCAGAGGTTTTTTTAGTATTACATAAACTTTTCCAAGCATAACAAATTGCCAACACCAAGGATTTGAAACAGGTAGTATCACAGCACATGACACCTTTGTGGGACTCTCAATGCAAAGTGTAAATGTTGTACCAGCTACTGGCCCTTTTCTCCCTGCCCATAGAGGGAAGCTGTGTGTTGGTACAGACACCGGATGAACTAGGCACTGTGCAAGCAGACACTCTCATTATGCCTGATCTCTGTCAAGGGGAACAAGGGAAAGAAAAAAAAAAGCAGCCACCCACACCACAAAACACAAACCACCCCCACAAAAAAGCCCCCAAAACCCAAAACAACTCCCTTTGCCACATCATCTTCTTTCAATGTTTGCATGTCACTGTAGGGCTGGGAAAAGCCTGGCCAAAGTTGCTTGATGCAGATGAACACTCAAGACTTCAGATGTGAAAGTTAATTTAAAAAGACAGAAGTTGACAGTCTATACAATCAGTTATTTAGAGGTCTAATTGAAATTGCTGATACAAGCAGTCTGTCACATTGTATCAAGAAGCTTCACTATTAACAAAAATCAATAATAAATCAATAAGATTAAAGTTGAATAGGTACTCTAGTAACAGTAACAATGCATCAGGTATTTACAAGCAACACACAATGCTTTTGCCAGCTTTCATCTCTGGAATTTGCATTGTGTACCGAGTTCTTAAAATAACTGCTTGAAAGAAAAAAGTGTGTGTATATATATAAAAGTGAGAACTGTGCAGCTAGCTGTATAGTTAGCACGGTCTACAGATAATTAGCATCCTGGATGTCTCCACAGTACACGTATTGACTATCTTTTTTTCAGATACAAGCAATATCTGGGCTTTCATGTTATTTAAATGAGACAAATGCTGAAATTGTCTCTCACATTTACATTATACTAAAGAAGAGCGTCTCCTTTGTAAAGGCAGCTCACATCTCAAGACCTGCAGACTCTGTTTAGGTGTGTGACACAACCATAAAAGACAACAGGAAAAGTAAATAAAAAACATGGGCCACCATATAAGATACTGAAATGTTTATATGTGCAAATAAAATACTGATGTTATGCTACTTCTGTAATTTCTCATATCTATGACATTTCTACTGTCACAAATGCTAAGTTTATAGTTCCTGCTTCCCTTCATCCTCACATTGTTCTATATTCCACAAGTTTTGTTTCTTTTGGAACACTGGAAAGCACTGCAAGAGGGAGTGAAATGCTACATTTAAAAAAGTCATATCAATCTCATTCAAACATCAACATGAATGCACTGGTTTGGCTGGAAATTGAGATATTGGGATACCTTCTTGCCATTCCCAACCGAAATAAGTTGAGGCATCAGAAACCTACACTGAAACGTATTCTCTCAAAATTCACATTTTTTGAAGGCTAAGATGACTTCTAAAGTTTCTAAAGACCAGAAAAAGCATCCGTTACCATGCCTGGGTGGAACCTAAGGGGCTGGCTCCTTTTAAGCTTGCATCATCATGGATAGAAACACAGAAATTATTTTCTCAATCTATAAAATCTTACACACTTTGCACCAGTCTACAAAGGTTAAGGATATGAAGAACATAGCTGAGTGGTATGGAAAAAGAAACCAAGATATATGGTCACACTATGTGAATCATGACTATTGTTTTATATGCTGTGTAGGCAATATGATATGAATGAGCTCATTAGACTCCCCGTATTTGGGATTTTTTTTTTTCAAGTTAGTGCTACTTCTCTTCAGTTTCTACATTCCCTAGCATATGACAAACCTATGCTTGAAGCAGGGAAAGCTCAGTTTCATTCCATTATTGATCTATCAGACAAGAACTTAATCAATCTTCTTCATAAGCTATTAAAGCAGAGCAAGAGAAATGAACTCACCTGATACATTCAACATTGATTGCTTCTTTCTAAGAACTGAATGTCAGCCTTATCTGCTACTACAGCTGTGATTCAATTTTTCAGTAAAAAGTTTTTCCTCTCATTAGCTCCCCAGAAACAGCACAACTAAAGATGTATTTTAGACAAATTAGAGAATATAATCAAAATTAAATGGACAATACTTTCTTCTAAATCTCATTAGTTGTGTTCCTGAGAGCACTGAGATCAAGTCCAGTTAAGGAAAATCTTCTAATAAAACATAAGCTAGCCCATATTGTGACCACCCCATCACTAATTTCAGTGGAAATTCTGCATGCCAAACAACTATGGAGCCACCTCACTGGATCTATCAAAGAAAAAAACCCAACCAACCAACCAAAAAAGCCAGAAAACAAAACAAAACAAAAAAGGCAAACATACTTGCTACAAAATTGAATGTATTCAAGGGATTTTCAATATTCAAATTATCATTTTAGGTCAGTTTAGCAACAACCAAAACATCCTGATTTGCTGAGCTATACCAAAATAATTTTTTCACAATTCAACCTCATATTACACATCTATCTCCAACAGTAGCATACCTCCTGAGAACTGTAGCTCAAGTTCCTCCTTTGAAATCTCCCACAGAACTCAGCAACTAAACCACCTTTCCTTCAGGTCCTTACCTAATCCTCCCTTTAGGGGAGTTTAAGGTCTGTAGGACTGTAGGTGGATCATGGGAAGTGTAGTTTACAACTACTGTGCCTAATTGAGAAAGGGGGAAAAACCTGGTGCAAATTACAGCTGAATTACATGTCTTATCACCTGTTAGCTCTGTTATTACCTGTTCTGTGGTGTAGCACCACAAAAGGGAGGAAGCTGAATATGGAAGTGATTGTAGAAAAACAAACAAAGCATTTCTATTTCATAAAACAAACTGGTAGGTTCTTATAGCAGTAAAAGATTTTGATATAATTGAATTTATTTGTAGGTGTTCACTCTACTAAACCTCGTGACAGTTGGCAGCTTTTGTGTGATTTGAGATGGAAGCAGTGATCAAAATCAGAATTTCCAGTGGATAGAAATCATGGGGATTTTCCTTGCTTTGCCAGGAGTTAATGTATATATAAATTAGGAGTATAAGCTTATGACAGCTGAGAAATAGCTGAGTAAAGTTACCAATGCAACTTTACATTCATTATTCCCTACTGTTATATTAGACAACTTGTTATGGCTTCCGGTTTTGCTATCAAAGCACTTTTTGTGTGTGTGTGTCTTTCCTTTTTGTCTTTTTTTCTCTACCTATAGCATTGAAACAACAATATTTACATCCTTTTTAAAAGTCCTTGAGATGCAAAAACTATCCACTTGTGACTATCCACTTCTGTAATTAAATGCTATGCTTTTCTTACTGGCCAAGGAATAAGAGAGAGAGACATCCAAGCTTAGCATTAAGTTCCTTGGAGGATGCAATTTTGCAGGTTTTCACACCTGGTCCACCATTTCCATTCTAGCAAATGCACAGCTGGTGGAAAGTACTATGCTGACTGGTACAGCAACAGTGCAGTTTGGTAATGTGGGCATGACTCCCCTAAACATGAGAAATTACTCTCATGACTACTGCAAATCTTATGACATCCAGATAGCAAAGTGGACTTTCTTTGGCTAAACTGGAGAGAAGTGCCCTCATTTACTACAATCAACCTTTACCATGCAAGACACTGGAACTGGAAGGAAGCACAACTGCCCGTGTCAATAAATCTTCCTGGAATCTCAGATGGAACAGAATGGAAAGCATTTTGTCTTGCCAAACAACAAAATAAAACTGTTGCTTTTGAGCTCTTTTATTTTTTTCCTTTTACTAGAAGGAAAAAAACAGCCTTTGCTATTAAACATGTCTATTTTCATGGGAAATCCTTCCATTTGCAATATCTGCATATCATGTTTAAACATCTCCCCCAGGAAGATACACCACTTAATAATGCTTCTGTTTATTTATTGCAAAAATCAAGACTAGCTGGAAGTCCATTATGAGAATCTTTTAGCAAATTTAATTAATTTGTAATTAATTTTATTGGTATTTATGAGAGAAATCTTTAATCAGCATAATTTAGACTGAAAATTACAATATTAACTAATATTAATTAAACAACAATGTAATAATTTCAATAGTTTTAATTATTTTTAGATTAAATTACCTGCTAGTCAACTCTACACTGCTTTTGAAATTAATTAGCCAGCTTAAGCATGCTCCATACCCGCTAGTCTACCAAGGATAGGACACAATGTCTAAACATGCCAAGAAAAACTACTTCCAAATGTCAGCTGGGTTGTCACAGTTTAAAAACCTGCTTTTTAATCCTAATTTTAAATAAACCATGTTCTGTTTAAACTTGGGGACATGCTTTCAGATCATGCAGGGCCTTGGATTTTGGAGTTGACATTCCTTTTAGTCTCTTTCCACCTCATGACTGTATCATCTCTTCTTGACAGTTAGTGTACACTTATTATTTGTATGGGACACTGCAGAGGAAACACAAGATACCTCATCTATCTCACTTCTTTGCAGTAACTCTGTTGTTTTGCCAGGGCTAAATATTAAAAAATCAGGGTTTAAACTGCTACAGCTTCACCTCCGCACTGTGGCCCCGCTAACAAAATATGGCAAATAAATACTGGGTTCTTTTATTTGCCTCCTGATCTGGGACCCTTAATGACTTACAGTATCGAGACTTTCTCCACCATCACAGGAGTACTTTTAGTGAGGGAAGGGGATTTCATTGAAGAGCCTGAGATTCCCACAATCATAAGTAAATTTAGGTTTCTTTTTACACACGATTGAAGTGAAAAGGGGCAAAAGAGAGGCATGTTACCACCAAACTTCATGGGACCTACTAAATACTGCAGCAGACAGCCAAGTATCTATCAGGTTATCAACAATACCTGTCCCCCCTGCAGAAAAAAAGAGTTTCTGCTTCCTACTGAATTCTTGCAACTAGACAAGCCCTTCTCTTTCTCACTCAGTCTGCTGTCACGAGACAGACTCAAGAAAACAACAGTTCTGTTGCTCAGAATGCTTGGTGCTAGGATGTAGTTCATGGGAAAAATGTTATATATCATACAGCCATGAATTGCCCCAGTTCAACTACGGATGGTACGGCTGTAAAGCTGTAAATAAGTTCCTATCTATAAGCTGTACTTCAGTTTGCATGGCTTTCCACCCTGGGACTCTTCTTGGAATTTTCCATGAAGTAAGAAAAAAAGGTGAAACCACAATGTTTCTTCTGGTTCTTAATATTCTGAGTTTCATTGTGATAATATCATGCCTCTCAAATACTGTCTACAACCAGCAACAAAAGAACAAATCTTGTCGCATTCACCGCTTCCTTTCTTAACCAACAATGTTCTTTTTATCTGTGAGGAATAGCATAGTATTTGCAGGGTATGGATCTATATGCATGCTGGCATATAGCATATACATGTGGGTTTAGAACCTTGGCCCCCTACGACATCAATATGCTTTCATCGATCTCTGGGTCACCTAGATGAGGACCAGAGTGAGTAAATATTTCAGTCTTACAACAACTTCCACTCACCTGTTTATACTTCAGGCATGGAAATTTGCTGGCTGAAGATTCTTTAAATGTTAGCCACAGTTTTCAAAAGCGACTAGTCATTTTGGGAATCTGAGTTTTACGATCCGGAATTAGAGCTCCTTGAAGGGATGTGAATTTCAAAGGGCAGCCTTGCAAATTCTGAAACTCAGGTCTTTCCAGAGCACATCATCTTGGAGATTGAGTGATTAGTCAAATTTGAAAAGGATGGTGGTTATTTTTGCTTTCTATGCTTACTTCATTTTTTTCCTGTTATCAGGCCAGATATTAAACAGATTTGATCATGGCAACGCTTTTATAGATATAGAAAGCAGGGTATAGAAACAAACAGTGCTCAAAAGGTAAAGTGTATACCCAGAGCAACACGTTATCTGGCAGGCTAACTGTCATCCTTATTGGCTTCAGAATTTCTCAAAAAAACACCTCCATGACTTTAAAGAAATTATTCAGAATTACTCCAATGAATAAAGACTGGGTTTTCAAATGTATTTTAGCAACTACAGTTGCTTAGGCGCTTTGAGAACTCTTACTCTGTGTTTATTTGGACCTTTAAATTCCTAAGAATCTTAGAAAATCTCTTTCTGAGTGTTGCAGGATCGGCATTATTCTTCTGAATGTCACAGCAAAGACTTACAAGAATACAGTATGCTTTATGGGGAAAAAATTAAAACAAAAAGCTGACCTTTAAGTAGAAACCGTCCATCGTGCAGAGGGTCAGGTTGGCACCCACAGAGTTAAACTGGCTAAGTCTACAACAAAGGAAAAAATACTAGCATTGCTATCTGCGTAAATGACATTAATAGCAAGACTGAATTATCTTCTGAATTATTTTATTCCAATTATATTTTTATATAATTCAAGGTCTAGTGATTTTTTTAATGTTTGCAGTCCCCCAGTTTAATACCAGAAAAGCAATCAGTCATGTGCTTCTCAGACACCAAGTGGCTGGAATAGTTTTTCCATCCATTTGAAAAATATACAATCTGTATTTGCCTTTAAGTATACATTAGATGACTATTGTAAGTGATTTGTAATTGTTTTTAAATTGTTTAACTTACTTTAATATACATTTGAAGTTATATAGTTGTTTAAATGTTCATGTTATAAGCAGTTTTTTGGATTAACAAATTGTTCATTCATCTTTTGGGTTTTAAAAAGGGTAAATAGGAAAAAGACTAAAATGTGCTTTATTAGAGCACATTTTATTATTTTGCTTATTGAAAATCTCCTCTGTAACAACTGGCAATATAAAAAGCTGAAAAGAGACCTAGAAAAATGTTCAAAGTGATCCATTTGGAAGACTGACACTACTTCTGTGTTGAAAAGCAATATAGGGGCCAGTTCAAGAGCTAGGTTTTTAACTAGTTCAATTTTCTCAGTTTTCCAAAGTTCCACTAAACACAAAGGCACATTTGTTTACCTAAAGGTATAATTTTAAACTAACATAATTCGGTACCATAATGCCTTGTCTTTGTGCTTGTAAAAAACTATGTTCTATTTTCTCTGCTTGTACTGTTTTGCATATGTTTTCTTGTATTTAAATACTAGAATAAGGAAGAAGTCATGTGATCACATGGCCCTGTGTGGTAACACCTTTGAACACTTCTGCATGTCTTATATGAACCCCCTCAAAATTTCATACAGCTATAATACACTTCCATAATGCCTAGGAACCCTGAGTGAGAGGGAGACTCCACTGCACAAGGTACCTGACATGTATAGCACAAGGCAATCAATTCATCATGAGTTTAAGATCAAACTAAGCGATGGTACACAGGGGAGTGAGGACACAGGGAGGCGGCGTGACTTCACTGTCACCCAGAAAGCCTGGAACAGACACCTAGCACAGCCTAGAAAAGCCCTGTGTCAGGGCTCAGCCACCCAAACTCTCCTGCTCCGGAGAGATTTTAGCGAAAGTGAAACTGGTAGTAAGAGAAACCCTAAACACAAATATTAAACTCCAGCAAACAAACATTTCCAGTTCCTCAGGTCTGCATAACTATACCATCCAAAAGCAACCCTTCCATTGCTGAAACAATTTTTGATCCAAACTGAAATTAGAAAGCAATTGGCAAACTTACTATGCAATAAAAATTGTGAATTAAACAATTTCAGAATTGCTTAAGTGTGTCCAAGCAGCAAACAGTCCAGGATAAGAGACAGCCTGTCTGCACTCCAATAGGGCCAGGTGCCCAGTGGTCCAACCCAGTCACCTACATGCCCCCGCTAACGTCTGCAGTCCTCACGGGAATCCTGGCACCCATGAGCCACCAACTTCCCAGGGAGGTGACCCTCAGCTCCTTGCTGACAGGCAGCAACTCATACGAGCCAGATTTGCCCTGATTTACCCCATCAGCTGCTGAGCTGTGGATTCATAGTCTTTAGCATTAGATCTGTGCAGAGCTGGAACATACCATAGCATTATGTACATCATAAAAGTGAGTTTTAACCTTTTCTGAAAGTTTCTGACACTCAGAGATTTTATGTGTACACATCTCTCTACACAACAGCTTCCAACAGAAATCATGCCTGTACTTTTCTAATTACCTAAAACATCAAAAATGTTACCTCAAAATTTCAGTATCTGTCAAGGCAATTGAGTAAAAAATGTATTAGAAAACCATGTATGTTAATACATTTTCCAACTATGCACATCAGCTCTTTATGTATCGTTCCCAAGAGATAGGTACACAGTGTTTTACTGAAGTACACTTGGGTCTATCTGAGAAGTAATGACCATTCACTCTAACCACCCTGTGGGCCAAACTCTGCCTACTTATATCCTCACATCAGACTACTTCTGTTAGGCTTTAAATTGCTGACACAGTGTTGCCCAATAAGAGTGATCTGAGCACCCTGTTTGGTACAGTCATTTTCAGGTTATAAGCATGATCTCTTTGCATGCCTATCTATGCATTCACTTATACGTGCAGTTTTTGCAAACTGTATCTTATATGCACAAATGAAATTACTAACAAAAACTTGTTTGACGAAGAAAATTAAGCAGAAATCATGTGTGAATGAGTCTGGGCAAATTCTCTCTTTTGTCTCTGAAAAAAGTACACAACACTCACATTCACAGGTAAAACCCAGTCTGCATGCTAAACTGCTTAGCTGTGCACTAAGAGACACTCAAATGAGCCTACTTTGAAAAGCTGGCCCTCAGTGCCTTGGTGTTCCCTCTTGAGGGGGGCACACTCCAGTTTTTCATCACCTGCACCAGCATCTGACTGGCTTTAAGACAGATATTCTGGCTTTATGAAGTCCAGGTGCCTGAGAGGCTAGATGTCTTCTCATGTAGTAGGTATCAGAAAAGACACTTGAACTAGCAGTCTAACACAGACAGCACAGTATTTTTTGTGAAGGCTAAACATTTTCTTCCTTATTGACATGATGAAACCCAAGCTTATTGACATTTCAGAAGCCTTCTGCAGTCTTATTTATTATCCTTGGCATTTGAAAATGGAAGTGGTTTTGTGGGATCAAACATAGGTCATGACTGTCTCATGGCCATTTGTTAGTCTATACAAACTGAATTTGGTAGTTCCAGATCCGATTCCTAATGTATGTTTGCCATTATTATTTATCACCACCAACACACCTGACAACACTTTTAATGGCTCTCTCAGGAGAGAAGCGAGGGGCTGAATGCACCAAAGGACTGAGCTCTCTCTTAATCTCTGAATGCTGGTTGCTCCGGCAAGGGCTGGGACCTCTCAGCCAGGCAACAGGGGGAAGCTGGCCTCTGGTCTGCCAAATTTCCAAGAAAAGTTGTTTAAAAATATCTTGATATATAGGGATAAAGTGGGTAAGGCTGCACACATGCCTGCAGTGGGTAAGCCTGTACATTTACACATAGCATACTGATCCCGACACACACCACTCAAGCTTCACTTTCACAGTTACCTTGACACATATCTATAGTTCTGCAATTATTATTTTGTAGTATCTCGTCCCTTCTGTCATCTCCAGGAACTATTTACATCTATTTCTTAACACATTGAGCTTCTCACATGTACATACTTGATCCTTACACTGATTTCAGACATAACCTTTTGCAGTATTCTAGTGTATATGTGGAGATAATGAAGTCACCCCAAAGGGCATTCACATAAGCAGTAAGCACCTCAGAATTGATCACAATCAGTTACACTATCAATTCAAGGTAACAATTATCCTTCTTTTGTTCCTTTTTCCTTATGTACTTAAGTAGCAGACTTGGAAGAGAAGCTGTCCTCTTGTGGTTAATAATTGATTTTCTACCAATCAGAGCTCAGGATGGGCTCAGCCAGACCTATGATATTTTAAAAATTAATTATATTTTAGACAGGTCAAGGTATAGCCTCCAAGTCAGTTGACAGACTGTAAAACCCAGACAAAGAAAAGAACTACACAACAAGCTGCAATGTTCATTACTCTCACTGTTCCTATTATCGACTAATTTTCAGTAAAATCTATGGCTCATTGTCTTTTAACATTTAGTAAGCATACATTTATCTAAATCTTACAAGATCAGATGACACTGGATATGATCATCTGAAGCATAACTTTATTTTAAGCTCATTTTTAAAGCGAACGTACTTTTTGTAAAGAAACGGTTTGGAACAGAGGGCCAGATTATGACAGCCCTTTCATGAATGTGTGCATAGGCGTTGGGGCAGAAAGAGCCCCTGCCCATATAATCCTCCAGAGCTGCAAACACAGTCCTGCCTCCTTCTCTCCAAGGCTGGAGAGCCAGCAGGCATCTCCTTGGAACAGCTGGCTGCTCCCAGGAACACCTGCCCTTCCTTGCTTTCCAACACGGTGTGGATATGGAGCAAGCTACCAGCCGAATACACAGAAATAATCCCGACCCTGTCCAAAAGCCTGCTGCCTGGAAGTGGACCTGCGTGAATAGCCACATTTTTATTTTCTTGGTCTGTGCCTATTTGGGTAAAACTACTATTATTCTGAATTTACACAGTGATAGAGCTGCTAGGAAAACAAAAACCAGAAAACAGCAATAGCAAAATATTAATATGGGGATAAGAATTTTTCACGATACCCTCAAAATTAAGAATAAAATTTGAGAAAAAGATATTGTAAATTTTCTTTTAAAATGTTTAGTGTGGAAATTTCATTGAAACATATATATTAAAAAATCCAACCTTAAAATCTGTTGGGATTTTAAATTTTGGCTGGCCTAAATTCTTCTCTCAAATGGAACTCCCTTGAATTGCAGTGTGAATAGGATATACATATTAGAAGAATTTGGCAACCAACTAATTTTTTTGGTTTTCTTTAAGGAGCAGGTACAGTATACCTCTCCATAATGAGCAGGTTAATTTGCAGATGCAGCCTCAAAAGCAATGCTTTCAAAACCCACTGGGCTTTCTCCCCAGCTCATTACAGAAGATGTTGCAATATTCCCCAGATATTCATACTACGGCTTGTTTTGAGTGCGTAAACTGCTTTGTTTGAAGTTGGTTGAGAGTCCATAAGCAACCCGGGAGACACAATTTCCTAATAGGAACTACAATATGACTACAGGTCAGAATGGCAAGTGAGTTGGTGACTGTGTACATATGTGTGCGTATGTAGGTACATACATCTACAAAAATATGCAAGAAGCAAGACTATAAGTGTTTGGGACATACATATTTCTGGTAGGATGAACAGCACACTAAAAAGGAGAAAAGGCTCCTTTCATTATTACGACTAAAAATTCTCTGCAGCCAGCAGCCCTACGGTAGTGGCATGTGGATTAGACGTTTGTTGCTTTAATCCTATATGTTGTCCTAGCAGACTTGTATACAAACAGGAAAAATTTCAGAAATATGTTGTTATCACAGCAAGTGAAATGCTTGGTTAAGAAATGAAGTATTTAGTCAAAAAAAGGTTATTATGGGTCTGCCATTTACCAGGTTAAAAGTCTAGGCAATGCATGCGTTCTGTTTACACACAAATACATTATTGATTTCTAGCAGTTCATTCATTTGCATAAAAAAATCTATCTAAATATGATCTTCAGTTTTAAGCCATATGTACTATGAGCTTGAGAGACTAGATGGTTTTTAAAAGTGTATGCCTTACATAAGGCAAAATGGAAAAATATTGAAGTTCTGCATTGCAGAAAACAGATTTTTAACAATGCATAGGAGTATGTGATATCTTGGTTAGATTTTACCTGTTCTGAAGGCATGATAGCTACACACTTGAAATGCATCTTCTTTCAACAGCTTTGTAGATTTCGTATCATAATATCACTTCAGACATTTGTTTGAAGGCAGACAGCAAGTCTGTTTTAAAAGCAAAGCCATTTAAATCCCTTGCAGTCCCAGATTTTTGCATCAAATTCCTATTGCAATGCCTACAAGTTTCCATAGTACAGAACAAAATAATGCTGTTCTACAGACACACATGTACATAAATCTTTAAGAAAATGTTCTAACGTAAACAAATGAGGTTAAAGAGAATAGCAATAGAGACACCCTCAACATTTAATTATTCAAAACAATAGTTTATCATCTGTTCCTACTTCTGAGCTACATATGTGTGTACTCCAGAGCTAACAGTGGGGACGGCAAAACACAGTTGCTGCAGTTTGCTTTTGGCTTACAGGAGTCCTTTGAAGTTTCTATCCTGGAGACAGCACATACATAATCAACAGAGAGGCAGCCAGGTTTGGATCTTCGGCACCCACTGCTGAGGTCTCCTGACTAGCTTATTTAACCTTGTCCCTTTCCCTCCTGTCTTTTATTAATCCGAAGATTCCCAAGCTTCATGTTCTGAAACTTCCTTCCTCTTCTTTTTCTATCGGTAGTTAGTTGTTTCAGGTAGATCAGCCAGCTGAAGGGAAACAGTGCAAAAAAAATTGGAGTGCTCACTGGCTAGAGCAGTAGAATTATGTTTACAATGCACATACGTGAAATCCCTGGCCGCTATCTGACAGCCAAAAACACATGTTAATTTTCTACAAACCAGGTCAAGGCTACGTAGCTAAATAGGGTTTATGGATATATACCTAATCCCAGAAGGGAAAAGATGTCATCTTGCACCATTTACTTACTTACATTGTGCTTGGTGAACATGATGAAATTGTCCTCTTTCTCCTATTGCTGTATATTTAACTTCTCAAAATATTCTACAAATATGCTACAAGACAACAAAATGAGGGGTGACAGTCAGCCTGCCTTTGGAGGACACTAATGTGGACCTTTGTGACAAGGTCTATATCAGGGAGAGACAGCAGGTCTCTGTCTCTGGGCAAAATAAATATTGCTGGGAACAGCAATGGGCAGGGACTCATTTTAAGTTGGAAGGAAGATAGCTGAAACAAAGAGGAGCTGAAATAAATGAAAAACGCAAAGTCAGTGGGAAATCCCAGGGTGCGCAGCCTTTCTGAAATTAAGCTTCTTTTGCAGACATCTGAAAAGTCTTAGGAAAACAAATGTCCACCAGAACTTGGAACAGCTATCTTTCGGTAGTCCAACTATGCCAACAGCAGCTCATTCAAAACAGCTGAAAAAGTGAACTTCACTGGCAAAAATCAAGCAGATGTTTACCTGCAATGAAAGGCAAAGCTGTCGTTTCGCTATATGAGAGTGGCTTACAAGAACAGATTGCATTATAGCTGGGATAAAACCTTAACTAACTCGCTCTCACTCACATCCCTACATCTGCTAAGACTGAGCAACTGGAGAGACTTGAGTTGAATGGGAATACACAGGTCTGAGTGGCACCTATATATTAGTCAAAATGCCAGACTGTCTTACTTTACCCTCCCAGGAAGAGAGAGAAACACTTATTACTCAGAGAGAAAGAAGCTGACCCACTGAAGGACCTTCCTGTCCATCCCTGCAAGCTTTCTCAAGCAAATCAACAAAACCTTTATGGATGCTTTACCAGTATTGATCTAGAGATCAGCTACCATGGATAATAATGCTGTCTCTGTACTGTATCCACGCCTAAAACCAGAAATGTACAGGTAAGAATGACTAGGGAGAAAAAGACACAAAAGTTTATTGACGTAGAACTACCGTAAAGCTTGGACAGGAAGGAAAATAATAGAACTCTGAATTCATCCCTAACTCTCATTTTAAGCTGCTATATGTCCGACTTCCATATATACATAGTCAAAGGGTTCTGTGGCCATTCTAAGCCACAAAACAGTCATTAATTTCAAACATACCATCCTGTTCACTTCCATTTAAGTCCACTCTACTGACATGCCTGATACTCTTTCAAATATTTAAACACCGGGATTTTTAAACAGATCCATTGAATTTCACTGGAATTTGGGCACTGATACTCTTTAATCTCCTTTCAAGAGTCCAGTCATAGCTCCTTAATATTTAATCATTTTCTGTAATTTATTAACTCCAGAAATACTTAGATATAACAACAACAAAAAAAAACCCAAACCAACTTTTAAATGAACACACGGGACAGTGTATAACAGCAAGCACACAAGTTCATATTTAGGACTAGATCACATTATAGACTTTGGAAGGATTTACAGGTCTCAGTTGCTTGTTGTGTTTGGTATAACGCACTACATTACGTTTATGTGTACCATTGCCCCCTACAGGATGGAATTTCGGACTTACATAAGCATTGTGATTATTTTGCTTTCTAGTAGCAAGCTCACAAAGCAGTACATATTTAATTCCAAAGAGGGAAGTCTGTAATTTTGTCACAGAAGGTTCTAGATTCCATATCTGTTAACATATTCTGTGATATAAAAGAGGCAACCAAGTATACAACGTAGATCAGCTGTACAAAAACGTATTCAGAATCATTCCTTCAAAGAACAAATATGATTGTAAACACAAATGCAGAAAGCACCTAGCATCTTTCCCTCCCAATAATGTCTTTCTTTATATAATCAGTAGTTCGTACAGGACATGTCCAATAAGCACTTTTCAATATCTAGACTATTTTGAAAGTATGTCACATTTTCAAAATGTGAAATGTGAAAAGCATTTAAAACATACAAGTACAAGAAGAAACCTGAAAATACTGATCTGGCATTCTGAGCGTATAGTTCTATCATTTTATTTCACCATTATTTGCATTCACAAACCTGCAACAGCAATTCTGCATACAGAAAAATAAGATAGTTAACTTTTACATGACATTACTTACACAATATGCCCATATTTTCACTTAAAATCTGGCCACTGGGCACACTTAGAATGCTGGAAAAGGTCCACATGTAAACAAAACCCGAGGTGTGTTTATAAGTACAAACTGACCCTGAACGAGATCTTAGGAGAGCAAATGAGAAATTTTGGCACCAATTAAAAAAAAGGCAAAGTTCTCATGGAATTCAGATCTGTACTTTATCTGAAATTTCAGGCTTCACAAAGTATTTATCTCTGAACTTTACAGTGCGCAAAAATTAGTTTTAGCAGAAACACTGAGATCATCTCGACTTCTATCATTATCTGAACTATCACGTCTCCAGTTCCATGTAACTATCAGTTTTCAGATTAAATCAAATCATTTTTATAAAGACAGACCAAGAGACCACTGCTTCAGATTACTTGTTAAGAAGTTTCCCTTCATTTACAGATTAAACTTCACTGTGTAAACCTCATACACATAAAAATTGAACAGATACACATAGGCCTTCTAAAACTGAATGAGATATCCCTATCAGGACTTTCACATGTGTCAGTGGTATAGGGATCTCTGTTATTATTACTCACTTTGCTTTTTGTTAATCACAGAAAAGGAGAAATATCCTTTACGGAAAGAAACGTTCTTTTAAAAAAATACATTTCAGAAAAGCATTGAACAAGACATTAATAACAAACTGAAAGGATAAGCAGAATGGAAGTCTGAAAAATTCTATATTTGTATTATACAGGCATTGTTTTCATTCCTGGCACCTTATTTTTCATGTACATAAAGAGAATGCAAGCTACAGCAGGGTGAGACAAAGATCAATGCTGAATGTATTACTTGGCATTGGTCAGACTCAGTTTAATAAGAAAAGAATTGATCCATTAAGCTAAACTAATTCTTGGCCGAAAATGGTTGAAATCTCTTCTTTATACTGCTAGCTTCATAAAGACCTATAATATTTGGAAGAAACAACTCAGAGCTGAGTTTAATAAGATTAAATGTATTGCAAATATACTTAACAAGAATCTATCAGGTTGTTAATGATTACTATTAATATAAAACAATTTTTGTATAGAATTTTTTATTAGAGTAGTTGTAAAATATAGCCATGTGAAATGCAATATAAAAAGGGTTTTAGGTAATTTGTAGCAGCTACAATTGCAGAACCAAAACCTTAACCTATAAGATATAGTAATTTATTTTATCAATCCAGTTTCTCATACAAGTGCAATTCAATTTGTAAAGTATTTAAGTGCCAGTCATTAACACTGTATAGCAAAGTGCAGAAGGACAGAATCTACTATATGTGATTGTGTTATTATATGTGAAGAGACTGCAAAATAAATTACTTTTTCTGTCAGCAAGGCTGGAGACCTATTGTTAAAATACAACTTCAGATTTCTATGAACTACTCTACAAAGCACTGTTTCATAGCTAAGATAACTAAAAGCAGTTATTGGTACTGTAAGGATGCCCTACGCTGTCAAAGGGACATATTGACATTCATTTGCCTCTGTCACTGCTTCCTCGCAGAGTATGTCCCCTTTGAAGACCAGAGGTGCTCTGCATTGCCAGAGAGCCACCCTCCCAAAGCCACTGCAAGCTCCCACCCTGCAGCACAGCATCGCCAGGGCAAACCAGGGAGGAAAATCCCCACCCCTTGTGAGAAACGCCAGCGGTCTGTGCTGAAACACATTGGCTGTGTTGCATTGGGTAGCCTGCATTTATGCCTGTGTTGTGCCCTCTCCTTGGACAAATACAGGACCACAGGTTAAAATTTTGCCCATCAAACAGCTTTTATAACTGTTTTTAAACACATTTTATAGATGGGATTGTCTCGTTAAACAATATATAAAAGAATGAGAGCAGGAATTATTGCTTCACCTAGGATTTGAACAGAAGAGGACATAACTGGAATCAATTCAGCAGTGGTTACAATCTAGTTACAGTTTTAATTAAGATGACAATGTGACAAAAATACATCCACACAAAAAATCAAAACTCTGAATTCAGCGAAGAGAATTACTGAAACAGTGGGTGAGACTGAATGGAAAACAGCTCTGGAGGAAAAGGACAGAGAAGGAAATGGAAAGTACTGAAAGTCAATTATTACATGCCCGAAGGTTATATGCGCTGTCTAGCATCAGAACATTGTGTGTTAAAATATATATTGTGGATGAAGAGGAAAATGCAAGAAAATTAATTTAAGAAAAAGGCATTTTTAAGGTATAAAAATATAGACAGGGAAGGCAACTAGAAAGATTATAGCATGAAATTAAAAGACTATAACATACTGATAAGGAAAGCAAAGGGGGAAAATGAAAGGAAAAGTTCACATAAGGTGAGGAAATTGTAAATAGAAGATTTTTTTCTTTTCAAGCACGTAAAGAGCATAAGGTCACTGAGAGAAACAGAAGCACACCTATGAAATGGCAAATGGCAGTTTACTAACAGGAAGGAGAGACTGCTTAAAAATGAACTCTCTATTTTATTGTCCATAAAACAAGGTTGGGACTGATGACAGGATCAGACATAAATTTCCTGGGGGAGGAAGAATAAACACCAAAGAAAATCAGTAACACGCCAGAACAGCTCATCAAGAAATTAGAAAGTCTGAAGGTTGACATAACTCCAGGAATAGACAGAATTAATTCAGAGCTCAGAAAGATATGCTAGAAGAGATAGAGGAATCATTAGCAGATATATTTAAAACCTGTTCAGAAATATGACCTGGACTGAAGAGAGGTTAGCGATAACCACTATCTAGAAAAATACAAACCCCTGACTTCACATCTATGTCATACTCTTGAAACATTATTACTTCAGGAAACAATACGATTAAGAGTTTGTATAGCTGCAAGAGAAACTGCTAGCATGGCTCACCAAAGGGATAGCATGCCTAAAAATGCCCTCAGCACTTTTTTAAGAAGAATTACAAATTATTGATCATAATGGAAGGTACAAGCATATATTCCACACTTTTCAGAAAAGCTTCTGATAGATTAACACATAGAACACTAATCTACAAGGTCAGGAAGTGTGGGAACAATCAGTAAGACGACAGGATATGTTTGAAAGGGAAAAACTGGTAGGCTAGTCAATGAAAAGAAGCAGGATAAAATTCAGAATGACTGGAATACACTCAGACAGACTAAAAACCTGGCAGAGTAGAAATGTAGACAAATTAATTCAGTGTAGACAAATTTATGCTAACAAAACTAGCAGCAAATAACAAGCAAAGGGGCTCTATCCTTGAAAGGCATAAAGTTCGAGTCTCTCACATCGATGTACTCCATTAATTTCAAATTTCTGGTTTTCACAAGAGAAAGAGGTGAGAAGCAAGCCCTCTAAACATTAGAAGAATTAAGAAGGGAAGCAACTTTTTAAAAACCCAGTGCAAACTGCAAATGATGGCAGAAGTAAGCCTCCTGAATTTTCTCTATCACTGTAATATAAAGCAATATGAGAACATGCTGGCATACTTGAGGATCTTGGGGATTGGCCCAAACCTTACAGAAATCAGTGGTTTTCTTCACCGATGTCAATGCACCTTTAGGTCAGACTATTGTTTACTTTAGAAAACTACAGAATTTTCAGTAGAAGAAAAAAAACCATACCTCTTAAAAGGTACTCAAGACGTTAACTATATGCATGACTATTTCTATTGGGGTGATGTGCTAAAAAGCATGGAACAGAGCTGTCCCACAATTATTTCTCTCTAGCTTTCAACTGTTCATAAGCCAGTAAGTGTTCTTTTCCTTTGGTTGTCCTCTAAAACTACCTACTTTGTTTCTTTGGTTAGTCCTCATTAGCAAGTCCTTTGGTATTTCTAGCAATTCTAACATGAGCACTTCCTCCTTAGTGGAATCAGAATATTCTCTATAAACCAGGCCATTGATTTATTGGCATAATATTTTAGTAATATTATTCATCCCATCCCACTAAGAAACTGATCATTGCCCACTGAAATCAGCTGCAGTATTGCCACTGATTTAAGTGGAAGCTGGATCAGCTTCAATGGCCAAGTTATCAGGGAGAGTTTTTTCATTGATCTCTCCACAATGACACAGAGATCCCCACAAGAAGTTAAAGCTAATATAGAATCTGGAAATAGATTTAAAAAAAAAAAAAAANCACATTTCCAAGAATTCTATCTCTCATTAGCCTGTTAATTTACTCAACTTTGGCAGATGCTTCTAAAATTCCTCTCCAGACTTTTAAAATCTTGATCACCCTAGATAGCAGCATATCATCTGCAAATTCTGTTCAAAGTTCACCCGATTTTAAAACACAACAATATGGAATAACACCAGTCCTAATCCAGCACAACTGATGACACCATTGGTACAAGCATCAGTTCTCGGATATACTTGAACATTCCAGTAGATTAGAGAATGGATTAGATTTTTATTGTAAATAATACATGTTGATTTATACAAATCACAAACTAATTGCAACAGAATACTCTTTAAAACTAGGCACATTTTTTAACTTTCAATTTTCCAGCATAGTAGCTGGTTTTAAACGGAAGTTATATTAAACTATTATCAACATATTAGTTACAAGCAGTGGAATGGTGTAGTGATTGCTACAGAAATGGGAAACTGATAGTTAAAATGGAAATATATTATGAACAAAAGAAAAGGGAAAATGATTTCTTAACTTCACCAGCCATAGAAGACAGTCCCTTTTACAGAGCAGGCTGGCATGTAACATCTTCAGAAAAAAATGGGGTGAGTGAAAAAACACTTATATGTTTAATCTAGATATAGTTACTGCCAATCTAGAAAATAATCTCCTTAACTAAAAATTAGATTACTTATCTCCAAGCCTTGATATAGAAATTCTCTCATACCAATGAGATGATGTGTTTTCTCCTTTACCTCCACTTTGATTTTTCTACTGTCTACTTTATACATTCCTTCCTAACCAGACACAGCTGCCATTGGCTTCAAGGCAGGATGTCATTCAATGCTATTAGAAGTATTACTCTGAAGTAGAAGAATGAAGATGGAGTTCATACCTGTTTGGTTGTTAATGCTTAGATTAAGAGGTTTGCCATAAATGGCTTTAGTAAAGCAAAAATTATATATGCGCAATTTAAAAAACCCTAAAAATATATGAACTGTGTGACGTTCAAAAGTACTCAGTTGGCCTAATTCTGTTGTTAATAGTAGAATTCCCATTGACTTCAACAGATGCAGAGTTAGGCTGGCACTGAGCACATCTGAAAAATCACTCCGTACAGAATGAACTCTGATCAATGAAGGTTTATTTTTTAATGACTTAAGAGCTTGTGAAAGGAGCACATTGACAGCTCTCTGTTTCTATACACAGTACATCTCGTCATGAACCAGTGCAGCACAAGCTTATTTATGAAATTAAGGTATCTCATACCTGTCCTTTAGAAGTGAGGAGACTTTTCTCCATGTCTATCCAACCAGATGAGAAAGCTACCAAAATTAGTATGAAAAATGGTGAGTTTTATGATGAACACCTTTCAAGCAGACTGATCACGTAAGACATGGCACGGCCAGTCGACAGTCAAAGCTTTTAATCAGTACCGAGATGGAATAAAATGAAACTGTATCACTAGTTTCTGGAAAAGCTTTTGCATCCAGTGCCTAATTCTCAGAGTGAGAGAGTTTCTTAGAAGCTTAGGGGGAAAAAACAAACCACAGTAAAAAAACCTACAGAGATCTCTGATTATAGCATCTGTGATTTCTGTCATGCCTATGATGTTTCACTTACTGCAGTTTTAAGGGACTGGTTTAGTCCTGGTAGGTGGAAAACAAAGAGGAGTGCCCAAAAACCAGCATTTATCATGCAACCTGATTCACAGAAGTCCCTTTGTGTTTTCAAATGAAGCTGTTAAACCATCCCAGAAAAAGTTACTGGAAAGTATCATTGTGGCAGAACATATGTGTATGCGTGTATGCGAGGCGTAGGTGGTAGATAGGGAAAATTGTTAGTTAAAAGGACCAAATGACTGAAAGAGGAAAAAGAGAAATTATGGTACAGCTAAAAATATGCCTGTTATACAGTGAATGCTCTTGCATTTACCCTATTTGAAATCTGTTACATGTTATTGTCTATTTTGCTTTTTAATTTTCAGCATGGTCTCCTTCACTGGTATTCATCTTGAACTCAGGAGTTCCTTGTTTCAAATTGTAGTGGAAACCTCATTTTGAACAATTTAGTCAGGCAATGAAGGAAAGCTGGAGGTAGTCAGGCAGCAGAAGTTTCTGCGATACCTTAGCATGCTGTCCTGATTATAGTGCTATTATAGTTTGCTGTTCATAGAAATCAAGGAATTTATGAATCATTAAAAGGTGCAGGTGATAGAGAAGTTATTATAATAGCATTCAGAAATATTACAGGAACTATCACAAAAGCTACAGTGTTAACACCATTGACTGAATATAAATGCAGTTGTGAAATTATGTGATAGCTGAGGACCTAGATATGCCAAGTTTTCAACCAGCCTCAAACCAGTCACTAGTCATTTGCACGCTTTTGATATATGGCTACTTTTGTACAAAACTGGTTTAGGTGTATAGAAAATGTACCAACATTCATTAAAAGTACATTGTGATTGTGTAAAGACCCTGGGCTGGAGCTTGTGAAAACATGGGCTTGTGAATATTGATAGGTCTTATACTAAGTTACCCATTTTCTTATCTTTTGCTCAGAACCCCCCAATGTATTAAAAATATATTAGGTATCAAACCCACCAGCCCTTAATTATATTAGTGACCAATTATTTACATGCACTGTTCATCGCTGAGAACAAGACTTCTTATTTTATTTTTCAATCATTCAACAAGGCTTCTATAGAACAAGAGCTGAAGCATTTCACACCAATGCGACATCCAGTGTTCAAAATAGAAAAATTTGGGAAAATCATTATTGTGATTATCTGAAGACCTGATTTCTAAAAGTCTGACTTTCTGAATTTCAAACATGTCTCCTAAACAACATGAACAACTAGTACTTAACATGCATTCCTACCACCACCAAAGGCATCTATTTTTTGTTATTGATATTATTATTATTTTAGGTGCATAACCATAAAACTATGAAGACCAAAACGAGACCCATTTAAGCATTATGCTTTCAGAAGGTTATTCAGCTGCATTTTAAAAAGATGCGTCCTTTGAACAAAAGCAGTAGAAAATTGAACAAGATTCAAGAGAAAGGATGACATTTATTACATGTAAATAGAATTTGTTGTATCCAAAAATTTGCTGACTTTTTTTCCCTGGTCTTTCTTACACATATCATTTTAATTGACTGTTTAAATTTCTGCAGGATTCAACAGGGTAGAACCACAGCTATTCTGCTCAGCTGCTATGGAAAGTTCCTAGCTACGGTCAGTTTGCCTCATATGACATTCTTCCTGCTCCTCACATTAGTCCTCTGCTTGGTATTTTTCCAACATTCTTTAAAACAAAGAGTCAAGACTCCATGCAAGAGAAAAACAGATGAACCCGTTAACTATAGCCCAATTCCCCTTTATACTCTTTGAACTAGAGAGGCCTGACAGTTCACTGAAGGGGTGCGGCAGGTCAGGTTTGAAGTCCATTAATACAGCTGTGAGGGCTTGCTTGCACAACACCTTTCCACGCTGTCTCTCACTCTAGTTAGAGCTACAGTAAAACTTCCTTTGCTTTGATGAACACTGAAATTCATCAAGTTCAGCTCTCAGAATACATTTAAGACAGAAGGAAAATAACTATCTTTACCAATCTGCACCATTTTTTCTTAACTAATGCATGGGACAAAATAGGCAAAATTCCTCAGTTCTATGCTAGCTATATTACCTTCCTCCCACGGGCACCTTGGGAAAGTCCTTTAGTTTCTCTGAGTCCCACTTTACCCACCTATAATATAGGCCTTCTTGACCAACTGTGCTGCAGAATGTGACTCCCTCTTCCAGAGGCCCAGCCATTTCAGTATTATATTCACAGATTCTTAAATTTAACAGAGTATAAAGGACTGAGAACAAAAACATTTAAAGGATGGTCATTCCTTTCTTGCGGTATTCCTCAGCTGTACCTGGCATCATCAAATGCAAAACATTGGCCTATATGGAAAAGATACCCTGCTTGCATAAAGATCTTAAAGGACAGAAAGCAAACTATAGAAGAGATGGTATGGGGAAGGAGGTGTTCTCTACCTGTGAGAAGTCATTTAGTTGCTGACAAATCCCTAGTAATAGTAAGCTGTAGTTTTACTCTTCATCCTAATAGCTGGGATCCAGGAATTCATACATATAGGGGTCACAATGTTTTGGCTTAGAAATACTTATCATTATAAGAGGCAATAGATGACATTCCATAATGCTACCTCTTACTGTAGTTAACACTGCAGGGAAGAAATCTGTCCCTGTCCTCAAGTTCCATTACAATAAAAAAGCAATAAAAGAAAACTAACAAGTGCATATAAAGTAAATAACTATTTCTGACAAATATGTATTTGTCATCATAGCTGCCAAGTGATGTAATCACTTGCTCTTCTTTCACAAATGAGGACCACCACAAACCAGTAATAGTAACAGTTGATTTTTATGTAGCACAACACATTTTAATCTGAAAGGTCTCTGCAGAACGTGGGCAAGATGGTGAGGGACCACAGCCAAAACCTGTCCTACATCTCCAGCAACCTACAAAAGACAGTCGGGAACCCAGTGCAAAAAATTGCCAAGGTTTGAGATTTCAGTCTGTCTGTTCCAGCGTTTGACTAGTTCCCCTGTGACAAATTCTTCCTAATACCTAATCAGAATTTCCCCTGTTGCAGCTTGTGTCCGTTGCCTCTCCCCCTTTCGCTGTGTACCTCTGAGAAAAGTCTGGCTCTGCCTTCTCAAAAAGACACATACTCTCCCGTTGCATACATGAAGACAGCAATAAAGTCTCACTTTAGCCTCAAATCTAATTGTTCAAGAACATTCCAAAATACCATGTGAGACAAATTACTCTGTTCTAAATTTATCTATCTCTGAAGGAGAAAGTGTTGTGTCAATCCAACTGGGATTTTAACTTTCCTAGAAACACTTCTGATGATAGAATTACTCATTGACAATTGATGAATTTATATTACTTCTGACAATTAACAAAATTACAAGTGCAAAGTACTGCTTATTGGCAAATATAATATGCCGGAATCTGCCTGCCACCTTCATGTAATATTCCCTGTGCTGGCTCCCCAGTGGGATTTTTCTCAATAAAATAAGCTGGTTTGTGCCCAAAAAGCATATGACAATAAAGCTTTCCCCTTATATAGCTTATATTGTGCAACACATCTTGCTTATTTGCGTAAATTTATATTGTGCACTTCTGGATGTATTCAACCTCAGGTCAGAATTATTAGAGAACTGCCACAGTTACAAGAACACGAAATCTTTATTTAGCAATAATATGTAACAGAACTTCCGGCAGATAACATGCTGCCTGACAAGGATGGATGCCATATAAATAAAAAAGGGTGGGAGAAGTGAAGACTCTCAACATTCACCTGGTGAAAAGCTGAAGATCCACAAAACCTTCAAAGAATCTGAATAACTCGCAGGATTAGGATGCACGTGTAAAAGATGAAAACTCCTGTATGTTAACTCAAGTGTAAAGCTTGGAAGAGTTACAAAACCAGCAAACATTTGTGTGTATATTTTTTAATGGAAAACAGAGTAGAAAAATGACACGGAAACTGACCTTGAGAGTTTCAGAGGGATAGCACTTATATGAAGGGGATCAGTTATTCTCATTGTACTGAGTGCCACAGGGCTGCCCAACAAGAGAGAGATGTCTTCTGTTTTTTACTTCTCAAATGCAAGGATTTGTTGTGGAGAATGCAAAAATGAAGATGCTTTTAAATTTAAACCCTTTAAATATGATTCCTACATAACCTGAAGTTATTGCTCTCATATGTCGTTCTCTAATCCCTGACATCCCTTGTTTTCATTTGCTGGTTTCAAAGACTAACCAGTCAGGTAATGCTGTTTAACTATTTTACACAGGTTAAAATCACCATGCAAGAGAGAAGAATTAGGCTCCTGCTATTTAATCATTTCTTCTACCAGCTTTGTGCTTTTAACAAAGGATTGACATTGACTTTCCCTTTGGCCTTTGAAGCTCCAGGTCACTTAACCAAATATCCAAACATGTGCACTGGTGTCGGTAACAACATCTGGGAAGATCCATAGCAAAAAATAGCAGAAGTATATCTTGCTGAGGCTTTTGTTTCCCGGTGCAAGTCCATTTCTGCATATTTCACTTGATAGAATGTCTTCTTTATTTCTGAACAGATAGCTCTTTACCAAATTTGATGCGATACTGTTCATTGCCAAGGAAAGACAAAACCTTCAGCCCTTTACCTCATACTTTCAGTCAAAATATGTGACCAGCCTATATAGTGCAGCTGAACACCTCGACCTCAAACCATTGTTAAAACATACTCGCATGTTTCATTACATTTAAGGCATGCCTATAAATGGGGCTCCCAACAGTTCAAATTCTCTTAACTCAAATGTTTTAATGAAACTACCAGTGAGGATCAAAGGTTTCTCTCATACTCTGTTTCGTTACTAAATGCATAAGGTCCGGCCGAGCTAAATGTCAGATTCTGACTTGCTTGATTTAGCCTTGCTATTTAGTAGTAATTATGGACAGAAGTCTCATTTAGGTGTATTGATCCAGTCTTTAACATGAGGAATAAATTCAGCAGCTGAGCTATGGAAAACACTGGATGAATTCTCAATTCATGAATCCCTACAAAGAACAAAGAAGCAGCAACACATTTGCTGTAGCACCGATTCTTACACACGTATGTCTGTAGTTAAACATGCTAAAAAAGCTTTTCCTCAGGGAGAAGCCATGTCACGAACAACAAAAAAACCTGGGGCCCACCAATAAGCCATGTATGTGGAAGGTTCCAATTCTGCCTTCATGGAAGACAGTATCCCAATTCGGGAAAGCATTTAATCATATGTTTCGGTCCATCAGAATTCACGAGAGTCCTTAAGTATGTGCTTATTTTTAAAAGATGCTTAAGTGCCATTGATTTCAAGTACATGATTAAGTGCTGTCCTCAATATAAATGATTTCTGAAACCAGGGTTGATGGGAGTTTTATCACTGATTTTAATAAGAGCAGAACAGGAACTAAAGAGTTTTAAGAATCCCAAATGCCTATCCAAATTGAATGTCTACATGACAATAAGGAAAGTATAATCATATAATGTTGCATATTTATATTTCAGCTACCTAAATAAAGAAATTCTGAAATTAATGAAAAATCCTAAGCTCCTCATGCTAACAAAATACATTTATCACTTCTCTATCTCTATACCACCCTAAATTTTGACCTTTACGCATATTTTCTTATCTTAGAGGTTCGTGGGGTTTTTTAAGACTAACAATACAATTTTCTGGTTAAATATACTTATTTTTTAAGTTATAAAAAAATCCATAATATAATTCTATGAGAGTTACCATAATAGACTGTAACAGCTGCTATGGTCTATTGTGTAAATAAGTAATTACAGAATTTACAGACTATCATGTAAATATGTAATTATGGACTTTTTAAAATGTGCATTATTTCCTTGATAGTCTATCGTTTAAATATGTAATTATGGACTTTAAAACATGTATTATTTACTCAGACTGCAACAGCTCCTTGGGACAGAGCTGTTCTGGCCTATTGGGTAAACATGTAATTACGGAAATTTTAAAAATATGTATTATTTATTTGCTAGTGCTGCTGTCAATACATCATGGCGGCCATTTTTAAATGGATACCAGATAGTCAATATTCTGTCAAGTTTTCATAGGTCACTTCAAGTACCTCTCTGCATGGCTGTGGTGCCATATAGTGAAGCCTTTGCCTTGCTAGGTATCTTACCACAGGGTCATCAAATGAAAATCAAGCAGAGGACTCCACAAAGAGTTCCATTAATTGGCCTTTTCCACAAAGATTCATAAATGCAGTCAAAAGAAAACCCTTCTGCCATTTCTTTCAAAATTTTAATAAAGTAGAGTATATTTCACTGTGGTTAGGGCTTGGTATCTGATAGAATATTCCTTGGGGATTTTCAGTAAAGCAGTGAACTTAGTGTAATGCAATCAGTGGGGGGTTTACTTCCTAATGGCCTCTCAGTTATGAAACCAAGGCTCATGTCTACATTAGCAGATAAGGCAGGAAAACGAGAGATTATCTGTAAAGCAAAACAGTGCTAAGGACCCACTGTCCATATTACATACTTTTCAGATGGTTTATTACAGGCTAGTTCTGGTCTGGTCCCATGGAAGGAATACTCCCAAGCAGCTGGAGCACACGTAGTGTGCTCCTAGATAACATCTTCTGGTGTAGTTTAAGCCATGAGGAATCCAGTTTTTGTTCTGGGAGACCAGTCCATAATGAGAATCAAACTGCTGGAAGTGGGCCTGATCCCTTCCAAACATCATTCTCGATTGGAACTAAAACACTAAGGTAGAAACATCCACAGAATACACTCAGGCATGCCACTTGCATTCTGATTTCTGTACATCTTGAGCAGGAGACAGGCTGGAGCTGACAGTTCTGCAATTTATAAAGTATGGCATTTTTGCAATGTACAAAACTATGAATTCCAGAAATGCTTCTGATGACAAGAGAATATTCTTCAAAGTGGTGGAAAAAAATTATTAAGGGGATTTCACTCACCCAAGATGGAACTTCAAAGACACTATTATTCTGAAAAAAGGGTAATTACCATTACCGTTAAATATTTATGTTTTTAAACTACCCATAGGCCCCAATCAGAGATGAATGCTAGGTGCTCTGCAAACATTTATGAATATCCCAACCTCAAAGACTTCACAATTTAAGAAATATTATCAAATATATTATACTTTATAGAATGTTTTTTAGAAGCAAAATGAATGTGTTCTTAGGCCAAAATGTATGCACTGAGTCTATGATCTGCTGTGTCTGCATCTATATACCAATAATTCTAACATTTAGGCATGATTTTCCTAATAGACCATAGCAAAAAGCAGAACCAGAATAACTTATTATTGTAAATATATAGGACAGTTATATAGTGTGGGACTGTGTTACACTTCAAACAATCCTGTCCTTACATTGAAAATAGGAGTGGTATTGTCATTTACCTAAAATTACCTCAACTAGAACAGGAGAGAGAAGAAAGATAAAATTCATAAAAGAAAAAAGATTTTACAGATAAGATATATTGCCATATTAAGATATATATATTATTCATTTTTACTAATGCTACTTTCTTCATCGTCTACAAGCCTCATGTAATAATAAAGCCCTAAGAATTGAACCTAAATAGAAAACACTACACTGGGATGTTTAAACAAGAGTACTGATAAAACCAAAATAATTTCCATCCTAATGACAGATGGTAGGGCATTGGCTGCAGTGAGACTGAGTCCAGCTGTCAGCTCAACCCTTCGGGATGGGTCTGGACCAACTGGAGGGAGTCTGGAACTTGACCTCTGAGCAACAGGGGAAGAAACTGGGATTGCTTAGTCCCGAGAGGAGATGACTGGCAGGGACACAGTGATGTTCTTCAGATACATGAAAAGACAGAGAGGAGTGAATAGACTCCTCTTTATCTCCAATTTAGATAGGACACGTGGTAATGGAATTCAGTATGGCAAGGGAGATTTAGGTCAATGGATTGCCCAGGAAGACTGCAAAAACTTTGTTGCAGGTTTTTAAGAATGGAGTGAACAAACTTTCACCAATAACGGCACAGCTATCCTGCCTTTGAGAAAGGAAGATGGCCTCTTGAGATCCTTTCCTGTCGTGTTTCTACAGAACTAACCACAAGCCCACAACTGTAGACTCAGTTTTATGTCTAAAAAGCCAATGAAACCCCCTGAAATTTTAAACAACAAAGAACTCAAAAATATGCTGAATAATATGCATCTTTGACACAGTCTAAGTAAGGATAACATGCATATTTCAAGATCATATTTCATTTTAGTTCCCCTGAACAAGAATGTACAATAATACTATCTGTGCAAAGATAACCTTAGAGAAAACTTCACACTGATGAGTCATTAGCTGTGCATAAATAATGCTTTTATTATATTCAACATCAGTATGGCCGATTATTTGTCAGGGGTCCAACTGCACCAACAGGCTCTGCAACCTCCCCTGCCCCCAACCCAGCGGTCTGGCTGCCCATATTCAAGGCCAGCTCTGACAAGGGGCCAGATTGCACCAGATTGTTCTAAACTGTGAGAAACAGAGGTGTGAGAAGACACTTTCTTACCTCCCTGTATGTATCAGTAACATATATGTTATTTTCAACTTTAAAAAGGTCACACTTTATTTTTGAAAGGCAGAAAAAACTGTTTCATCCAAACCTATCGTTCATTTAGCAAGAGAAAAAATCTGACGAGAAAATGCATAGGAGATAGGAACTACAGCCTAAACAAGCGTCAAATGTAGGCCCTGTTAAAATGCGGAACAACACTCCACATCTGGAACGCAGGAGCTTTGAAATCTCCAGCCATGAAGAGGATTTTCAGCTCTCTGTGATGAGTTCCACTGACGAGTATAGATTTTCTGTAATAATAATCCTGCCTTTCTAAAAGCAGTTGGAAATTTTTGTTCTCTGGACCATGGTACTTCACCACCTGTGTAAAGTAGGGAAGTTTTAGGAACTTGTAGGAAGAGTTGTATGCGACTCGCTGCAGGCTTGGAACCGAACGATACGATTTCCTTCCAGAACCCAAGAATCTGCTATACTCCTTGCTCTTTTGAGCTGTTTATTCTGGAGCTCAGGCTGCATTTGCAAGGTCATGCTGGATACTACTCGTCACACTATGTTGCTTATGCGTGAAATCCTCATTTTGTGCAAAGCTCACAAATATATATTCATGTCATAGTATCTTAATGTCCGGGGATAGTTTGAGCATGCCAAAGTGAGGGTGGCTGCCACACATGCTCTGCATTATTGTGGCAAAATAAGGCAAAGTGGAAAGTTGTCAGTTTGAGACTGGAAATCTTATGGGAAGGTTAGCATAGCTGCACTTCTGAGACTAGGTGGCTGGTAAAATAAGATCTTGCCTTCTGTGTCTGCAATTAGTTATGTGTGAAGTAGACATGCCAAAATTGGAAGCAGTGTCCATTTTGTAACAGTAATTATTATTCTGAAGCCATTTTCAAGGTGGGATTATGGGCACTAAACCGCTGGGACTGACTGTGCTGCCCATGCGTTAAATCCTCATTTTGTGCAGACTTAATGAAAAAGATAGTTTCTTGTAATATGTTCTGTTTTGTCAGTTGCTCCTACACAGCAGTATAGGGATGCTGTCTTTGTGCTTAATACATGCAGTGATAATTTTTCCACGTGCTCTTTCGGTAAATGTTCCACCACAAAACATTCTGTTAAACTGGAATTAAGGTTGTAAATATGCATTAATATGTTAGAGTAAATTCTGTACTAATTGACTGCCCATACAACCTCACTGACATCGATGGAGAAAAAGCTACTACTACATTACGAGCTGGATTCTTATCCCAGAAATGCCACTCTATCTCCACATACAGGGGTATGACAGAGAATCAAATCCTGTGCTAAAGTTTATAAGAAACACATGCTGGACTACCAGGAATGCAAGATTCAACTCACACTTTACAAACACAAAGGACGGGATTGCTAAAGTACTTATCAGTGGTCTAAATCTGCTCTCATTGGAGTAAATGACATTTTTACCACTGACATTAATGACAGTAGAACTAAGCCAGTGATCAGCACTTTTGGAAATCCTATCCTCTGTGATTTGAATTAAACAAAATAATTTAGGTTTCTTTTGTTCCCTCAGCTAACCTCTTTGTAAAGTCTTATCAGCCTTTCACCTACAGTTACATCACGGGATGAACCACACATCCCAAATTTACTTTATGTTCCAGCCACATACAACACATCCTACTGGCAAAATCTCTGCTAATTTCGTGAGGAATCAAAGTCAGTATTAATTTTCCTCTTAGCCTTGAGAGATCTCTCCATTCTTGTGGCTGAAATTAAAATAGTTCTTTTCTTTCAGTTTCGTAAGATCATATTTTATTGTTAACATATTAGGAGAGAAAACAGTATCAGAGAGCAAGCAAATCAGACAATAATTAACAGAAAATTAAATAACAGTAATTAATAAAGATACCTTCCGAGTAGTCTCTGAATGATAATACAAAAATTCACAACGCTGTTCTGAAGCTTGGTTTACTCCTACCTGTAATTTACTTTGAGATCTTAGCATAAAAGGTGCTTAGAATTGAAAAATACCATTATTAGCATAAAAATTATGTATGTTCTATCCATTTTGTGTATTAATTTAGCAGAATATATTACACAACTTTATACTGTAAGCACAAGGTCACACAGGATATGACTTGTCACACTGTGTTGCCTATGCATGAAATCCTCATTTTGTGCAGAGCTCCAAAATATATATTCATGTCAGAATATCTTGCTGTCCAGCGACAGCCTGAGTTTCATTCTAATCCATACTGGAGAAACAGATTCAACGTCATTTGAGAGGTCTCTTCTTCTCTCAATACCCAAATGAACTCTCATTAATTAAAAAACTACAAACACTCACCAAAAGGGAACCAGCCCCATAAATGCTCTCTTCAGTCTGAGACAAAATTATATCCATTCTAACAGTATTTTTTTATAATTTCTGTGTGACTATCCCAGTCAAACAGCCAAAATACGGCATTGATTTTATAAAGTTAAGTTACCAGAAGACAGAACCTAACTTTACTAAACACAGTAAATGAAAGAAATTGTTTCTAGGGATGGAATTTCACTGGCACCGCCAGTGTTGCATTAACTGCACAGATCTCAAGACAACCCTGGAGATAACATGACCTTCTCCAAACTTCCAATCAGCCTGGTAAGCATACATTAAAAGTTCAAGCTTTGCTTACACTGAACATACCAATGTTTGTAGTTTGATAAGGACCAGTTCCTACCTAACTCTGTTAACTGCCTACCCATCCCTCCTCATTGTTTTGCCCAGCTTTAAGTGTTTTTCTCCTCTAAACACATCCATACTGAAGAGCAGGAAACAACAAAATTAGCTGAATATTAAGTCTCAGGGAACTTTTTTTTTTACCAGACATAAAATTGAGATTATTCTATAAGCAGTTTCAAGTGGGACAGCTTGCTCAACAAAATCCTTAAATCTAAGGAAATGGCAGTTTGCATTAAGAAAAGAAATATTACTTTGGTCTTCAATAGAACAGCAGAAAGCAGTAGCAGTTTAGAGATCAGCGCAGATAACCAGTGTAGCCTCCAGACCAGAACAGCAGGTTTGACATGATATTCAGGTAAATAGCCAGAACAGAACAGCAATTAACAGTTAACAGGCCACTTAAATTAAGAGCTTTCCTTGAGAAAACAGCCTCAGACCTTCAGAGACTCTAGGAACTGACAGTTCAAGCAGGAAGTAAAGTGGCAAAAAATCGAAGTGTAAGGGGAATTTCCTCAAAAGGCCTTTTATCCACAGAATGTACAAACCCAGAAATGCCTGGCCTAAATGTAGATGTAGGGGAATGTAGCTGCAGAGAGAAGGGAATACAGAGAGAAAAGAAAACGAGAGGTTTTGAGCAATGACCTTCTAAGAAATTAAAACATAATTTTCTTCACTGATGTCTTCAGAGCCAAAATTTTGCATGGTTTAACACTTAGCGCTAACCTGTGCTTTGTAACTTTGTCATGCAACTTGCCGCCACAACAGCTGGTAGCGCAAGACAGCCGCCGAGGGTTTGCAGACAGACATGGATCATGTGCAACAGCTATCGCTTGCAGGCCACTCTGACACTCCCTTAGTGCACTGTGCGCTCCCACAGACCCAGCAGAGGGACAATCACACTGGAGAATCCAACCTGCGGTCACCCTGACACCCAGCAGTGGCACCGATATGCATCTCCACATTTCTGTTTTCCTCGGTGTTTCAATGCACCACCACCATGTTGATATGAGCACGGGCTTCTCAACATCACAACAATAAACAATTGTAAAATCCTTTGACAATCCCATGCCTTGGGAAGGGGCATGGACAAGCGTGAAAAGTGGATGTCTCAAACTCCCAGAGTCCCAACACCCTTTTTCATTTACAGCGCCTCATAACTCTACAATATCAAGCTTTTTTCTTTCATTCATGAATTTGACCTCCACAAACTTTTTAAGTCAAGCAGTTCAAAGAGAAATAAAGATGTATCTTTTCTACCTCTCTCAGTCGCACATAGCTCAATGCACTCTGCATTTGGGACATGTGGGAACACAGCCCCAGAAATATACATTCAGCACTGTGTCAGGAAAAGCGCGGAACCAGCCAACTGTCTTCCCCAGCCCCTACGTCCTACTACCACCGTAGTCATTTTGCTGGTCCTTCTGCTCCCAGCCTCAACCCTGACAAAATAGCCTGCAAAACCCTGGAAGCAATACATGCATGTTGCCACCTCCCCAACACTGATACAGGGATGAGTGCAGTGTAGCAGGACGCACAGCCCATGTGTTCATACCACAAAACCAGGGGGAGGCCAGTGCCTGTTAGCCAAATCCAGGAGGGCAGAGGTGCCAAATTAGTTTTACAGCTTTCTAGCACTGAGATGTGTCTGGGGCCAGGGGACTTTTTGATGGACACATGGGAGCAACACTTGCAGTCTGCTTGAAAGGGTCATTTCCACATTTCACAGCAGTGGCCTACGGGGGGCCCAATGTCAGATCAGCAGTCTGGGGGCTGCTTGTTGGTGGGGAGGGGAGGGGCTCAGGCGCCTTTCTGGCTGTTTCATAGGGCCCACTGGGGGGTTGGGGGGCAGTTCTGAGGAACACTAAGAGCAGCTAATCCCCTTACTGGGTTGAGGGAGGTTGGGGGCAAAAGAGTTTGCGGGGGGATGGAAGCGAGGGTGTTTTGGTGCAAGGAAGATTGGGTGTGATGCTGCTTGGGAGTGAAGCTGTTTGGAAGCAAGGGCATCTGGGAGTGTGGGAGACTGGAACAAAAGCAGTGGGGGCAAGGATGTTTGGGAGCAAGGGCTTTTGGAAGCAAGGACCTTTGAAGGTGAGGGTGTTTGAGGCTGACGGCGCTTGGGGGCAAAAGCATTTAGGGGTAATTTGCAGGGCAAAATCATTTGGGGGAGAGGGCGTCTGGGGACAAGGGCATTTGGCGGCTAGAGCGTTTGGGTGTGAGCGTGTTTTGGGGAGAGGGTCTCAGTGCTGTTGCCAGCTCCCGACCGCCTCCTCTGGTCCCCACACTCGCTCTGCGATGCGGCTCTCGGACACCGGGAGCAGGAGCCGCATCCAGCGCCCACACC
>WAAD01031191.1:82672-97408 GCA_013389945.1 Fregata magnificens
GGCGCGCCTCGCCCCAGCCCCAGCCCCAGCCCCAGCCCCGCGCTCGCCCGGCGCTCTCCTGGAAAAGGCAGGGTGTTCCAAACGCATCACCCGCTCCAGCGGGAAGGTAGCAGCGTGCTCTGGGGGAGACAGACGGAAACTTCCAGATTTAAGTTTCTTCACTGCGTGTCCTGAAAATTCAAGCTCGACATGAAAGCAAGCTTGTTATCTGTTATTATGCGGGAGTGCCCCGTCAGGAAATACAGTTTTGTTATAGGAAATTTACAGGAAGTGTTAGCATGACTACAAAATGTTTCACTTGCATTCCTACTTTGGCAGCAAGTTTCTCCATTTGGAAACATCAGAATATTTCTTATGTCAGTACTACCCGAAAAAGACTTCAATGCACTTCATCAGTGACCGTAAATCCCTTTTCACAGACCTGATCCCAGCAGATCACAACTTCCCAGCACCCTCGTGGAAGTGCCCTGGGATGAGTTGTGCTGCCGAGCACGTCAGCCACCCGGGAAGGACCTGGTGCCCCACGTCTTCCACAGGGCGTTCAAGGAGTTTTAGGCACCACGTCACTCAGGAATTGTGTCAACGACTCTAGAAATTCTCCCTGGCTTGTATTTTGTTACTTTTTCTATTAAGGAAGAGCACTGCCTCCATCTCTCCTCACTACTTACTAAACCATCATTCATTTCTAGGAGGTCTTCAAATGCTATGAAATGTACAGCATTTCAGAGTTATCTTTGCTGCTGATGTGTAGAAGGCAATACCACAAAGACAGTTTAAAAAATCATTATATAGAAAAATAAGGTGATTTACTTACACTGTTACACGGTGAAGACAAAATGCTTAGTGACAGCATGCCAATCATCAAACAAGTTCCCAATACATTTTCCCCTGAGACTGTTAGTACGATAATGATCGCCATTCCTATAGCCAACTGCCTCTGCCTTGAAAGTAAACCGACGACTTGTGCATTATTGTACCTTAACTATTGTGTCTGCCTTTGGCAGAGGTCCTCATTCTCCAAAGGGCTCACCAGTTTGGACCCTAAACCTCCACTAAATCCCACTAATCCTTTGTAAAGCCATTCTTAGTTCTTGGTACAAGGATCTCCCTTTATGTACAGTGAGCACAGAGGAAAATAACCAAAAAGGAGTATGCATATATATTACACTGGCACGGACTCGTTCAGTCAATAAGAATACAGGGTTGCATTACAAGTTACCATTTGAGAACTTGCACAGTTATTTGTAAACTATTTTACAGTAAAATACTGGGAAGCTGATTGGGTCATGGCCATTAGTCAATCAGAGCAGATGACTGACCTGATTGATTGAAGGCCATGGAGGCCTTGGAGTTGCTCTGAATAGCTCGGCAACTCTCAGGCCACCCCGTACAGTTTGACATCACTGCCGTATTTCATATACCAAAACAAACACCATCACTTAGTTCTTCACAGTGACCCCAGCCCTGCTGTCCTACTTTATTCTTGTTCTTTTAAACAGAAGTTTGAGAATATTTCCCAGTTTCTGCTTTTTCGTCTTGCCTCTTAAAGGTTATGCTATTTCCTTATGATTCTATTTTTATTTCTCTGCCAGAATTTCATTGAAATCTCCCCTTTGTCGAATTTATACTTGTGGCCATTTAAATTCATTTCAGGCTAGAACTTGGCATAAAGGTTTGCAGCTTCTCAGCCAGACTTGAATTACTATATTTAATCTATACTCAGCTCTTAGGCTTTTTTTTTTTAAATGAGAGTGAAGATAGAAATAATTTTGTTGTGGTTCCAAATGGTGGCATCATGCTGTACTGATTTCAGATCTTGTCTTCATTCCACTAGCTTTTCAAAGGGACATGCCAGAGCATTTCAGATATGACTTTAGAAAGGTGTTTCTTTACAATCCTTTAAAAATGAATTATTTCAGCATAAAACTTTGTGAAAATTAGGCATTGTGGATACACAAGGATATTTTTCTTGCATTCTTAGATATTGCTCACTGAACAGTGAAACCAATTTTCATGTGATCTTAAAGAGGGCAAAAGACTTTGTTATGCTTTGAAAAATAAGTTTTGCACAAATTTGTTTATTTTGTGTTACTAATTTTTGTGAATATTCAGGCAATGCTGCGTTAGCCTCCACAGCTACAAAGAAGATGGAAGCAGATTTTTATTAAACTAGATTGCATTGGATAGCTTAAATTTCCCTTCTCTATTCATCAATTTAAAAAACAAATGCAGTACTTCCATCGAACATGAATTCCATTGTAGAAGTCCAGCTGAGTAATTGCGCGAGAAATGTTTCTACCAAGTCAAACTTTTGTTTGCTTCAGGATTTTTAGTATTCAACTTTTTTACTACAGTGCCCAGCACAGTAGAACATGAGAGAGCTACTGGTAATATTAAATAAATGTAACTAAGATAATATTTTTTATCACAGCATATGCATATGTGATAAAGTGCATCCTGTGATAGATCCTATAGTCTTTCATAGATCCTGTAGTCTTTCAGTAACTGCTGGTTAGAGACAGTGTGTCACCAGTCACATTGGCCATCCTTTTCCAACCTCTTGCTTCTCAAACAGTAATTCACAGTTGTGGAAAGTTATGGAAAATCATACCAGACCAGCATGATAGTATTTCCTCTTGCTTTACAGAGCTGTTAATGATTTATTTTATAATTAGCTGTTGTATCACACTACCATGTAACGAGCACAAGTGTAGAGGACCCCGTAGTACTGTTGAAAAATGGAATAAATGGTAGTCCCTCTCTCGAGAGCAAGGAGTCCAAAATGCAGCAGATTAATGACTGAGTAAATACTGACCGCACCTCTTACCTGTGTAGTCAGCAGTATGCTTATTGCATGCTTTAGAAAAGGTTGGTAGGTCTTAAGGAGGGGACTACTTACTGGCCTGAATGGGGATGTAAGTAGAGGGATGGGTTGTGACATAAGGATCATAGGAGAAAGTGTGCAAAGACTGTAATAATAAGATCATACTTGAGTATCTTTATGATCTAGTGTATGTAGTATCTCATTCTGGAAAGGGCACTGTAAAAGGCTATTTTGCAGACAAAGTTTGAAAGAATGTTGCAGGTTTTTACAACTACAGAAAGAAGCTCAAATAAAGGGAATATGCACATTTTCCTCCATTCTTCTCATTTGAGGGTTAGGTTTGCATGCTAAAGTAACTAGTTCCTTTGCAAAGCTGTTTTCTATATTAGTTTACCTTCTCTGAGATTGCATTTGAAATGTGTGTGTAGAAAAGCACAGTGATGTGTGGACTGGGAGTATTTTAATCAATGCAATATGACAACGTATCCCCTAGTCATAAAATGGTTGCAATGTGAGAGCTATGTAATAAGGTGCACTGTTGTAAAAGGGAGTAGAAAAAAGGTCTTAAAAAACAGCAGTAAAAGTCTGTTGCCTAAAAAGATATCTTCCAGATCCAAAAATAAGGTTGAGATTAAATGTCAGCCTAAGAGCATGCATCTACTGGACCAAAAAGAAAAGACCCAGGTGCTGAGTTTCTTTTTTGCGAGCAGATCTATCCACTGTAAATGTGGGTAAAAGCAATTATGGAAGAAAATATGAAAAATAAAGATTTCTTTGAGTGCTTTGCACCGAGTTAACAAATTGCTATTGCACAATAGTAACACTGCATTAATTATCTCACTATTTTTCCTTCGTGATAGATTATTGTTAGTAATTCATCACTGTAACATATTAATAGTGGTATTAGTTTTTAAACAGAACAATCATATTAGTAGCATACTTGTCATATTAGTGAAAATTAACAAAATTATGAAAAATTGCTACCAAGGCTTTGGGGCTCTAACACTGCAAGGAAATCATTTTTTCCCAATCCAGCAGTTTTTCAATGAGCATATATTTTCTTGTAAAGATAAAGAGACTGTTTTACAGTGTTCTCTGTCCAAAAGCCAGGAGCCATTTCAAAATATTTATGCCATCCTTTTAATGCCAAATGTGTGTATCCTTTTATGATTCTAATACTGTATGTTCTGCCTTTTAAAAGGCTGAGTGCTGTCATTCACAATCCCTGGCATGAGGCTGTTTGAGGCCATTAACTCCCTTTTTGTTGGGGATTGGGAGTCTGTACTGTCCAGTATACTTCTAGAGTACAATACAACTGCCCTTCTAAAGGATTAAGCTACATCTCCTACAGAGGCACTCGTCTGTGAACTTGTCTTACATGCCTCCAACCAGTCACTTGCATGATGATTTTGTCTGGGTTTTTTTGTTTGTTTGGAAAGCAGATAGCTTCAGGCCTCTGTGCGCATGCTCCTCCCCACTTCTTCATCCTGTGCTTTTATATTTCCAGCATCTTTTTCTCTGGCATGGTATCTCTCGCTAATATAGAAAGATGATGTATGGATTTCCCTAAGATCTCTAACAGTGACAACCTGAATTAGGTAACAGGGTTATAGAGTGGGATTTCCTGCTCCCTCCCTCATGAACGTCTGGTGCCTCAGAATCAAGAAAAGACAAAACATTGCCCAAACCCTGAGAATCCTGTTTGGAACTGGAGTCAGTGGTTTTGCCTGCTGCTTTGTGAAACCAGGAGGCAAATCTCCAACCTCTCATCTGTTTAAAAGCCAGCGAAACACAAGATTTTCCCCATTTATGCAACTACTTTGGATTGGCTGTTTTATCATTTACAAAGCGGTTTCTTTGGCTTACATCTGCTAATTTAGTGGAAGACATGAATAGTTTGCATTTGATTAACAACAGATTGTCACACTGGAAAAATAAGTATTTACTGCCAAGCAATAGGCCACGATGAAATCAAGGGTCAAATTGGACATACTTTTATTCAATAATCAGTTGAAGCCAGTCAGTCAAATGCAAATGAAATGGTAAATTTATTGAGTTTTCAGAATGACCAAAAAGTAGCCTTTATATTCAAGGCTTGTCTCCGTGCAAGATTGCTTCCTTTGAACATGTGATTCACCAATGAAAGTGTTTTGGGGGTTTAGAAGCACAATCGGAAGGAGAATTCCCAATATCTGTCTAACAGTCCTCAGTCTGTTAGTGACTTCAGCTAAAACATCTCTAGACAAAAACACTACTACCATAAGGTGGAACCATCCTAGGGGAGTCAGACAGCTGAACCAGACTGCACCAACCACAAATGTGACCCACATATACAATAGTGTTAATAACAATGACCTCATTGCAAAGATTAACTAATGCTTATAAAAAGCTTTTATTCTCTAAACTGCTACTGTATTAGCCAGGCCACAGTGTCTCTGTGAGCAAGAGTATGTGCAACTGTGACACCTAGGCTGTGCTTTGCTGAAAAAAGTTCCTCAGGAAACATCCATACTGACGTTGGGACCAGCTTTATAATGACCCCGAAGTCCATATCCACTGACTATCTGCCCTGAAAGCCTCTCGGCTTCTCACTTGGCAACAAGTCTGTCTAGAATTGGAAGTGCTACTTGAGCTCCCAGATCTGAGCTGGGGCTGGCCCCTCTCCCCACCTTTCCCATTCATGTGTGTAGAACTCACCTAGGCATGGCACAACACACACACGGGGCCGCAATGTCAGCCAGTGCCAGTCCCAGGCCCCCCGTGGTCTGGAGTTCCCTTCTTTGGTACGCAGCATCTTCTCTGTATTTTTCTTAACAGCAAACAAGCCATGGGGAGAAGCAAGTGGCTTAGATGACCTCCCCCTGGTATGTAAACAACAACAGAGAAGTAAAGTTGGTATTTTACTGTCCCTTTTCTGAAATTTAATTTTTCCAATAATTCTAAGCTCTTAAGGTGTTGCACAAAAGATGGCTGCAAGCAGCTGTAGCACTTCAAAATGAAAATCTCCCCAGCGATGTTTATGAAGTTGTGCATGTATTGTGGCACTGATTTTAATACAAAACATAGATTGACATCCGATCTACACATAACATGCATTTGACTGACACGGGCATTTATTATACATTGATGTGATATATGCCAAGCATAACAACAGCTCTGACTGACAACACAGCGAAAAAGGACTTGTGTTATCCAAGTTCGATTCAGAACATTTCCATCCTTCCCTATTTAGTGGTAATAATTGCGCTACTCACGAGAAGATATTTTTGGAGTAATACAGCACTGCAAATTGGCCCAAGTGGCACCTAAGTCCACAGCAGAAAGAGCAAGAGGTCTTTTTAGTCTCTAAGCATTTAGAAAAGATAACATAACTAGGGCTCCAGTGAATTGGAGTTGTCAAAATTCACACCTAAGAGAAAGGGGGTGTTGGGCCTGTTGCCAGGAAACAGCATCTGGTATCACATTTCTAAAAGGAAGCATGCATATGAATGCAAGTGGGAGCTGCAGCATGATAAATCTATCACAGAAATTGCACCTCCTCATGTCTGCGTTGTGGCACCTGCCCATACGAACTTTCTTGCCCTGATTCCTTAACAATACTCAACAGCCAGAGACATGTAGGCAGTCATTTGCAGGACCAGTTACAGGTTCATCTTCACAGTGTGGCCAGTGCTACATACTAGGTCCAGGGCCAGAAGGCAAGCTTGACTACGCTTCATAATATTAACTGCTTGCACAATATTTAACTTGCTCCCTGGCTCAGTTCTGAGGCCACGCTTGGACGTGGTTTGAGGGATAGCACATGGAAGGAGCCACTCCCACAAGGTTGTGTGGACAGGACTGCACTAAGCTTGCCTCCCACTGTTCTTCACAGTCCTCCAGCACTGTCCCAGCAACCTTTTAACATTTCATATTTTCTATGCCCTGATGCCATACCCCACGGTATGACAACAGACTCTCACAGTGTTTCAGTTACTGTGAACAAAGACCACACACACACACAAGAATAATTCTGTTGTGTGGACATGGGGACATCACACAGAGCTCAGAGGAGACCCAGGGTCAGGTGCTATGCACTGTGGTCACAGCCAGCTAATCTGCCTTGCCCTTAGGGGCAGAAGACATATCTGTCCCTGCTTTATTCAGGGGGGATAGATAGAGACCTAGAAGATGGAAGAGAATAGAAGGGAGTAATACTGGAATTATTACCCATGATCCAGGGCATTGAAATAGGTTGGTAGTGGAGATTAGAAATATTCACTCTAACTTTTCCAAGACTGCTGAGTTTCTTCCTAGGACAGAAATCTCCAGAACATACTCTGGTAGAGCCAGGCAAAATCTTTACTGGAAATTCCAGTCCCTGGGCAGGCTCTCTGCTCCTAGTGATGGTGTGAGCAGACAACCGAGGACTGTGAGAACATCTAGTGTCCTGACAAGGTTCCCAGGACTGTTTTATGATGTGATGCTGTACTTGTAATAATTAATATTGAATGGACATTATATTACTGAGTTTTCATAAGTATACAGACACACAAATAACTTGTTAGTTCACCAAATTATGAAACATACTTATTCAAGAAGTAAAAACTAAGTAAATAACAGGATATTATTCTGGGCACCCATTCTACCAACGACATCAGCACAGCTTTCACAGACTCTATATATATCTGGCGCAGGCCCAACTGAAGAGGTCTTTTTTAGGGAGAATTTCTGTTCACTCTCAGTATGGGCCGTAATGCAGAAAATGAAGACATTTTCTTTTTTTTTTTTCATTAATTCCCAGGAATATCTTTCTTTGTTATAAAGTTTAAGTGATTTTCCCAACCAGATTATACTTCTTAGGTATGTAAATTTGTTAAAACTTAAACTACCTGACATCATTTAAATTGAGGCGGAAAAGGAGATTTAGGAACTGACAATGTAAAGGCCCTTTCCTGAAGAAAGAAAGAATTTCTTTTTTTTAAACACAGTGTCTCCCCCACTTCCCCACTTAAGAGAATACCTGTTGTACAGTAAAAGCAGCTCATGAAAAGTTTTAATTGTCCAGGTAGGTGTTAGTCCAGGGTAAAAGAGAGGAAAAGCTGGTTGAGAGAGAGATACAATAAGTTCATGTTCCCACAAATTATTTCTTGCCTTGTATTTAAAAGACCTTTTATTTCAGATGGCCTTTAGCACTGTAACTGTTCTGTGGATAAGTAGCGAATTCATTTTACAGAATGTCAATCCTGTGTCTCTACATGACTGTTATATTCATTTTTAAGTAAGGCCTTGGCATACCATTTTGTTTTATTTATGGTCATATTACTAATTTTAATTACATTAACCTTGTATATTTGCAATCTTTTAAACTGTGTTTTGTAATAAAGCACCTGGGTACTCTTGGGCAGCAGGCAGCGTACAGGCACATTTTCTGAATAGAGAATTCATCATATATTATGATTATTTACATCACACCTGAAGTTTATCAGAATATTAGGCTTTTTTATGGTCTTATTTACACTAGTGTTAACAGGAATAGTTCTTTCAAACGAAAGGATTTTTGAGTGGTGAATCATTGCTTTATGTTAGAATCTGTCAATAGTTGAATAGGACAGTATTGCATTCCAAGCTGGAAGGCATTGCTTTCTATAGAATCATCACTGCTAATATATAAATTTCATGGTAGTAATCACCAGACCAATGCTGGTCTTTTCCAGTTTTCTGCAAGTAAAAACAATCTCTGCTGTATGAATAGCAGTAGTGTTGCTGTTGAAAGTGACAGAAAACTATGCTATAACTTAACAATTTCTTGAATATGGTAAACTGAATACCATTCCTGTCACTTACCTGACTGCTATAGAACAGACGAGCAAGCAAACAGTAATTTGGGGCAAAAAAATCTAACTATAAAGATGACTTAAATTTCTGCAGAGATAGGCAAAATAACTTACGTAAATATTTTTGAAAAGGGAAGTTTTAGCTGAAAGTAAAAAGACAGCAAATACATTTTTATAAGATTTCATTTCAGTTCAGTTCTTCCCTGCAGCAGCCTGCTAATCTCTTGGCCATCTAATGCATTCAAAGGGGCTACAGACTCTAATCAATTTTGGTTTAATCTTATAGTCTTCTCAGGCTAACTTTGCTATAAAGAATAGGTAATATACATTAAGAGCATCCCTTTGGATGTGTTTCTGAGGGCTTATTCTGAGCCCTACGTGCTTTTCGACTGATTTCTGGACATACAAGTTTAAACTGGGTCATACAGAAGACTGCTAAATATTTTTTTTTGTACTTTTAAACTACAGAAGCAAAGTAATTTATTTGCTTGGTACTGCTGTTCAACTGTTTTAGGATTCAGTCCTGTAGGGACTGATTTCTTTGAATGCTATTTTCTGTGTTGCTCATTAGTTTCTAGGATCAGCTGTCTTACTAGAAGATTCCTAACACTGATGTGAGAATGCACTTAATATAAAAACCTGAAAGGAAATTTTGTCGTAGAATTTACCTCTTCAGTGCAATGCATGGAGCTGTTGTCACATGCCAGTTAATTGTAACAGTTAAATATTCTCTCTTTATTCTGCATATTTACCCACAAGAAACTTCTGCAGATACAGATATCAAAGATCTCATATCAGCCACAGAGATTTGTTACATTTTTGATTTTAAATATCCATTGCAAAATAATAGGTGTATTGCAATTATAAGAAATGTCCAATGTTTCATTTACATAATGCATTTAATAAAATATTTGGAAGTAATTAGTAATTGATACTTCTAAAATATACTGCTTTCTTGCTAATTGTCAGCAATTATCCCTATCACTTACTTCTAAGAAGTAGGTCGACTAATTTTTAGTGCATATGAAAATTGCAATTTAGAACTGGGAGCATATCAAGAAGTTATATGTTGTTATGGTGAGCAAATACATTTCCTTGTCGGCATGTTAAATGTAAACAATAGTGGAGTGTAGTTTACATATCTTATTCCACATAGATGTTTTTATAGCCTGCTGTGATTTTTTTTAATTGTAACGACAATAATATTATTTATCAAGATTCTTTTAATTAATTACAATAATTCAAATTAATTACGAACATTTTTTCTTTAAACCAGCCTTTCTTTTGCCTTACATGTCTGTTGCTTTAAATTTTCTGAGATTCAAGTTCTGTATGGACAAACCATATTTCCAGGTCTTTCCTCCATTTTGTGTTATTTGGGCTGGTTTTGTCTAACATGGTTAAGGATGTCAGAAGCAATATGTACTCAGGCCATTAGTTTGGCAACTGCACAGAAGGCCACCATTTGAGACCTGGTCTGTGCCAGGATCAGTGGAGTTCAGGTGTGCTGCAGAGACAATGTATTCCCGTGGAACAGGGAGATAAGATTTGTGATGACCTGTTCCATGGCCTGGTGAAAGTCATAGAAAGCTCCTACTGCACACCTGCACTCTGTAGGCTGATGTATACAGTGGGAGTAGTGCTGTCCTCAAAAGAGACTACTGTTTACCTGTTCTTCACCTAAAGCATTTCCAGCATGTAGATGTTTCAGGAAAATGGGGCGAGAGGTGTTTCTTGGAGAAGGTAAAAAACCCAAGCTTCCAGAGGGTACAGAAGAGCTTCAAATTCCAGAGGGAATTAGATGCTAGGAAGCAAGAATAGCCCAAAGTGGATAAAGCTGCGCGCTAAAACCCACTGTCTCCCTCAGCTCTCATATCAGCACAACTAAAAGTATATAGGCATGCTAAGATTTTATATCAACGTGGTGCTCATGAAAATGAGAGATGAACAACAGCGCAACATGATGACCCTCAAATCAACATCATGTTTGAAGAGGTATTATTGTGCCATGTGTAGCTTCTCTAAAAATGTCAATAAGCTGGAGATGCGTGAAAATGCTGCAAAACAGAAAAGCCTGATGGTGAGCGGATTGCAAGAGGCCACAAATAAATGCAAGCTTTACTATTGCAATTACCTTGATTTCCTCTGGAAAAAACAGCACATGTGCAAAAAAATCAGCTCTGCAAAGAACCTTCTTACACATGTCAAAGAAAACTGCCTTTTGGATAATGTTTTGGGTACTCTGCTTGAACTGTCAGTACAAGTTTGTAATTGAGAACTTAAGTCTCTGGTTTATTTGTATAAACTTCTTTTTGTTTTACATTTGTCCAATGCTTAACATAATTTCAGGTCACTCTGAAAAATCAAATGTGCTTTTACTTATTCAGGTTAATTAATACTGAAAAAATGTGCATATAAAGACAAACTTTTCAAGACTCTGTTGCACAAGAGAAATTTAAGATCTTAAGACCTAGAATCTTTCTCCTGCTAACCTGCAGGTTGTGGCTGCCTTGATCAAGCACCAGAGAGGGAGCACATATTAACCAGTGCACAATACAGACTGGTAAGAGACAGCCTGCAACTTTGGCTTTTGCAGTCTGAAATGCAGAATATTTTTTAAAGTCTCACACACAGCTCTGCAGCAAACTTCTGTCCCTTTGTAATGCTCATAAGATCCCATTATATGGTTATGCCTGCACCAAAAATTGCACTTTATGTGGAAATTCACTGTGGTTGCGTTGTGTGTTCAAATGGGGACTCGTTAGGCAACTAGAGTTAATCTAATGTATAACTTCAGGTAGGGTTTAGCTTTTATGTTTTATTCTTGGAAATTCTAGTTACTCTAACCCCTATGTCTTAGATACTTAATCAAAAGTAGTCCTATATCCAGCCACAGACTACATGTAGCATGCCAGAAGCACTGTCCTATGGTTGGTACTGTCAAATAAATTCAGTCATTTGGAAAAAAGCATTCAGGAGGGTGGTAAACTTTCCGGATAGCAAAGAATTATTTAAGTTAGTCAGCACTACAGAACACTGCAAAGATGTTCAATGAGACCTAATAAGCCTGCACAATGGCAGCCAAATTCAGCATCGACAAATATGAAAATACATATTGGAAGGAACAGATTGAATTGCTCATGCACATTGCTGGGTTCTAAATTAACTGTAACAACTTGGGAAAAAGACCTGGGGGTCACTGCGGGCAGCTCAATTAAACATCTGATCAATGAGCAGTGGAGGTTAAAAAAGCAAACAAAATGTGAGAATGTATAAAGAATGGGATGGAAAACAATGACAATATTGTAATTGTGCAATTATACACATTGTTGGCACACTTTCCCTGAATACAGTATTCATTTCTGGTCATGCCGTCTTAAAATACATAGTGGAAATAGAAGAAGCCCAAAGTTAGGCAACAGGAGGGAACAGAGGCAAGGAGAAACTTCCATATTAAGAGAGATTTAAAAGATGAGAACTGTTCAGTTGAAAGAGGAAATTAATAAGTGGGGACATGATAGAGAGATATAAAATAATTAATGGTATGGAGAAGGTCAATTGGGTGCTCCTATTTACTCTTCCCCATAATGTAAGAACAAAGTGACATCCATTAAATTGAAAAGAAACAAATTTAAAACTGATAAAAAGAAATACTTTTTTACACAATGCATAATTAGCCTGTTGAACTCACTGCAACAAGCTATCATTATGCCCAAGAGCTTAGCAGGATTCAAAAAGGATTATACACTTATTTGGATAATGAGAGCGCCCAGGGATACCTTAGATAGGATAAAAATGGTTGGGGGTGGAGATATATGAACCCTCATGCTTCAGGGCATAAACCAATCATTAGCTGTCTGGGATTAGGAAGAAACTTCCCCTACGAGCAAATTATTCAATAATTGTCCATTATGGGTTTTCTTGCAAATTCCACTGAAGCATCTGGTCCTGGCCACTTACTGCAGAGACAGGGCATTGGACCGCCGATGTGATCCAGTGCGGTATCTCCTATTTGCATTTCCCAAATTGTCATACGCGTTTGCCGTGAGCCTAGGAAAGCCACCTCTGTACCAAAAGGGGTAGTTCTGTCTGTTCTGTGACCCCCTTGCTGCGTGGCAATTGCTGAATATTTATTTATGCATTTATTTGTGATACAGATAGGACAGGATGAAGTTTCATCTTTCAGAGAGGACAGATTTTTCATTTTAAATGCATGCATGGCTTGCGCTGAGCTGTCTAATGCTAACATGTGATAGTGTTTTGTCTGTCAAAGTTTTGTAAAGCCTTTTGTGAGATTCACTGATAGTCAAAAGAGCATGTGATTCTACTGAAGTATTATTAAATCTATTTCGGTTTTTATTTTGTTCCTTTTGATAGTTCACTTGACAGATTTTTCTCCTTTTTCCACTTTCTCCACAAGTGGGAAATACATCCTGATACAATGTCTTAAGGAAACAGTATTCCAGTCTTCTATTGTACTAGTCCTGTAGCAATATAGGTCAGAGTCTCCAATAAAGGTACATCAATTTACCTGTCCTGGAAAATCAGTGAGATATTCTAAGTTACTTTCTGGGGGTGCTTTGACCATAGCAAAGTCAAGTAAAACCTGCCAATTTTTCCTACTGTGTAATATATTAAAAATTAGATGCCATTGAGATGCTTTTGCATTTATTTTCATTTTATGGTTTGTTCTCTGCCATCCATTTACCCTGTTTTTAATTCATTCACTGCATCTTATGATCATGTTTTACTATTACTATCTAGTTGTACTATTTTACTATTACTATCTAGGTTTTTTTTACTATTACTTTTTTTTCTACTACTACTATTTTACTATTACTATGTAGTTTTACTGTTACTGTTATTTACTATCAAGTTTTACTATACCATTTTACTACATGAAATTCTGCAACAGCGAGTGTCAGATGAAAATATAATTTCTGCCGTAAAGCAATCAGAAGAGCATGCGTGTACATAATGCAGAACTCGTACAATTATTCTGGAATATCCTTTTGTGGCTTACCAACCAACCTCTGGGCCTGGAACTCTCTTCCACACACTTGTTTACCTACAGATAGTGCTGATAAGATTCAGTAGGGTCAAATAATCACCAAATGCAACCTAAAGTGCCTTCGGTTAGTATATTTAATTGTCAGGACACATGACTTCATTATTAGTTATTATAGTACAACTAGATAGTAATAGTAAAACATGATNTTAGTTATTATAGTACTGTGACCTGACAATGTTGAAAGCAAAAGGATAACAATGCTTGAATGACAAACTTTGTGGAGAAGGGAGTCAACAGTGCAGAAAATAAAACAAGGTAGATTAATTTGAGAGAGTAAATTCTTAAACTCAATGGAAAAACAACTTTAAAACATGTAATTGTTTCATTATGCTGCATGAAAATCATCCTTAAACCACAAAATTATAATACTGTTTTCCACACAAGAACTATGTAAATGTATTTCAATCCAGTTTATGGAAAACAGACACAATGACTACTTGTAATGGTGGAATAGCTTTTATGTTTTATAACCAACAGAATGTTTAAAAGTTTTGTAAGCTTGCTTAGAGTTTTGAAAATTTGGAATAAGGTTTTCATACAAAAAAATTGTTTTCCTCATATGTAACTTCTTAGTCTGCAGTATGTGTGTGTGTATTTTAATAATACATTTTCCTTAAATAATAATAGCAACCGATCCCATTTTGAAGCCCTTGGAGCCCTTAGGAGATATATCCAGTGTTTATCAATCTACAAGTAGCAGATGCAATTTCAGATGGAATATAACGGAGAAAATGAATGATGAAGTTAAATGCAAGGATCAGCACTTCCAGAAAGCCTCGTGAATAATGACAACCAAGTTGGAAGCATAGTTTTAGAAAACTATATTCAGGGAGCCCAGCTGGACTGAGTTAACAAGTAGTTTACAAGACTAATGCTAGAAACTTTGTAAGTCTTTAGTTTGAATTCAGCCCAAGTTAGCAGTGACCAAAAGGAGTTACTATATAACAACTCTATCAGTGGCCTAAATGAAGTGAGTTTTCTGGTTTTGGTCCAATTCCTATCACCCAAGTGTTCACACCACAGAA